>CM065743.1:8810718-8845718 GCA_033310375.1 Conus canariensis
TTTTTTTTTTAAACGAGAGTCAGGAATTGGCTCATATTTGTTTCTGTGTTTTCTCAGCCAATATGTTCAAAGAAACTGACATGATTAAAAGAAACAAAACAAAAACAGAGTCAGAAGAAGTTCGTATTCGTGTTTGTGTTTCCTCCGCCAAGATAATCGTTGCCTACATTCACAGAACCATGGGATGGAGACTGCCTTGCGGACAATGTGGACTCAAAGACTCTTGCCTTGCAACAGCTCACTCTGAGGGAGGCTGTGTTACTATCCCTCATTGCTTCCTTCACCTTCACCTATCCCTTGACATCGTCTGTTGTCGTTGGGGCACCCCTGATGATCTGGCCACCACTCTCCTCCATCCGTCCCTGTCCTCCACCGCTCGCTGAGGTTCTGCTAGTCTCATTCTAGTCCACTCTCGGATATTGTCCTCCCACCTCTTCCTTTGTCTTCCTCTCTTACGGCTTCCTCTGACTGTTCCTTACAGGACTGTCTTTCCAAGGCCTGCTGAACGTGGCACATGCCCGTACCGCTTCATTTTCCGCTTCTTGACGACTGTGAGTAGGTCTGCGTGGGGTCCAGTTGCTTGTTGAATTATTCTACGGACTTCTTCATTTGTCACATGGTCTGTGTAATGGATGCCCAAGATCTTTCTGTAGCATTCCATTTCAGTTGCCAGAGTTTTTCTTTTTAGCTCTGCTGTGAGTGTTCCTCATTGCACAGGATCACATTGTTCATCAGCTACGACTGAGTGATGTCCAGCTTCAGTAACACTGCTACATCACTGCTTCTTGTTCTGTATCGAAACAGACACAGGCCTGGGCATCGCTTGCATCCAAATGAGCCGAATGACTCTGGACGGACAACGTATTTGCATTATAGAATGTTTCTGTCTATGTCCGGTTAAACCCAACAGAATCAAAATAGAGTGGATCTTGTTTTATTTCATTTCTAAACCTATATGAACCTGTCTGAAGAGACACGCTCTTCAGATGGATCAGAATATCATTTTTTTTTATGTCAGGCCCTCAGCCCCTCAGAAATTCTCATTTTATTTATAAAACCATACGAGCCGGTATGAACAGACGTGCTATTCAAAAGGATCAAGGTAACATTTGTTAGAGTGTCAGGCACAGACCATAAGAAATTCTCATTTCATTTATAAAACGATACGAGCCTGTATAAAAGAGACGCGCTGTTCAGAAGGAATTCCTTCATTATTGCAATTTCTCACGCAGGGTGCACGCTGTATGTAACGTGTCGTCCATACCAACGGCCAAACTGACCTTCCCTTCCGAAAGTTGGAGATAGGATTTTACACGTGTGCAAATTGTTATGCGCGCGTTCACACACGGAACCTCGGTTTATAGTATCATTCAAAGGACTGTTTAGGAAATGGAGTCAGATCCAATGTCAACTCTGAGGGAAAAATCCCCCTGTACCGAAACGGCCCAGCGGAGATTCGAACCTGCAACCCCAGGATCACCAAGTTTACGAGTCCGGTACTCTATCCACTGAGCTATTCCAGACCCCAAACGGACGTGAAGCTAATGAGACTAACTGGAAGTGGTGTATGCCTTCAATGTGCACCACGAAACTGCAACAATCAGAAGGCGAAGAGAATGATCCTGCCCTCTCTGCATCTTTGGTTCAATCAAGACATAAACTGTATGGCTGTGAACGTATGTGGGCCTCCTATGCTAACAGTAGCACTGTCTCCTTATAGAAATCCTAAACAGAGCATTATATGTTTTTTTTTCGGCACTGTCGTCGATTAATAACAAGCAATTTGTATTGTAATTAACACACTCAGTGTGGAATCAACCGCAAAAAAAAAAGTTTCAGAAGGAAATATGATTTCTGTAAAGAAACACAGTACTGCACTCTCCCCCCACCTGATGAAGGAATACATACCAGAGTATCGTCTGTGTTACGTGCATTCAGTGAGAACCCGGTCAATGCCTCTGTCCGCGCTATCTCTGGTCACTGCGAGAGAGAGAGAGAGAGAGAGAGAGAGAGAGAGAGAGAGAGAGAGAGAGAGAGAGAGAGAGACAGAGACAGAGACAGAGAGACAGAGAGAGAGAGAGAGAGAGAGAGAGAGAGAGAATGCCGGTAAAGTACGATAAACAGCATCTTTACGTATCGAGCGTGGGAATTTTACTGGAAGCGCCGGCTAGCTGGAACTGTCTCTGTGACGGACATCACGTGCCATGCGCACAGCTGTGGGAAAGATTGATGAGTAGGCTACCTCTGGAAAGGAGCGTGCATTGCTGTTAGCTTACGGTCAGCTGTTAGTGTAAATCACTCACAGACGTACACAAAGGGTCTTGGTGCTTACCCGAGGGGCGCACAAAAGGGACTTGGGACTTTGTCTTGTACCAGCCTCCTCCTTGCTTGTTCTCGTGGTTGGCCACCATGCCCAAGAACTGCGAGTTGTTGAAGCGAGAGAACGCATCCCAGACGTGGGTCAGGGAGGTCAGGAAGAGGGTGTCGGTGTCCACGTAGATGACCGCATCCACGTCTGTCAACAGAGACTGCTCCCCCAACCCCAACCCCAGAAGGCACAGTCACGGACATTAGTGGCACATGAGTGTGTGTGTGTGTGGTGTGTGTGTGTGTGTGTGTGTGTGTGTGTGTGTGTGTGTGTGTGTGTGTATGGTCGTCCGTTCCTGTTCACCACAGGCGGGTCACGCCAAGGAATGAAAGTGAGTGGAAAGACAGTGATATTCAACAAATAAAACATATATGCGTACACCTTACAGATACACAGACAAAGACACAGACACTTGTGCGCGTGCGCGCACACACGCACGCACGCACGTAAGCACGCACAAAGACACACACACACACACACACACACACACATGCACGTACGCACACACACACACACACACACACACACACACACACACACACACACACACACACACGCATGCATGCACACACGCACGTACGCGCGCTTGCACACACGCACACACACAAACACACAGACACACACACACCCCACACACACACACACACACACACACACACACAAACACACACCAGCTCATGCATGAATGTGCGCGCGCGCGCACCACCACACACACACACACACACACACACACACACACACACACACACACACCACACACGCACAGATGCACGTACCCATATGTACAAACATACATGAGCACACAACACAGAAAGAGACAGACAGGCAAATGATTAAGCTGATGTGTAGATATGGACCTGGGCAGGAAGAGGGGAGGAGGGGGGATGGGGGAAGGGGGGAGGGGGTTGGGCGGAGGGTAAGCACGACACGCCTTTCTCCCATCCCCACCTTACCCCCACCACACTGCAGCCCGTCAGCTGACCCTTTCCCCCGACCCATCCTCCGCCCCTGCCCCCCTCCCCTCCCCTCAGGTTTCCCCTTCCTCTTCTGTTCAATATCATAAGAAGACTTCTTTTTTATCATGTTAGCAGATGGTTGATACTGAGGGGAGAACACACACACACACACACACACACACACACACACACACACACACACACACATATATATATATATATATATATATATATATTGACATGCAAATGCATGTGTTGGCTGTTGCTTTCTTAGTGTTATTTAATGCGTTATTGTTATTTCATATTTGGTAGATTCTCATTGATTTTCATATGTTCATTGCTTTAATATCCATTGTTTCACAATAAGTATCTAATATTTTTTATCCATGTTCCCTATGCAATAATTAGATCTTAAACACGTGTATACACTCACGCTGGTACTGACAAACACACTTACGTGCACATCAAAATGTTGCATGCAGTCAGCGCCTTCCTGTTCTCCTTGTCCCTTTAGAGAATGATAGTATACGGGTTCTACCTCATCACATTTTATTTTGCCCACAAACCCCCCTTTTTAACATAAATTTCTTCATTTTCTTGCCACTTTTGCCAAAACTAACACTTTTTTGTAAAAAATAATTTAACGCACAAAACCCCCCAAAAATGAAGAAATTTATGTTTTAAAGTGGGGCTTGCGTGCAAAATAAAAATGAGGTGAGTTAGAACTCGTATACTATCATTCTCTCCCCAGCATAAAATCTAATAGTTTACAGAATTAGTCCAGTACTTAACTTGTACTTAACAACACATTAAAAAACTAATTCAGTAAAAATAATGGGTTTACAGCAGGAGGTTGTGCTTTTTTGCAGAAGCTGGTTCTTCTTCTTTTACTGTTTTTGTGGGGATTTGTGACTTTGTTGCTAAGTATGGGTTTAGACACTTGTATGCTAAAAACCCACCACCACCAGCACCACCACCATCGCCAACATCAACACAATCAAACTATAAGATGTATTATTATGTACTGGGGGGTGTTGTTGTTGGTGGGGTTTTTTTTAGCATACAAGTGTCTAAACCCATACTTAGCAACAAAGTCACAAATCCCCACAAAAACAGTAAAAGAAGAAGAACCAGCTTCTGCAAAAAAAGCACAACCTCCTGCTGTAAACCCATTATTTTTACTGAATTAGTTTTTTAATGTGTTGTTAAGTACAAGTTAAGTACTGGACTAATTCTGTAAACCATTAGACTTTATGCTGCGGAGAGAATGATAGTATACGAGTTCTAACTCACCTCATTTTTATTTTGCACGCAAGCCCCACTTTAAAACATAAATTTCTTCATTTTTGGGGGGGTTTGTGCGTTAATTTTTTTTTTTTACAAAAAAGTGTTAGTTTTGGCAAAAGTGGCAAGAAAATGAAAAAATTTATGTTAAAAAGAGGGGTTTGTGGGCAAAATAAAATGTGGTGGGGTAGAACCCGTATACTATCATTCTCTCCTTTCCCTCTCCCCCATCCTTTCCCACCGTCTAATATCACTTTTTAGTGAACAGACGTTAAACAGACTAAAAACACCATCAACAACACACACACACACACACACACACACACACACACACACACACACACACACACACACCACACACACACCAGATCAGGGAAGACAATAAAAATGTCACCAACAACAGGCTGCGAAGCTGTCTTCGTCTAACAAGTCAGGAGGAAAGATGACGAGCCCCCCATCCACCCCCCAGCCCCCACCCCACCCCATCCCAGCTTCCAGACACTCCACCCGTCAATCGCCCGTTTAATGTGCTGCCCATGCTGACACACTTGACAGACGATGAAGTCGCCGGTGTGATAATTGACCATCCAGTGTGCCTCTCAGACCACATGACAGACGATGAAGTCGCCGGTGTGATCATTGACCATCCAGTGTGCCTCTCAGACCACATGACAGACGACGAAGTCGCCGGTGTGATCATTGACCATCCAGTGTGCCTCTCAGACCCGTCTCCTTTTCGTCGTGTGGACCAGTCAGACCAGTTCTGTCCCTTTTGTTGCTCTACCAGTTCACAGCATGTATCGGCTCTACATGTCATGCAAGCGCTATTTCTACTTCCCAGCGGGAGTTAACAGGCATCTAGCCTTTCCCCAAGCCGCCACGCATGTAGATATATATATATATATATATATATATATTTGTGTGTGTGTGTGTGTGTGTGTGTGTTGTGTGTGTGTGTGTGTGTGTGTAGAGACAGACAGACAGACAGACAGACAGACAGACAGACAGAGACAGAGACAGAGACAAACAGACAAATGGATGGATAGACAGACAGACAGACAGACAGACAGACAGATAGATAGATAGATAGATAGATAGATAGATAGATAGATAGATCGATAGATAGATAGATAGATAGATAGACAGACAGACAGATAGATGATAGATAGATATAACGTCAGGCTTCCTTATTCACTGAATTCCGTGCATCTGTCGTCCTTGGCGTGAAGAGGACCGGCCATGAAATGGGAGAGCAAGGGAAAAGAGGGGAGAGAAAGCAGGAGGAGGAGGAGGGGAGGGGGAGGCTGGAGGGAATGAGCGGTGGGAGCACAGACAGAGGGAAAGACAACAGACAGAAAGACAGACAGACAGGCAGCCAGAGGCTCAGCCAGTCAATACAATAAGCCTGTCGCCAAGAGTGCAAGGCGTGGGGGTGGGGTGGGAAAAACGCACGTGCAGAAAGAGCCGCTGGTAAGCGCAGCGTCTCCAGAAAATGGATTTCCACCAGGTGGCGTTTTGGCCCGCAGGGAAGCTGATGTTATAGATCCGGTAGTCAGTCCTCTCCGAATACGGTTTGGGCCACTTCCTGAGCTGTTAATGAAATAGCAACACAAGAGATTGTTGCGAGTTTATCTATCAGTTGACACACACGCACGCACGCACGCACACACGCAATCATGCACACACACACACACACACACACACACACACACACACTCTCTCTCTCTCTCTCTCTCTCTCTCTCTCTCTCTCTCTCTCTATATATATATATATATATATATATATATATATACTGTTCAAAAAAAGAAACGCAACAAATGATATTTTGGAATACGATGCAATATTTACATATTCCCAACATGAATGATGTTGACAAATAGCAGAATTGATTCAACCGTTCCTCTGCCATGTCAGTGTACAAGTTCAGCGCATGCCGTGCGATAAACACGTGCTGGTGGGCTAAAATCTAGCGCTGCAAACTTTCGACTGTCGACGGATTTGCAGACGGGAAATTCACGTGCAAAGCACAGAATACAATACTGACAACACCTCAATAGCAGGGTATAAAAGGGGTTTGGCTTCATTGAAAAATGAAACCAGAAACGAAAGGAAAGAATGCCAAATCTGAATAGCCAACAACGAGAAAATGCGATAGGCCGGTTGCAGGCTGGACAGAGTCAAGCGGCTGTTGCCAGACATTTCAATGTGGCCAGAAGCACCATCAGTAGGCTTTGGAACCGGTTTGGAACGACGGGGTCAACAGCAGATCGACCTCGTTCAGGACGGCCAAGGTGCACAACCCAAGCCCAAGATCGCTACATTACGCTCCGCCATGTTCGGGATCGTTTCCTGTCTGCCTCCTCTACAGCCCAGGCCATCCCTGGCCACAGATGTGTAAGCGGGCAAACCGTATGCAATCGTCTACATGCTGTTGGAATGAGGGCTCGAAGACCTGTCCGAGGACCCGTTATGACTCAGCGTCATCGCCAGGCACGACATCAATGGTGCATGCAACATCTTCCATGGGCTGTTCATCGTGAATGGAGACAGGTTTCATTCAGCGACGAATCACATTTCCTGCTGCAACACCATAACCGGAGGAGGAGGGTCTATCGCAGAACGAATGAACGCTATGCACAGAACTGTGTTAGTCAGGCACCTCCCCATGGTGATGGAGGGGTAATGGTATGGGGAGCCATCAATTTCAGTGGCAGAAGCCCCCTAGTACTGGTCCAGGGACGACTTAATGCTCAGCGCTACATTGCAGAAATCCTCCAGCCTCACGTTCTTCAACTCCTGGCTGCTCCTGGTTCCATATTCATGCATGACAATGCTCGGCCACACTCAGCCCGCTTAACACGACATTTCCTGGTTGCCAACAACATCAGTCTCCTTCCCTGGCCCTCTATGTCACCGGATTTAAACCCAATAGAGCACATTTGGGATGAGTTGGATCGCCGAGTCCGTGCCCGAGTTAATTCCCCTACAAATGAACAAGAGTTGTTCCAGGCTCTTCAGGAGGAGTGGGACACCATTCCACTGCGCGTCATCCGCAGTCTGCTGCGATCCCTGCCCAGGCGACTTCAAGGTGTGATTGCTGCACAGGGAGGACACACACGCTACTGACGTTCGAAAGGTGTGAGCTCTTCTGTAATGACTTTTTGGCACTGGTTTTTTCAACGCAAAATCAGATAAGCCATTATGTTTCAATCATCTCCACTTTAACGGTGTTTTGCAGTTACCTGAAAATGTACAATGTTTTGAAAATAGTAAAGGCAGGTGACCAATAGCTGCTGTTGCGTTTCTTTTTTTGAACAGTATATATTGTCACGCACGAACAGGTACAGGTCGCCTCAGTGACAATTATGGAGTGTGGCCCGTCCATTTATGGGTGGGCAGTGGACATGAAGTGCGTGATTCCTGTCGGGAGTATGGCTACCTGTCAATCCTTGGAGGGGGGAAGGAGGAGAAACGCATAAACTCGCCGGAATAGGGTGTTTTACGTGCGTAAACGAACACTCGTGAAACTGGAGGGTCATTACATGTGAATGCGCAGCACATGCGTGCACATGTATGCATAAGGGGCCATGTGGTGAGGGTCGCGCATTGGTGTCATTAGTATAGTTGGATTCCTTTTTGCTTTGTTTTTTTTTTGCGTGTAGGGGAAAACTGCGTGTGTGTGCTGGATGTAAAGATCTTGGTGTTTTCATCTGCTATTCTGTTGGTGAGATTGCGTGTGTGAATGCAAATAAAGCCTTCTGTTTGTGCACCATATTTCCCTTTGTGTGTTTGTTGTGTGGCGTTCGTAGTCTTAGGTAAAAGAGGGAGGGGTGGTTATAAAGGGGGGTATAATCATACATATATCCCTGTCTAATACAGTGACAATATGGTGGAGATGCGGGGTAACCTATTAGGGTCAATTAGGACATAATTGCTTGGGGCATCAGAAAGGAGAGATCGGGATCTGTTGTATGTTTAGTTGGTGATAGGAACTTGATATAGGAATAGTAATTGTAGCGCGTGGGTGGTTGGAGGGAGCGCGCTCCGTTAGTAGGGGAAGAAGCGCAGTTACTTGGCAATCCTAGTGACATAGTTGCCAGGTAACATTGTCTTGTTTTGTCTCGGTTTGGTGCAACTGAGGTATGAATGGTGTGCAGGTGTTTCTGTTTCTCTTCCAATTACATATGTTTATGAGTGTTGGAATGTATTGATGGTTGCGGTAATATTTGATGGCGTGAAATGTTGGAATGAAATGTTTCAAATGTTGATCATTAATTTGCTTGGTGGCTGAACCGTGCCGGGGAGTGTTAGAAGATGGGTGTTTGGGAAAGGCACTGTGAAGTTGCCAAGTACTAATTGTATTTATTTAGCCCGTGGACAATCAGAGATATTCGTTTTATGATTGAAAGAGAGTGGATGTTCTCTTGTGGGAAGTTCTGAGGTTAAGAAATTCTGGTTTCCTTGGGTTGAGACTTGATAGTCTGTTGAAATGGCGTCAGGAACCGATCGCCAACTTAGGTCTCAAGGTACTGTAAGTCTGGTTGAGTCTATCGAGGAGAAAGGGGATGTTTCGACTCCTGTGAAGCAGCCAGGGGGTACTCCCATGTCCAGTACCCTTGTGGCTGGTAAGCCTGGGTTAGGAGAGTCTCCGGGGGGTGCTGCTAAGTTTGTGTCGTCTAGCAGTCCTGTTGTTCAGTACTACTCACGCCTAGGGATGGAGTTAGGGTTGAGTAAGGTGGAGCTAGCCCAGTTTATTGCTGACAATGTAGCAAAGGATGCAGAAAGACGTGAAGAAGCAATTGTTAGGTGGGTGCAGGTGGCTCGGGAAATGTCATGGAAGGAGAGGAAGGAGCAGGAGGAGTTACCGTGTTAACTGCCGGGCTTAGGAGAGAGGAAGAGGAAGCTGCTGCCAAGGTTAGGAGAGAGGAAGAGAAAGCTGCTGCCAAGGTTAGGAGAGAGGAAGAGGAAGCTGCTGCCAAGGTTAGGAGAGAGGAAGAGGAAGCTGCTGCCAAGGTTAGGAGAGAGGAAGAGGAAGCTGCTGCCAAGGTTAGGAGAGAGGAAGAGGAAGCTGCTGCCAAGGTTAGGAGAGAGGAAGAGGAAGCTGCTGTCAGGAGAGAGGAAGCTGCTGCCAAGCTTAGGAGAGAGGAAGAGGAAGCTGCTGCCAGGAGAGAGGAAGCTGCTATCCTTTTGGCAGAGAAGAAAAAGAAGGAGGATGAGATTGCTTTCCAGAAGTCGAGAGAGGTCCAAGAGATGGCTACCAGACAAGAGGACGTGGATGCCAGGAGGAAACTCGACCAGGATGACATAGCATTAAGGAAATTAGAGTTGGATCTCAAGCAACGTCGGGCGAGTGAGATCGTATCTTTGAAACAGGAGAAGTTGAGACTGAAAGAACAAGAGTTAAATGAGGCGAGAGAGAGGGCTGAAGAGGAAGCAACAAGCCATGTGGTAATTGATCCTTTGACAGATACTGATGACGTGGACAGGTATTTAGCTCATTTCGAGCAAGTTGCCGCTAGAAAAGAACTTCATGGTCATCTAGACTAATAGCTCGTTTGAGAGAGAAGATGAGAGATGCTGTTCTGCGACTTAATGCGGTTGATCTTGCAAGTTTCGACCAAGTGAAGAAAGTGCTTCTAGAGTATTTCCATTTAGACGCTGAGGCATACCAGAAGAAGTTCAGGGGAATGAAGAAGGATGTATGAAAAAACGTTTCAGCAGTTTTTAGACCGGTTAAAGTCTTGTTTCAGCCTGTGGTGAGCTGCAGCCAGGAAAGACAAAACCAAAGCTGAGGACTTGAAAGATATCATTTTCGAGGAACAGATGTATGGAACCTTTACTCCTGACTTTGTCACGGAAGTGCGTCGAGCTTATCCTAGGAATGCTGACGCAGTGGCCTTGGAAGCAACCCGGCTAGCAGAAGCATGACGGATAGGGTGAGAGAGCAGAAGAGGCCCATCTGTGATAAGTGACACTCTTGAGGTCAAACCGAAGCACTTAGGGGGTAAAAATCAAGGCAGTTCCAGCGAAAAGTAGGACCAGGGGATAGTGGGAGAGAGTAAACTTAGTGGGGTTCAGCCAGCGATCAGTGCTGCACCCAAAGGGGCACCTAGGCAAGGAGTGATTTGCTATGCGTGCAAGTGGCCAGGCCATGTCCAGCGTAATTGTCCGAATCTTGGGAGTGTAGCTATCCAATACGTATCATGTCTTAGAAAACCAGTATACTCAGAGGCTACCCCTACGCTGTGTGTACCGTGCTCCAGGAAACCTTTCAGTCCGAGATGTAGGGTGAGGGTCGGAGAGTCATGGGCAAGTGGTATCAGAGACACAGGAGCATTGCAGACCGTGGTCGCGGCGAGGCTGGTACCATGTGATGCCTATACAGGGAGGACTCAGACGGTTGTATTGGCTGAATCCAGGTGTCGTAGCATACTACCCGTGGTCTGTGTATACATGGACATGCCGTACTTTGAGGGAAAGATTGAGGCTCTAGTGATGGAGGATCCAGTTGTGGAGGTGCTGGTGGGGAATTATATACGCTGTGAGGGAGAGCACCATCCTGAGAGAGTCCCAGTATACCCCATCAGGGAGACAAACTCTTCGGAGAATGTCAGCAATCAGATACATCCTCAGGTCGCTGTGTTGACTCCTGCTCAGGTCAAGGCCCAGGACAATCCTGCTCAACCTTTGTCATTAAAGGAGCAAGTGATGGCTGTCTCGAAAGACGAGCTGATTCATGGGCAGAAACAGGATGATAGCCTTGCACATGCCAGAAGAGCTGCTGCAGAGGAAAAGTCAGTGTTCCATCCCCATGGAAATAGGGTCTCCTTCATGTGGAAAGACCGAGCTCTGGTGCGCAAGTACGAGACTGAGAGCGGAACAGCAACCCAGGTTTGTGTGCCGAAGTCCCAAGGAAGACCATATTAACTCTCAGACACGATATTCCTATGGCTGGACACTTGGGGGGAAACAAGACAAAGGAGAGAATATTCCCACACTTCTATTGGCCTGGGATGTGTGGTGACATAGGCAGGTAGGTGAAGTCATGTTTAAAGTGCCAGCGTATCTTGGATAAAGGGTGAGTCAGACCGGTACCTCTTGTCAAGATGCCTCTTATGCAAGAACCATTTGACAGGGTAGGAGTGGAATATAGTGGGACCGATTGCACCCATGCCTGCGACAGGATGCCGGTATATATTGGTACAGGTGGACTTTGCCACGAGGTATCCAGAGGCTACCCCACTTCGCACTGTAACGACTGAGTCAGTTGCTGAGGCACTATTTGCCATGTGGTCTCGAACGGGAATTCCCGCATCGGTTCTTACAGACCGAGGTACTGAGTTTACGAGTAAAATGATGAGCCAAGTTTTCGGGTTGTTGTCCATCAAGGGTCTGCACACTACTCCATACCATGCGCAATGCAATGGATTAGTTGAGCGCTTCAATGGTACTTTGAAGAAGATGCTCCACAGATTAACTCAAGAAAAGTCTGAAGAATGGGATCGTTGGTTGCCTGCACTGTTATTTGCATACAGGGAGGTTCCCCAACAAAGCACCGGTTTTTCCCCCTTCGAGTTGTTGTATGGATGCAGGGTGAGAGGACCAATGAAAATGCTGCGTGATCTTTGGACAAAGCCAGAGACCATGGACGTCCAGACGGCTGGTGAATATGTTTTCGACTTGAGAAACAATTGCCGAGACTTGCAGCATAGCCCAGGAAAATCTAGAGAAAGCAGCAAGAACTTACAAGCGTCATTTTGATGTCAAATCCCGTTCTCGCACAATCCAGCCAGGGACAAGGGAGCTGGTGTTACGACCAGTCAAGCACAACAAATTGGAACTTGCTTGGCAGGGACCGTTTCCAATAATTGCCAAGGTGGGGGAGGCCGATTACAAAGTACGAGTTCGGGGTCGGGAGAAACTCTACCCTGCCAACCTGTTGAGATCGTTTGTGGAGAGGGAGGACGAACCAAAACCAACAGCAGTGGCGACAACGGTGATCCAGGATGAAGAGCTCAGTGAGGCGGTGCCCACTGTTGGGAAAGAAGTTCCGTTAGTACCACTGGCTGCATCAGGGTCCGCAGATGATGTAGTGATTGGTGCTGAAGACGATCATTTTAGGGAACAGCTGCAGCAGTTGGTCGGCGAGTTCCAGGATGTCTTCACAGACTTGCCAGGGTCTACTACGTTAGAGGCGTGCAAAATCAAGCTGAATTCAAGTGTTCCAGTAAGATCGAGACCGTATCCAGTCCCATATTCTCAACGCGACTGTGTTCATGATGAAGTGGAGATGATGCTGAGAATGGGAGTCATTGAGAAGTCTGTATCTCCATATTGCTCACCGATAGTGCTCGTGAAAAAGAAAGATGGAAAGATTCGGTTCTGTGTTGACTTTCGTCGATTGAACAAAATAGTCGAGTTTGATGCAGAGCCAATGCCAGAAATAGAGTATTTATTCGCAAAGCAAGGACAGCGACGGGTTTCAGTAAGCTCGACCTATCAAAAGGGTACTGGCAGATATCCGTTGACGTAGAAGACTGTCCTAAGACAGCGTTCTCGACACCACAGGGTCATTAACAGCGGGTTAAGATGCCTTTTGGTCTGTGTACTTCGGGAGCAGTGTTTACCCGTATGATGAGGAAGTTGCTTCAGCCACTGGAGTCAGACGATGTTGATAACTTCATCGATGATGTGTTGGTGTCAACCGTCAATACTGAAGAACATTTGTCTGTGCTGCGAGCAGTTCTGGATCGCATTTGAGAGTGTGGTCTTACTACCAGGCCTTCCAAGTGTGAGCTAGGCAAAGCTGAGGTGTCCTACCTGGGGCACAGGATTGGAAGAGGAGTTATCA
Source organism: Conus canariensis (assembly GCA_033310375.1). Lineage (NCBI taxonomy): Eukaryota > Metazoa > Mollusca > Gastropoda > Neogastropoda > Conidae > Conus > Conus canariensis. The sequence continues at coordinate 8,824,178 of CM065743.1, forward strand.
GGCCTGAGGAGGACAAAATGGAGTGCATTCAGTCAGCTACACGTCCGGCTACTAAGAAACAGGTACGCAGTTTACTGGGTTTGGTAGGGTTCTACCGACGATTCATCCCAAGGTTTTCTGAAATAGCGTTGCCACTCACTGACCTGACCAAGGGAAATCAGCCCCGCAATGTGGTGTGGAATCCGGAGTGTGAGGAGGCATTCCAGAAGCTGTAAGATTGTTTCTGCACGCCGCCCATATGCCATTCACCAGTTCCACGACGTCACTTCATTCTAAACACCGATGCCTCTGAGGTCGGCATAGGAGCTGTGCTGTGCCAGGAACACAACGATGGAGTCCATCCTGTAGTGTGCGCCAGCAAGAAGCTCAATCCAGCTGAGCGCAACTATTCCATCGTGGAGAAAGAATGTTTGGATCTGGTGTGGGCGGTTCAGAAATTTGAACCCTACTTTTATGGGGTAGAATTCACCCTACAGACGGACCACTCGCCACTTCAATATTTGGAGAGGGTCAAGTCGCCCAGTGGTCGGATCACCAGATGGGCATTGTTGCTTCAACCATTCCAATTTGTAGTGGAGGCAATTCCGGGACGTGAAAATGTGGTTGCAGATTTCTTGAGTCGTACGGAATAAGGGCTCTGTGCTGAGAGCTTAAAGCAGTAGAGGAAGAGAGGGTTTACTTTTATTTTCAAAATGCTGTAACACTAAGGACTTGTTCGTGCGTTCCTTCAGGTTTTTATTTAAAGGTATACTTTAAATCTTGGGGGAAGGGTATTGTCACGCACGAACTGGTTACTGGTCGCCTCAGTGACAATTGTGGAGTGTGGCCCGTCCATTCCTGGGTGGGCAGTGGACATGAAGTGCGTGATTCCTGTCAGGAGTATGGTTGCCTGTCAATCCTTGGAGGGGGGAAGGAGGAGAACGCATAAACTCGCCGGAATAGGGTGTTTTACGTGCGTAAACGAATACTCGTGAAACTGGAGTTCTTCGATGTGATCGGGGGATTCTGTGCATGTGAGTGCTGTCTTGTGAGTTCCCAAGGTGAATTCGGGGTGTCATCGTGTGTCTGCAAGTCAGAACGAATTGAGGCTCTATCCATGAAGGTTGGGTTGGCCTTGTGATCAAGTTTATTTCTGCCGTTGGGGCAGGGGTTCTGGGTATGCCCTCGACCGACTTGTGAAGGTTTGGCTACCTGAGTTTTTGACTGTCCGTGTTTCGGTGTTCAGTGATGGGTTCTGCATCGACCAGGGCGTTGGCTGTCTGGCAGTGTCCCGGTGACTGAGGGTGTTGTCCAGTGTGTGTCGTTCCTGTTTTGACCAAGGTGAGCGTGTAAGTAGCGGAAATTCGGGAGGGCCGTAAAGTTGGTTGTTTGCAGATAGCATGGTTTCATCAACTATTGTATTTCAGTCCCCAGGACTGGAGGATTTTTTGTTTATTTTTTAAACGCAAAGTTTTTTTTGTTTTTGTTTCATGTGAGTTCGACTAAAAGGGAAATTCTGTGGGAGGAGAGAAGAGAAGGAGGAAATTTAAATGCGCGGAAGTTTGAAGAGAAAAAAAGGGTATATAACTTGAACTTAAAGTCAAGGAAAGCCCTAGGCGTAGGAATAAAACAATGTGTGTTTCGGATCTACATTGATGCAGATAGGTGGATTAGTTACAGTGGTATTGATGTGCTAAGACATAATATGTTGATGTACTTGGTAGTGGTCGTAGGTGTACAGAAATATTGTTTTTAAGTTTGGTAAAGGTTAGTTATTTCTGAGAGTGTAGGTTGGTGTTGGAGGACCGAAACTTTTAGTATTAAAAGAGAAGAGTCTGTCACGCGGCGTGGCGGGTGCAGAGGGCACATGCATGCGCTGTGTCTGAGTGTGTGTGAGGTTTATCGATCGGTGGGGTGACGGGTGGTGGTACATCGGATAGACACGTCTTGTAGAGGTTCAGTTTTGGTGTTTGAGTGTAGAACCAAACTGGGTTGGATGGGCGGAAAGGTAAATTAGGGATTATTCCATTAATAGAGTTTTTTTCTAATTATTATTAAAGATTTGCAAGTGAATTAATGATTATGTTAAATACAATAACAGTATCGGTTAGACTACTTAGTATAGTTTATCACAATTGAAATAAAAGAGAGAAATAGCAGATGATAATAAAGATGTTTCAGATACTTAGGAATTGTGCCTCAGAAGTCTACTCTTGGTGTATATATATGTATATGGTTCTTGTTTTAGTCGACGGGGTGCGCCAGTATTCAGAAAGTTTTCCTCAGCATTGTGGTGTCGGTAGGCAATGTTTAAGGTAATGTATAGCAGCACTCTGAAATCCTTGTCGAGCTTACGTAATTGGTAATTGTCCTAGCACTTGATAATTTCCGTTAACATTTGTGGGATTATGATTGTGTCTGCTAGGAAATTAAGGTACCCGGGTTCAATTCTATTATTTTGGTTTTGCTTGAGATGTGTTTGATGATTTTATTAAGCATGTTATTAGGTAATAGGCCCTGAACTGTGATTGGTACTGGTTGTCACTAATGGTCGGTTGTTTGTTGGAGTAAATATGATTTAAGTTATGCAAATTTTACGAACCAAAACTTAACATTGACCGTTAACAACCGTTATTTTCTAAATTTACACCGCTATTGATAAAATTCGGTATGCGTGTGTTCAGTAACGGTAAGTAATTTTGCAACATGGATGGGACAGGGTAGGGGAATGAAAAGGGAGGAATGAGAGGGGCCAGAAAAATGATTGTACAGTGCAAAGCCTGATACACTATTTTTACATTAGACACAGACCCATTGAAGTAAACTACTTCTGCACAAAGTCTATTCCTACAAAATTAAGGGCAATCAGAAGAATGGGAATGGGAACAGTGAGTGCAGGCGGAAAATCGAGCGAGAAAAGCATCTCGACGTGCTAGGGAAGATCCAGAGGAAAGGGGCCAGAGGCAGGTGGAAAACAATAGAATGTATAAGAGAGAGAGAGAGAGAGAGAGAGAGAGAGAGAGAGAGAGAGAATGTGTATTTGTGTGTGGGGAGGGGGTGGGAAGATGTGTGGGGGGGGGGGATTGATTGTAAATCAAAACAATTAATACATGTATGCCGTCACGTGAGTATCGCAAAGAATGTTCATATCCCGGGCAACGCCTGGTGTCCCTGCTAGTCTAATATATAAATGGGAAATTCTGTCTCTGTGTGTGTGTGTGTGTCTTTGTATGCTATAGACTCAAAAACGGCTCAACCTATTGTCATGAAATTTGGCAGGTACGTCCGTTGTGACCCGAGGATGGTTTTGGGCTAATCTCTAAAAAAATAAAACCGTTAAAAACTGTTAAAAAGCTGTTATAACGGATTCAAAGACATCTTTATCCTCTGCTTTTCTTCAAATAGCCGTTGTGACATTGCACAGGTACAGGACTACTTCTCTAAAATTAGAACCGTTTTTTGGCAGTTAAAAACGTTATTTATAACAGTTAAAAACCATAAAAAAAAAACACCAAACCGTATAAAAGAAACTGTTTAAAACCCGAACTTCTTGAAATTCAGCAGGTACGTCTGTTGTGACCCGAGGATGGTTTTGGGCCAATCTCCAAAATAATAAAACCGTTAAAAACCGTTAAAAAACTGTTATAACGGTTTCAAAGACATCTTTTTCTTCTGCTTTTCATCAAATGGCCATTGTGACATTGCACAGGTACGGGGCTACTTCTCTAAAATTAGAACTGTTATTTGGCAGTTAAGAAACGTTATTTATAACAGTGAAAAACCGTTAACAACACCAAACCCTATGAACACTGTTTAAAACCCGATCTTCTGAGGTTGGCGGCCACGAGAGTCATCAGATCACCACCAAACTTGACATAAGCCTACAGGAACAACCAGCGGGTAACGTAGGGTCATTAGATAGTCATTATGACCATTAAATTTGACCGTTTAAAAACCGTTATTTTCAAAATTTAGGCTGTTCTTGATGAAATTCGGTATACATGTGCAGTTTTAAATGCCGAAAAATTATATACAACTTTTACGAACCAAAATTTACAATTGACCGTTAAAAACTGTTATTTTATAAATTTAGAGTATTCTTGAAGAAATTCGATATACATGTGCAGTTTTGAACGCTAAACAATGATATACAATTTTCAAGATCCGAAACTTAACATTGACCGTTAAAAACCGTTATTTTCTGAATTTCTCAATTTTCACCCTTCTTGATAACATTCCGTATGCACGTACAGTTTTAAGCGCTGAACAATGTTATGCAAATTTTACGAGCCAAAACTTAACACTGACCGTTAAAAACCGTTATTTTCTAAATTTACACCGCTATTGATAAAATCCGGTATACGTATGTCCAGTAACGGTAAGTAATATTGCAACATGCATGGTTTAGCAGGTACGTCTGTTGTGACCCAAGGATGGTTTGGGCTAATCTCTAAAAAAATAAAACCGTTAAAAACCGTTTAAAAAAAACTGTTATAACGGTTTCAAAGACGTTTTTCCTCCGCTTTTCAACAAATGGCCATTGTGACATTGCACAGGTACAGGGCTACTTCTCGAAAATTAGAACCGTTATTGGGCAGTTATAAAACGTTATTTATAACAGTGAAAAACCGTTAAAAACACCAAACCCTATAAATACTGTTTAAAACCCGATCTTCTGAGGTTGGCGGCCACGAGAGTCATCGGATCGCCACCAAACTTGACTTAAGCCTACAGGAACATCCAGCGGGCAACATAAGGTCATTAGATAGTCATTATGACCATTAAATCTGACCGTTAAAAACCGTTAATTTTAAAATTTAGGGTGTTCTTGATGAAATTCGGTATACATGTGCAGTTTTAAATGCCGAAAAATTATATACAACTTTTACGAACCAAAATTTAAAATTGACCGTTAAAAACCGTTATTTTATAAATTTAGAGTATTCTTGAAGAAATTCGATATACATGTGCAGTTTTGAACGCTAAACAATGATATACAATTTTCAAGATCCGAAACTTAACATTGACCGTTAAAAACCGTTATTTTCTGAATTTCTCAATTTTCACCCTTCTTGATAACATTCCGTATGCACGTACAATTTTAAGCGCTGAACAATGTTATGCAAATTTTACGAGCCAAAACTTAACACTGACCGTTAAAAACCGTTATTTTCTAAATTTACACCGCTATTGATAAAATCCGGTATACGTATGTCCAGTAACGGTAAGTAATATTGCAACATGCATGGTTTAGCAGGTACGTCTGTTGTGACCCAAGGATGGTTTGGGCTAATCTCTAAAAAAATAAAACCGTTAAAAACCGTTTAAAAAAAACTGTTATAACGGTTTCAAAGACGTTTTTCCTCCGCTTTTCAACAAATGGCCATTGTGACATTGCACAGGTACAGGGCTACTTCTTGAAAATTAGAACCGTTATTGGGCAGTTATAAAACGTTATTTATAACAGTGAAAAACCGTTAAAAACACCAAACCCTATAAATACTGTTTAAAACCCGATCTTCTGAGGTTGGCGGCCACGAGAGTCATCGGATCGCCACCAAACTTGACATAAGCCTACAGGAACATCCAGCGGGCAACATAAGGTCATTAGATAGTCATTATGACCATTAAATCTGACCGTTAAAAACCGTTAATTTTAAAATTTAGGGTGTTCTTGATGAAATTCGGTATACATGTGCAGTTTTAAATGCCGAAAAATTATATACAACTTTTACGAACCAAAATTTAAAATTGACCATTAAAAACCGTTATTTTATAAATTTAGAGTATTCTTCAAGAAATTCGATATACATGTGCAGTTTTGAACGCTAAACAATGATATACAATTTTCAAGATCCGAAACTTAACATTGACCGTTAAAAACCGTTATTTTCTGAATTTCTCAATTTTCACCCTTCTTGATAACATTCCGTATGCACGTACAGTTTTAAGCGCTGAATAATGTTATGCAAATTTTAGGAACCAAAACTTAACACTGACCGTTAAAAACCATTATTTTCTAAATTTACACCGCTATTGATAAAATTCGGTATGTGTATGTCCAGTAACGGTAAGTAATTTTGCAACATGGATGGGACAGGGTAGGGGGATGAAAAGGGAGGAATGAGAGGGGCCGGAAAAATGATTGTACAGTGTAAAGCCTGATACACTATTTTTACATTAGACACAGACCCGTTGAAATAAACTACTTCTGCACAAAGTCTATTCCTACAAAATTAAGGGCAATCAGAAGAATGGGAATGGGAACAGTGAGTGCAGGTGGAAAATCGAGCGAGAAAAGCATCTCGACGTGCTAGGGAAGATCCAGAGGAAAGGGGCCAGAGGCAGGCGGAAAACAATAGAATGTATAAGAGAGAGAGAGAGAGAGAGAGAGAGAGAGAGAGAGAGAGAGAGAGAGAGAGAATGTGTATTTGTGTGTGGGGAGGGGTGGGAAGATGTTGGGGGGGGGGATTGATTGTAAATCAAAACAATTAATACATGTTTGCCGTCACGTGAGTATCGCAAAGAATGTTCATATCCCGGGCAACGCCTGGTGCCCCTGCTAGTATCTAATATATAAAGGGCAAATTCTGTCTGTGTGCGTGTGTGTGTGTATGTCTGTGTACGCTATAGACTCAAAAACGGCTCAAGCGATTGTCATGAAATTTGGCAGGTACGTCTGTTGTGACCCTAGGATGGTTTTGGGCTAATCTCTAAAAACATAAAACCGTTAAAAACCGTTAGAAAGCTGTTATAACGGTTTCAAAGACATCCTTTTTCCTCTGCTTTTCTTCAAATAGCCGTTGTGACATTGCACAGGTACAGGACTACTTCTCTAAAATTAGAACCGTTATTTGGCATACAAAAATGGAATGCCTGTGGAACAACGCTCATATCCTATATCAAAATAAAGTTGTCTTTTTTAAACAATGGGCTATGCAAGGTGTTACATACGTGCATGATTTACTAATCAATGAAAAGATTCTAACATATGATGAATTGAAACAAATCTTAAAGCCATCGCCATCCCTCTTTTTGGAATATCATGTTGTATATTCTGCACTGTCATCTTTCTTGAGTACTCGATCAGACTTAGACACTAGCAACATTTTTGAGATCACTCCACTTTTATTTAATAATTCTGCAATGACAAAAGTAAAAATGTTTTACAACTTCTTTCAAGAAAAACGATACACAGAGCCATGTTGTGTTAGATTTTGGCGACATAAGTTCAACATTACCATTACTAAACAACACTGGTCCCTCACAAATTCAATAACTAAAGAAAGCAGAATCAGAGAATTACAATGGAAAATTCTCCACAACATTTATCCAACTAATATACTGTTATGTAAAATGGGTATTGCAGAAAATAATAAGTGCCCATACTGTGTAAATGAAGTGGACTATGTTGAGCATTTTTTTGTTAATTGTAAGCAAATTGCATGTGTTTGGAATGGTGTAAAAGATGTATTCTTTCGAAAATATTACAAGAAAGTGAATTTTAATGAAATGAATATTCTTTTGGGAATTGTGGATAATGCACAACTTTCAGGTGAAGAGAAAAGGTATGTTAATCATTTAATATTAATTGCAAAAATGTGCATTGGGAAGTATAGATATGGTAAACCATTATATCTTAAGACTATGCTTGAAAAAGAATTGTCACTTAGAAAGCTGAATTAGAATTGATCAGCGTCCGAAAATCAGTACACACAGGTGTGCTCCTCTCTCTCTCTCTCTCTCTCTCTCTCTCTCTCTCTCTCTCTCTCTCTCTCTCTCTCTCTCCCTCTCTCTCTCTCTCCCTCTCTCTCTCCCCCCTCCCTCCCTCTCTCTCTCTCTCTCTCTCTCTCTCTCTCTCTCTCTCCACAGCAGAGAGAATGCATCAGTACACTACACATGAGTACAAAAAATAAACCCAGACAATATGTATCAAGCGCCAAAAAATTAAAACCAGCAAGATATTGTCCATTTGTGAAAGAACATACAGATTTGCATGGAGAGTGAGTGTCGTTTTTCTTCTTCCGTTCGGCCTATGAAGAGAGGCATGTCGTAGCACCAAAAAAAAAAAAAAAAAAAAAAAAAAAAAAAAAAAAAAAAAAAAAAAAAAAAAAAAAAAAAAGAACCGTTATTTGGCATTTAAAGAACGTTATTTATAACAGTTAAAAACCATTAAAAACACCAAACCCTATAAAAGAAACTGTTTAAAACCCGATCTTCTTGAAATTCAGCAGGTACGTCTGTTGTGACCCGAGGATGGTTTTGGGCTAATCTGTAAAAAAATAAAACCGTTAAAAACCGTTAAAAAAAACTGTTATATCGGTTTCAAAGACATCCTTTTCCTCTGCTTTTCTTCAAATGGCCGTTGTGACATTGCACAGGTACAGGGCTACTTCTCGAAAATTAGAAGCGTTATTTGGCAGTTAAGAAACGTTATTTATAACAGTTAAAAACCGTTAAAATACACCAAACCATATAAAAACTGTTTAAAACCCGATCTTCTGAGGTTGGCGGCCACGATAGTTATCGGATCGCCACCAAACTTGACATAAGCCTACAGGAACATCCAGTGGGTAACATAGGATCATTAGATAGTCATTATGACCATTAAATTTGACCGTTAAAAACCGTTATTTTCAAAATTTAGGCTGTTCATGATCGAGTCACGGTGCCATATGAGAACAGAAGGGAGGCAGCTCAAATTACAAGCTGAAAAGTTGCTGATCTGGCAAACAGCCTGAGGAGAGAAGGCTATCAGGTCAAAGTCCTCACTGCAGAAATTGGGCTAGGGGGATTGTAGGAACGTCTGCATACAGCCTCATGAAACAGCTCTCAGTTGCAGGGGAAGGAAAAAACCAGAGCCCTGAAAGCAATGGCAGAAGCGGCAGAGAGGTGTTCAAGCTGGACTGGTCAAGGAGGAACAAAAGTGAACTTAAATAAGGCTTAATTTCCCTACAAATATCAGGTGTCCCTGTGGCTCAGTGGTTAAAGCGCAAAGTCATTAAGTGGAAAATGAGCTTGTCCAGAGGGTCATGGGTTCGAATCCCGCCATGGCTCGTCCCAAGATGGGAAAAAAAAGGGGCAGCAGAGGACTCCGGAGTCATAAAACCGGGTGTGGCCCAACCCCCCTAGAGTGTCAGGAGATAAGGGCCGAAACACTTGCTTGAAGGGGGCTTCTCTTCGAGGACTCCCCTGCTGCCACCTCTCCACGAGTTTCTTTCTACTGATGCATGGGTAAACCATTGACTTCCGGGAATGGCGGAGGACGTCCGGGAAAGACCGGAGGACACGGGGAAAGACCAAAAACCAAGGGCTCTGTGGGCTGGCTCCCCACTTTGCCTTAAACATGTGGCACAAAAAATAACAGGAAAAGATGCTCCCAGATTCACCAAAAGGGGGAAGAGAATGATGAATCCATGGGTGCTCAACCAACATGACTGCAAATCCCAAACGGACTTGAACAGGACCAAATGAAATATCCATGTGTCCTGTGAAGCGTTTCGCTCCCACCCGTGGCTGAAGTTCCACAGAACAAAGATGGATGTGTGAAGACTATCTGAATGAGCGGCAGGCATGCATCAGCAGATAAGACGTGGAAGCCAAGGCCAGGTTTTAAAACCCCACAGTGCCAAGGACACCCGCTGTTGGTTCGGATGGGAATTTGCACGGCCTCGATGCCAGGTCCTGAAACTCAACCTGCCACGAGCAAACGAAACTGAAGATTGGGAGAAACTGGATGCAAAAATCGTCCAAAGACTCGATGCACTGATAGGAAAAGCACCCTGGAACACAAACTAGCCACTTTATGGGGAAATTGTGTATGCCACTGTAGAGACGCCTATGGAGCAAAACTACCCAAAGAGAAAACACCTCCAAAGAAATCCAGACGCCAAGAAAAGTGGCAAGATCAGGGTCCAAAAGAAAAATCAAGATGCAAATGAAGACCGCACTGCCAGCTGAAAAACAAGGCTTGGAAAAACTGTGGAAAGACCTGAAAAAAAAAACACAGTGCCCTCAGCAAAGGGGAATCTGCGGGAAGGGGAAGAGAAAAAAAGAAGAAGAACAAGAGCGCTTCTTCAGAGACCCCCTTTCCCGTTTGCCAGAACACTGTTTGAGCAGCCAAAATCTTTTGGGGCCCTAAGTGTGGACAAAGGAGTTTCTGAGCAGCATCTGAGGAAAACATACTTGACCCACAGGCAAAGCACCACTCGACATTCAAGGTCTGGTGTGGCCAACCAACCCTGAGGAACAGTTCAATGGCAAGCCTCCAACGTTTGGGGGAAATCAAGAAGGTGGTCGAAAAGCCAGAGCCAATCAAACACCGGCCAAACGGAATACCTTACCCCTTTACAAGAAATGCCCCCAAAGGGCTGGAGTGGCTCCACAGGCTGCTGCGATCGGGTTGGAGAAACCAAAAATCACGGCCAGTGGATGACGGCAGATGGTGTGTACATCCCCAAAGAGAAAACTCAAGTGACATTACCAGTTCAGGCCAATTCACTACGAACGTCGAAGGGAAAATCTTCTTCTTGTCATGGGGAGCAAGGCTGACCAAGTACCTGATGGAAAACAAGTACTTGGTGTGTCAGTCCAGAAGGTGGCATCCAGGCGTGGCTGGCTGTGTAGAACACGCCACAATGATCTGGGACGCAATCCAAAAAGCAAAAACAGAAAAAAGAGACCTGGACTAGTGTGGTTGATCTGGCAAACGCATATGGATCTGTGCCCCATGAGATGTTACAGTTGGCTCTTGAGATGTACCATGCGCCAAAGAACACGCGACATGCTCAAGAAGTACTTCAATGGCTTCTCAATGCGGTTCTCTACCAAGGAGTGCCAACAGACTGGATCAACTTGGAAGTGGGTATTGCAATGGGCTGTGCGATTTCCCCAATACTGTTCGTGTGGCAAGGAACTCATTTTTGAAAGCAGCAACAAACAACGCGAGACAAACAGACCTTGGCGATGGTTTCAAGTTGCCTCCTCTCAAGGCCTTCATGGATGACACTACAGTGATTTCATCCAGAGAAGCGAGACACGTCATGTGCTGGAGAGGCTGGAAAGACATAGTTGCCTCATCAGAATGAAGTTAAAACCAAAGAAATCACGGAGTCTCTCATGAGAAAGGGAAAGTGCCCGGATCTGTGGCTTCAGTGTTGCCCAACCAGGCCATTCCAACAGTCACAGAAGAACCAGTCAAGAGCCTTGGAAGATGGTATGATGATACGCTGAAAGACAAAAAAGGCAAAAAAACCAAGAATGGGGAGGAAGGCTTGGAGACCATTGACCTGGGGGCCCCTGGAAAAATACAAGGTCGGTGTCTGCATTTCCGCTGATACCAAAAGCGCAGGCCTCTAGAATACACATCGCCCACATAGTGGAGGCAATGGAAGCCAAAAATCAAAAAGTTCCAAGGAAAGGGCTTGGTGTCCCACCCTGTCTGACGAATTCGGTCGTCCCCAAAGCAAAGCTGAAACTACCCCGAAATCCATCCGGAGGAATAAAAAGCGGGGAAAGTCAGACTTCAAAGCATGCTGGAGGACTAGGAGAAAGGGTAAAAGCAATCAAGCCCCAGCTGAAGCAGGCAGAAAGGGAAAGTTAAAGGGGCGATGGTTTCTGCAAAAGAAAGTCTCAAGACGAGAAATAACGGGAACACACAGACCAACAACAAGGAAAGGGGGGTGACCAAAATAAATGGGGTCAAACCAAAGGAAAAGCCAAAAGAGACATGAAATTCAGGAAGAGAAAAAGAAAAGCCCAAAAAAAGATCCAAAAAGCAGTCCACAGAGCCACAAGGGCAATGGACAACGTGGGAGAATGCACTCCAAAAAAAGTCTCATTGGAATGAATTTGCACAGGGCCCCCCTTCAGGATGCTTCATTCTCAATCTGCTAGACCTCTGCCCCAAAGAAAAACCTGGTGAAGGGGGGGAAAACAGACGATCCTGCTCCCCCTCTCCCATGAAAAACAAACATGGAGCATGTCCTAAGCTCATGTAAAACCCGGTCAAGGAAGGACACATGGAGGCACAACCCAAGTGCCAAAGAATTGTAAAATAGTCTGGGCTAGTACCAACCCCAAAAAAGGGGAAAATCGGGACTCCAAAAGCACCCGAACATTCTTCAGGGCAGGAGGCACAAATCAGGGCCAAGAAAAACAGTCCCAAAACCGAAACATGCAGGCAAGTCTGCTGGAGGGGGCAGATGACTGGAGTGCACTGCAGACCTCCCAAAAGGGAAAGATCACCCGAGTCACAGCAAGAGGGGGCATGAGACCAGACATAGTATCCACTCTAAGTCAACCAAGCACTGACATGATCGAGCTCAGGGTCCCAAATGGAACAGAATGGGGCAGTCAAATCTACAAGACGAAAAGTATGCTGATTGGGCAAACAGCCTGGGGAGAGAAGGCAAACGGGGTCAAAGTCCTCACTGCAAAAATTTGGGAGCTGGGGGGTTTGTGGGAAACGTCTGCATACAGCCTCATGAAACAGCCTCAGTTCGGGGAAGGAAAAACCCCAAGCCCTGAAAGCAAGGGCGAAGCGGCAAGAGGGTTCAAGCTGGATCTGGTAAAGGAGGAACAAAAGTAAAACTTAAAAGGTTAATTTCCCTACAAATATCAGGTTCCCTGTGGTCAGGGGTTAAAGGCGAGTCTTAAGTGGAAAATGAGCATGCCCCAGAGGGTCATGGGTTCGAATCCCGCCAGGGCTCGTCCCAAATGGAAAAAAAAAAGGGGGGCAGCAGGGGGACATCCGGAGTCAAAGGGGTGGGGCCCAACCCCCAGTGTAGGGTGGGGCCGAACACTTTTAAAGGGGGGTTCTTTCTGAGGACTTTGCTGCCCCTCTCCAGATTTTTCTTTTTTTATGCAGGGGAAACCCCCCATTGACTTCCGGAATAGCGGGGGCTCCGGGAAAGACCGGGGACACTGGGGAAAAACCAGAACCAAGGGCTCGTGGGCGGCTCCCCCTTTGCCTTAAACATGTGGGACTAAAAAAACAGGGAAAAAAATCTCCCCGGGTTCACCGAAAGGGGGAGAGAAGATAACCATCGGTGCCAACCAATCATACTGAAAAACCCAAACGGACTATGAACTGGACCCCCCAAAAGGAATATCCCTGTGTCTGTGGAAAAACGTTTCGCACCACCCCTGGCATGAAGATCCACAAAAAAGATGGGATGTGTGAAACCATTGAATGAGCGGCAGCCCCACTGCATCAGAGATAAGACGTCGGAAGACCAAGGCCAGGTTTAAACCACAGTGCCAAGGACACCACGCTGTTGGTTCGGATGAAATTTGCACAGGCCCTCGATGCCAGGTGCCCGCCCAACCCCCACGAGCAAAAGAAAACTAAGATTGGGAGAAAATGGATCAAAAATCGTCCAAAGACTCGTGCACTGATAGGGAAAAGCACCCCGGGAAAAAAACTAGCCACATATGGGGACATTGGGTATGCCCCATTAGAGACGCCCATGGAGCAAAATACCCCAAAAAAGAAAAAACCTCCAAAGAAATCCAGACCCAAAAAAAGATGGACAAGATCAGGGTCCAAAAAAAAAACCTCAAGATGCAAATGAAAACCGCACCCGCCAGCTGAAAACAAGGGTTGGAAAAACTGTGGGAAAAACCTGAAAGAAAAACACAGTGCCCTAGCAAAGCGGAAACGCGAGGGAAAAGAAGAGCAAAAAGGAAAGACACAAGAGCGCTTTTCAAGACCCCTTCCAGTTTTCCAGAACACGTTTAGCAGCCAAAATCTGGGGCCCTAAGTGTGGACAAAGGAGTTTTGAGCAGAATGAGGAAAACATACTCTGACCCCACAGACAAAGACCACTCGAATTCAAGGTTGGGGGGCCCAACCCAACCCTGAGGAACATTCAATGGCAAGCCCCCCCAACGTTGGGGGAAATCAAAAAGGGGTTACAAAGCCGAGCCAAAACATCCCAGGGGGCCCAAAAGGAATACCTTTCCCCTTTACAAGAAATGTCCCAAGGGCTGGAGTGGCCCACAGGGGTGCTGCGTCGGGTTGGAGAAACCAAAGATCAGCGGCCATGGATGCGGGCAGATGGTGGTACACCCCAAAGAGCAAAACCAAGTGAAATTTTGCCAGTTCGGGCCAATATATACGAACGTCGAAGGGGAAAAACTTTTTCTCTGTCATGGGAGCAAGGTACCCGTACCCGATGGAAAACAAGTACTTGGGTGTGTCATCCAGAAAGGGGGCATCCCAGGCGTGGCGGCTGTGTAGAACAGCCACAAAGATCGGGACGCAATCCAAAAAAACAAAACAGAAAAGAGAGACCCGGACGTAGTGTGGCTTGATCTGGGAAACGCATAGGACTGTGCCCCAAGAGATGATACAGTTTTTGGGTCTTGGATGTACCATTGCCAAAAAACATCCGCGAATGCTCAAAAAGTACTTTAAAGGTTCTCAATGCGGTTCTCTACCAAGGGGGTACACAACAGACTGGTCAACTTGGGGTGGGGTTTTTCAATGGGCTGTGCATTTCCCCAATATGTTTGTGAGGCAATGGGAACTCATCTTTAAAGAGAACAAACAACGCGAGACAACAGACCTGGCGATGGATACAAGTTGCTCCCCTTTAAGGGCCCTTTATGGATGACACTACAGTGATTTCATCCCGAGAAGACGGACACTATGGCTGGGAGGCTGGACACATGTTGCCTCATCCGAAGAAGTTCAAACCAAAGAAATCCGGAGTCTCTCACTGGGAAAAGGGGAAATTGGCCGGGTCGTGGTCTTTAGTGTTGCCAACCAGGCCCTTCCAACAGTCAAGAAGAACCAGTCAAGAGCCTTGAAAAGGATGATGAACGCTGAAAGACCACAAAAACAAAGAAACCAAACAAGGCGGAGGGAAGCTTGGGACCATTTACCCGTGTGGGGGTCCCTGGCAAATACAAGGCTGGTGTCTGCGTTCATGCTGATACCAAAGCTGTATGGCCCCTGATGATATCGACATCTGCACCAGCAAAGGGGGCAATGGAAGCCCAAAAAAAACAAGTTTTTACAAGGAAAAACTTTGGGGTCCCACCCTTCTACTGACATATCGCTGACTGCGCCAAGCAAACTAAACTACCCCCAAAAACCATCCTGGAGGGAAAACAAAGCAGGAAGTCAGAGTTCAAAGCATGCTGGAGGATCAGGAGACAAGGGGTACCAACACCACAAAAGGGAAAATCAGGACTCCAAAAGCACCCGCAACATTCTTCATGGCAGGAGGCAGCAAATCATGGCCAAGAACAACAGTGCCACTCGAAACATGCAGGCAGAGTCTGCTGGACGGGGCAGATGACTGGGAGTGCACTGCAGACCTCCCAGAATGGAAGAGTCACCCAGAGATCATCAGCAAGAGTGGCATGAGACCAGACATAGTAGTCCACTCTAAGTCAACCAAGCAGCTGATCATGATCGAGCTCAGGGTGCCATATGAGAACAGAATGGAGGCAGCTCAAATCTACAAGACTGAAAAGTATGCTGATCTGGCAAACAGCCTGAGGAGAGAAGGCTATCAGGTCAAAGTCCTCACTGCAGAAATTGGAGCTAGGGGGTTTGTAGGAACGTCTGCATACAGCCTCATGAAACAGCTCTCAGTTGCAGGGAAGGAAAAAACCAGAGCCCTGAAAGCAATGGCAGGAGCTGCAGAGAGGTGTTCAAGCTGGATCTGGTCAAGGAGGAACAAAAGTGAACTTCATAAGGCTTAATTTCCCTACAAATATCAGGTGTCCCTGTGGCTCAGTGGTTAAAGCGCGAGTCATTAAGTGGAAAATGAGCATGTCCAGAGGGTCATGGGTTCGAATCCCAGCCATGGCTCGTCCCAAGATGGGAAAAAAAAGGGGCAGCAGAGGGACATCCGGAGTCATGAACCGGGTGTGGCCCAACCCCCCTAGAGTGTCAGGAGATAAGGGCCGAAACACTTGCTTGAAGGGGGCTTCTCTTCTGAGGACTCTCTGCTGCCACGCTCTCCACGAGTTTCTTTCTACTAAAGGGCAAATTCTGTCTGTGTGTGTGTGTGTGTATGTCTGTGTATGCTATAGACTCAAAAACGGATCAACCGATTGTCATGAAATTTGGCAGGTACGTCTGTTGTGATCCTAGGATGGTTTTGGGCTAATCTCTAAAAACATAAAACCGTTAAAAACCGTTAGAAAGCTGTTATAACGGTTTCAAAGACATCCTTTTTCCTCTGCTTTTCTTCACCACCAAATTTGACATAAGCCTACAGGAACATCCAGCGGGCAACATAAGGTCATTAGATAGTCATTATGACCATTAAATTTGACCGTTAAAAACCGTTATGTTCAAAATTTAGGCTGTTCTTGATGAAATTCGGTATACATGTGCAGTTTTAAATGCTGAAAAATGATATACAACTTTTACGAACCGAAATTTAAAATTGACCGTTAAAAACCGTTATTTTATAAATTTAGAGTATTCTTGAAGAAATTCGATATACATGTGCAGTTTTGAACGCTAAACAATGATATACAATTTTCAAGATCTGAAACTTAACATTGATCATTAAAAACCGTTATTTTCTGAATTTCTCAATTTTCACCCTTCTTGATAACATTCCGTATGCACATACACTTTTAAGCGCTGAACAATGTTATGCAAATTTCATGAACCAAAACTTAACATTGACCGTTAAAAACCGTTATTTTCTAAATTTACACCGCTATTGATAAAATTCGGTATGCGTATGTCCGGTAACGGTAAGTAATTTTGCAACATGGATGGGACAGGGTAGGGGGATGAAAAGGGAGGAATGAGAGGGGCCAGAAAAATGATGGTACAGTGCAAAGCCTGATACACAATTTTTACATTAGACACAGACCCGTTGAAATAAACTACTTCTGCACAAAGTCTATTCCTACAAAATTAAGGGCAATCAGAAGAATGGGAATGGGAACAGTGAGTGCAGGTGGAAAATCGAGTGAGAAAAGCATCTCGACGTGCTAGGGAAGATCCAGAGGAAAGGGGCCAGAGGCAGGCGGAAAACAATAGAATGTATAAGAGAGAGAGAGAGAGAGAGAGAGAGAGAGAGAGAGAGAGAATGTGTATTTGTGTGTGGGGAGGGGTGGGAAGATGTTGGGGGGGGGGGATTGATTGTAAATCAAAACAATTAATACATGTTTGCCGTCACGTGAGTATCGCAAAGAATGTTCATATCCCGGGCAACGCCTGGTGCCCCTGCTAGTATCTAATATATAAAGGGCAAATTCTGTCTGTGTGTGTGTGTGTGTATGTCTGTGTATGCTATAGACTCAAAAACGGCTCAACCGATTGTCATGAAATTTGGCAGGTACGTCTGTTGTGATCCTAGGATGGTTTTGGGCTAATCTCTAAAAACATAAAACCGTTAAAAACCGTTAGAAAGCTGTTATAACGGTTTCAAAGACATCCTTTTTCCTCTGCTTTTCTTCAAATAGCCGTTGTGACATTGCACAGGTATAGGACTACTTCTCTAAAATTAGAACCGTTATTTGGCAGTTAAAGAACGTTATTTATAACAGTTAAAAACCATTAAAAACACCAAATCCTATAAAAGAAACTGTTTAAAACCCGATCTTCTTGAAATTCAGCAGGTACGTCTGTTGTGACCCGAGGAAGATTTTGGGCTAATCTGTAAAAAAATAAAACCGTTAAAAACCGTTAAAAAAAACTGTTATATTGGTTTCAAAGACATCCTTTTCCTCTGCTTTTCTTCAAATGGCCGTTGTGACATTACACAGGTACAGGGCTACTTCTCGAAAATTAGAAGCGTTATTTGGCAGTTAAGAAACGTTATTTATAACAGTTAAAAACAGTTAAAAGCACCAAACCATATAAAAACTGTTTAAAACCCGATCTTCTGAGGTTGGCGGCCACGAGAGTTATCGGATCACCACCAAACTTGACATAAGCCTACAGGAACATCCAGCGGGTAACATAGGATCATTAGATAGTCATTATGACCATTAAATTTGACTGTTAAAAACCGTTATTTTCAAAATTTAGGCTGTTCTTGATGAAATTCGGTTTACATGTACAGTTTTAAATGCCGAAAAATGATATACAACTTTTACGAACCGAAATTTAAAATTGACCGTTAAAAACCGTTATTTTATAAATTTAGAGTATTCTTGAAGAAATTCGATACACATGTGCAGTTGTGAATGCTAAACAATGATATACAATTTTCAAGATCTGAAACTTAACATTGATTGTTAAAAACCGTTATATTCTGAATTTCGAAATTTTCACCCTTCTTGATAACATTCCGTATGCACATACAGTTTTAAGCGCTGAACAATGTTATGCAAATTTTACGAACCAAAACTTAACATTGACCGTTAAAAAACGTTATTTTCTAAATTTACACCGCTATTGATAAAATTCGGTATGCGTATGTCCAGTAAGAGTAAGTAATTTTGCAACATGGATGGTTTAGCAGGCATGTCTGTTGTGACCCGAGGATGGTTTGGGGCGAATCTCTAAAAAAAATAAAACCGTTAAAAACCGTTAAAAAAACTGTTATAACGGTTTTAAAGACATCTTATTCCTCTGCTTTTCATCAAATGGCCATTGGGACATTGCACAGGTACAGGGCTACTTCTCCAAAATGTGAAGCGTTATTTGGCAGTTATAAAACGTTATTTATAACAGTTAAAAACCGTTAAAATACACCAAACCCTATAAAAACTGTTTAAAACCCGATCTTCTGAGGTTGGCGGCCACGAGAGTCATCGGATCGCCACCAAACTTGACATAAGCCTACAGGAACATCCAGCGGGCAACATAAGGTCATTAGATAGTCATTTTGACCATTAAATTTGACTGTTAAAAACCGTTATTTTTAAAATTTAGGCTGTTCTTGATGAAATTCGGTATACATGTGCAGTTTTCAATGCCGAAAAATTATATACAACTTTTACGAACCAAAATTTAAAATTGACCGTTAAAAACCGTTATTTTATAAATTTAGAGTATTCTTGAAGAAATTCGATATACATGTGCAGTTTTGAACGCTAAACAATGATATACAATTTTCAAGATCCGAAACTTAACATTGACCGTTAAAAACCGTTATTTTCTGTATTTCTCAATTTTCACTGTTCTTGATAACATTCCGTATGCACATACAGTTTTAAGCGCTGAATAATGTTATGCAAATTTTATGAACCAAAACTTAACACTGACCGTTAAAAACCATTATTTTCTAAATTTACACCGCTATTGATAAAATTCGGTATGCGTATGTCCAGTAACGGTAAGTAATTTTGCAACATGGATGGGACAGGGTAGGGGGATGAAAAGGGAGGAATGAGAGGGGCCAGAAAAATGATTGTACAGTGCAAAGCCTGATACACTATTTTTACATTAGACACAGACCCGTTGAAATAAACTACTTCTGCACAAAGTCTATTCCTACAAAATTAAGGGCAATCAGAAGAATGGGAATGGGAACAGTGAGTGCAGGCAGAAAAACGAGCGAGAAAAGCATCTCGACGCGCTAGGGAAGATCCAGAAGAAAGGGGCCAGAGGCAGGCGGAAAACAATAGAATGTATAAGAGAGAGACAGACAGACAGACAGACAGACAGACAGACAGACAGAATGTGTATTTGTGTGGGGGGAGGGGGTGGGAAGATGTTGGGGGGGGGGGGGGGATTGATTGTAAATCAAAATAATTAATACATGTTTGCCGTCACGTGAGTATCGCAAAGAATGTTCATATCCCTGGCAACGCCGGGTGCCCCTGCTAGATATATATATATATATATATATATATATATCTAATATATAAATGGCAAATTCTGTCTCTGTGTGTGTACGCTATAGACTCAAAAACGGCTCAACCGATTGTAATGAAATTTGTCAGATACGTCTGTTGTGACCCGAGGATGGTTTTGGGCTAATCTCTAAAACAATAAAACCGTTAAAAACCGTTAAAAAACTGTTATAACAGTTTCAAAGACATCCTTTTCCTCTGCTTTTCTTCAAATAGCCGTTGTGACATTGCACAGTTACAGGACTACTTCTCTAAAATTAGAATCGTTATTTGGCAGTTAAAAAACGTTATTTATAACAGTTAAAAACCGTTAAAAACACCAGACCTTATAAAAGAAACTGTTTAAAACCGATCTTCTTGAAATGTAGCAGGTACGTCTGTTGTGACCCGAGGATGGTTTGGGGCTAATCTCTAAAAAAAAACAACCAAAAACCGTTAAAAATCGTTTTAAAACTGTTATAACGGTTTCAAAGACATCTTTTTCCTCTGCTTTTCATCAAATGGCCGTTGTGACATTGCACAGGTACAGGGCTACTTCTCGAAAATTAGAACCGTTATTTGGCAGTGAAGGAACGTTATTTATAACAGTTAAAAGCCGTTAAAAACACCAAACCCTATAAAAACTGTTTAAAACCCGATCTTCTGAGGTTGGCGGCCACGAGAGTTATCGGACCGCAACCAAATTTGACATAAGCCTACAGGAACATCCAGCAGGTAACATAGGGTCATTAGATAGTCATTATGACCATTAAATTTGACCGTTAAAAACCGTTCTTTTCCATATTTAGGCTGTTCCTGATGAAATTCGGTATACATGTGCCGAGTTAAATGCCGAAAAATGATATACAACTTTTAAGAACCAAAATTGAAAATTGACCGTTAAAAAACGTTATTTTATACATTTAGAGTATTCTTGAAGAAATTCCATATACATGTGCAGTTTTGAACACTAAACAATGATATACAATTTTCAAGATCCAAAACTTAACATTGACCGTTAAAAACCGTTATTTTCTAAATTTCGAAATTTACAGGGTTCTTGATAACCGTATGCACGTACAGTTTTAAGAGCTGAACAATGTTATGCAAATTTTATGAACGAAAACTTAACATAGACCGTTAAAAACCGTTATTTTCTAACTTTACGCTGTTATTGATAAAATTCGGTATGCGTATGTCCAGTAACGGTAAGTAATTTTGCAACATGGATGGAACAGGGTAGGGGGATGAAAAGGGAGGAATGAGAGGGGCCAGAAAAATGATTGTACCGTGCAAAGCCTGATACACTATTTTTACATTAGACACAGACCCGTTGATTAACTCAAGCAAACCCTGAATAAACTATTTCTGCACAGAGTCTATTCCTACAAAATTAAGGGCAATCAGAAGAATGGAAATGGGAACAGTGAGTGCAGGCGGAAAATCGAGCTAGAGAAGCATCTCGACGTGCTAGGGAAGATCCAGAGGAAAGGGGCCAGAGGCAGGCGGAAAATCGAGCGAGAGAAGCATCTCGACGTGCTAGGGAAGATCCAGAGGAAAGGGGCCAGAGGCAGGCGGAAAATCGAGCGAGAGACGCATCTCGGCGTGCTAGGGAAGATCTAGAGGAAAGGAATCAGAGACGGGAAGCAGACCGTGTCCGGACTGCATCTCAGCGTGCCCGGGAAGAACCACATGAGACACAAGCCAGGCAGCAAGCAAACAGGAGATCACGAGTCAATGCTAATGCTGCAAAGAACATTGCGTGGCTAAAAGCAGCCTTTTCCTACGAGCACGCCGA
>CM065743.1:8850718-8858218 GCA_033310375.1 Conus canariensis
CGTGTGTGTGTGTGTGCGTGTGTCTGTGTGCGTGTGTGCGTGCGTGTGTGTGTGTGTGTGTGTGTGTGTGTGTGTGTGTGTGTGCGTGCGTGCGTGCGTGCGTGCGTGTGTGTAAAAGAGAGACTGACAGACAGACAGACAGACAGAGCTACTGACAGCGGGACAGCAAACACGCGTTTCACACATGGTGTTGAACAGACCAGAGTCAATAACTGCTGGGAAGAAGGAGTGGGGAAGGGAAGAAAAGAGAGGGGGGAGGGGGTTATGGTGGAATGGGTCACCAAGAACGTGCAAGTGTTCTTACAAACAGTTACTTAAGTGAAGAAGAAAACGCTGCGCAAGTAACTCAATACCAGACTAGTAACTTAATACCAGACTATAGTAACTCAATACCAGACTACTGCCAAAATAGAGGTAACCACAAGAAGCATGCAGATATGGGGACCAAATTGTCAGAGCTCCGTTCACCGCTGAAATGCAGACGCCGATAACGAGGACAGAAGGAAACCATTCAGTGATTAACACCGGCGAGAAGTGCAGGCGTCTAATTACGTGCTGGTGTGAACGCGCAAATCACGCATGAAACTTCACAACTGAACGCACACTGGCAATGACAAAATCACCCTATTGTCTCCAAGGTTGATCAGTATGAGAAAATAAGTGGTTTGTCGTTCTTCGTCCTATTGTCTCCAAGGTTGATCAGTATGAGAAAATAAGTGGTTTGTCGTTCTTCGTTTTCATTGTCCTAAATGTTATTTGTTTTTGCCTGAAGAAGACCCAAGAGGTCGAAATGCATTTTGTTCGTTCCTGTACTTTCTTTGTCTCTGTCCTTGGCGGCAACTACCCCCCCCCCCCCACCCCACCCCCCGCACGTCCTGAACGCACGGTAAGCCAGCCAGCCAGCCAAGAGGGGGGGGGGGGGGGGGGGGGGAATTTGCACGTGCAAGAGACGACCTAGGCCATCCCTGTGCTACATACTCACGCCAAGTGTATGCCTCCTCCTACCCCACCCCCAACCCACCAACTCCCTTCCCCAGCTTTCCCCTCACTGCCCATACCCTCCATCTCCCTGCCTCACTCTCTCTGCCTCATCTCCCTGCCTCACTCTCTCTGCCTCCTCTCTGCCTCACTCTCTCTGCCCACTCTCTCACTCTCTCTGCCTCCATCTCCTGCCTCACTCTCTCTGCCTCCACTCCTCTGCCTCTCTCTCTCCTCACTCTCTGCTCTTGCCCCTTTTTTCGCCTTTCCCTCCCGCCCTGGCCTCCTGTCTGTTCTCGACTCCATCGTTTCCCCTGGGCCTCTGCTCTGTTGGTCCCGCTGGTCCTCTCCTCCATGGCTCCTGTTGTCTGTCCTCTACTCCACTGCTCCTGTCGTCACACACACACACACACACACACACACACACACACACACACACACACACACACATCATACACACACACACACACACACATCATACACACACACACATCACACACACACATCCCATATCACACACACACACACACACAATACACACCACACACCACACACACACACACACACACACACACACACACACACACACACACACACACTGCTAAAACTTGTGTTTCAAATATAGTGAATGAAGGAAAAATTACCTGTATGCTTTATTCACTTATATAAAAATTACATACATAGAATTGATTTGTAGGCATTGCATTATTTTTCTCACAATAGAATATGATTCTCTTCAGAATAATTCTTTCCAGAAGTTAACGTACATGAATTGTGAATATTACAGGTTTGTAGTTTTTAATGTCTGTAAAAAAAAATCTACCTTGTTTCTGAACCGAAACAACAATTGATTGTTTCCACATTTTGTGGCATTTAACCACAACACCAGCATTTCTGAAAAGTCATAAAGGATAATGATGAAATTCTCAGGCACAATTTTAACATTTGGTTCAAACTGCATCCAAGACAACCGATATTTTCTCGTTCAAAACAAAGCATACTTAAGTTTGAATTGTCAATGGTGCATTGATGTAATTAGTGTCATCTTATGTCGGGTGGATGAATATTTCGGCTTTTTCTTACTATTCTGTCAACTTTCTGCTGGCAATTGCCAAAACAGCATTGCTAACTCCGCAAAACATCTCTGCAATTGCTTCAGCATTTCAAAGGCACTTGGAAGATAACTGCCATTGAATGTTATAGGGTATACTGGTGAAGTGATCCCGTTTCTCATTTAATTGCTTCCAAATTGTCCCCCATACCTTTACGAACTTTTATTTCAGAATACCGGAATGTATTCAAGCTCTGGGGGCTTGCATCTTCTATAACTCTATCCCTATGTTTGCTATTCCAGCTCTGGGGGCTTGCATCTTCTATAACTCTCTCCCTATGTTTGCTGGTGACTTTCATGTCTTTGTGTTTGCTGACTGACCTCTTCCCTGATATATGTTCCAGATCTACTTGTCTTTTCATTATCTGCACTTTCACATATTTTGTTCCACCAAACATTGCCATCATATGTACCTGATTTCAAAGGTTATAACCAGGAACATATTTCTATGCCACTGTCATGTGACGTAGCCTCACATCAAGGCATGTGACGCTTCATCACATTTAGTCTAGTGATATGAATCATTTCCCCCATGCCACAACTAAAATGGAAGAATATTCATGTGGCTTGACTAGTGTAGCGGGCGTCCCCAATAATTGTGAGGATCACTCAGTAAAATAGACAAGGGTGGTCATTGGGTGAAAGTGACCACTGAGAGATAGTTTAATAAGGGCTGATAAGGTGCTGGTCATGTGTTTTTGAACATTGAGTATGCACTCACTAGGCGGAGGGAGGAAAGAATTAGTTTTAGCCCAGGAGATGGCCTAAAGACTCGAACCTGTCAGGACGTTGGTCAAGGGGTCCTCACCGCTGACCAGTGATTACCAGCCCTTCACCCTTCACCCTTCACCTCTTCAGCTATTCCTCCTCTGATGCTGCGACGGCATCGTTTTCCTAAGTGCTGAGACGGGTGTTTAACGATGGCCATAGTTCAGCCCCAGCAATTGAAGACCCCCGGTAGAGGAGTCGGATCTCATCGTTCCCCCAGTGACTGGAGAGTTCAAGGGGCAAGCGCTTTTCCTGATGCAGGCAGGGCATCATATGGTATGGAGCGAGCGCTTTTTCTGATGCAAGTATGGCATCATGATGGTATGAATTGTTTATTCTCCTGGTCTGGATCTTGAGCCAATGTTGTGTAGAAGGCCATGACTTTATATTCTTGGAGGATGTGTGTATTCTTTCTCTAGCAAGAAGGAGGAATCTAGGAAGACTTTATTCATATAAATTCGTAACTTGATTTATCTCTCAGTGTGAAGAGAGACATGTATAGAATTTGTTTGATAAATACTGGAGTGTGATGAACGTTGTCGGAATTGTTCAATTCATTTAAGAAAGTGTTTTCCCCAGAGGAGAGGGGGAGAAGAAAAAACATTCTGTAGTGCGCCTTTTGGTTGACTGGAGGGATTGCGTGTGCGTATGTAGTAAATGCTGTCATGAATGCGTGTGTGCAAGTGTGACAGCCGCTGGCAAGAGAAAGTTGCAAAATTGTTTGTAAAGAGCTTTCTTTTTTTTTTCTTTTTGTAACTGAATGCTCAGTTTTCATGTTAAAAGGAGAGTGTCTTTTTTTTTTAATTGATCGACCTGAATTTTTGTATTTTGGTATCATGTCACATTGCGGACCTTCTTTTAATTCCATTTATAGATATTCTTACGGGAATATGGTCTAATAGCAATAAACCATTGTCGGTTTTCCATACACAGTTTGGCAGAAGCGAGGGAGATGTAAATGTCAGATCTATGGCTGAAGGTCTGTGAGTTGGTGTGTCAGGTAAACGGGTAATGTCTCCGTTACTTAACAAATAGCAGTCAGAATCTTGAATATCATTCAATAATCTCTCACCAGTGTCAGATCTATGGCTGAAGGTCTGTGAGTTGGTGTGTCAGGTAAATGGGTAATGTCTCCGTTACTTAATAAATAGCAGTCAGAATCTTGAATATCATTCAATAATCTCTGACCAGAGTCGTTTATACAATCATTGTCCTAGCATGGCGCGCGCACATCACAATGGCCACCAATAATCTGTCTACCCTGTTGAACATGAAAGGTTTTCAGTCATTCTGAATTCTCATGATCCGGGTCCTTTGGGAGATATTCTGCAGTAATATTCAAATTCAAGGATGATGGAAAAGGTTACCATGACAACACAAGAGAGATCAGTCACTGATGATGTCCTTAAACAGTGGTCCAGGTCTCCACATACACAGACGGCGGCCTGAACACGGTCACAAGAACCTCCATGAAACGGTGGGTTGTAGCCACTAGAAACTTAGGGCAAAGTACAGCTGTTCATATCTAAAGATTTTAGTACTAAATTGTGAAAATGTGAAAAGTCAAGTACTGATTTAAGTATGAAATGTTTCTGGTAATAGAGCGACAGTTCAGCTTGCGAAAAAAAAATTGTGTGAACGTTTTCATACTTCCATGCAGATCTTAAAACAAAATAATGAGAAAGTAGTATATTCTCAAACATCAAAAGAAGAGTAAAACATGGCTTACTGAGCATTGCCCCCCCCCCCCCCCCCCCCCCCCCCCCCCAAAAAAAAAAGAATCAAGAAACGTTATACCGATGTGGTCCTTCCTTCCAAAGATCTACATCGAATCCATCTCCAGGACTTGGTTATGAATGAAGAGAGTGAAAAGCGACTTTGGTATTCCTGCAGTTGACATGTCGCAGCAAGGGAACGCCTCACTATCAGGGAATGCAGAACAGTTCTGGTAGAAGACCAAAACATTCTACGCCTAGAGGCAGATGTTTTATCTAGCAACCCGGCCTCAGCCACATCAGATCTCAAGAACTGGTATATTGCAGTGCCAATATATATATATAAAAAAAGAGTTTTTAAAGCGTTAAAGAAATAGACAACATAGTGGTACATGACGCTAGTACTGGTAACATCCTTGACATTTAACGAGAGGAAAGAAAAAGAAACACCCGAAGGTGCGGTGGGACCCAGAGAAGTACTGTCCTCGACTGCCAATGCTAGGAGCAATCCTGCACCACCCTTGGAAGCCTGCGCTGCGTTTGCATGGGGTGCAGGCACGCACAGGGCATTCCATTAAGACATCAAGGGACGTCATTGCTCGCTGGCAGATGCCATCGAATGTGTAATGGCCATCGGATGTGACACGACCGAACCTCCACGGGAGCGTCCCTATGGGTGTACCAGCCCATATTTGTGACTGCAGAGCCCACCGGTGAAAGACGCCACCATCAAGCAATTGCAGCGTGCATCCTGCAGCCTCGCTCGTAGCTGTTCTGCTGACAGGTGACGACAGCACAACTACACACGCGGCCAAGCTTTCACCACACGAGGTCTGACGTGCCCTATGACGAGGATCATGGGTTGCAGTCTTTCCCGCTGTCAACACTACATTCCCTGCGGTCACTGGGCCTTTCCCCGGAGTCAATGAAGAGGCAAACAAACAAACAAACAAACATCTGAAGGAGCGTCATGTGGGTTTTTCTGCCCCGACCGGCTCCTACCCAGAGTTGAGTTTGCTGTGGACTCAGTTGGAAAGACTGGGACCACACAGTCGAGTTTCATCCACTTAATGGATGCGTTTCTGAGAGTGTTGCTCAAGTTTCCTGGCCAACACTGCAGGTACCTGTATCTCTCGGGCCTGGTTGACGCCAGGATATATTTTGAAAGGAAGCGTAGAGTACAGCCCTGTCATGTAGTCTCAGACCAAAATGGAAATCCGTAGCATCATCTTAATCATCCTCATTCTCATCGATCAGCATTAAAAAAAATGTTTCAAGGTCTGTGGCTCTTCATGCCCTGCTCTCATGGTGACCTCAATAATAATTATTTTGATGTCCTCGCCACGTCTGTGGCCTTGGTTTGGTTCCGTCCGGGGTCACCGCTATCGGCGGGTCCATGGGGGCTGTCGTTGGACGGACGTGGTGGCGCCCTCCGGAGGGAGAGCTCACTCACACCTGCTCCGCGACTAAGCGATTATTGTCGTCAGTAGGGGGCTTGGTAGGTGGTGTCCTGCGTATGTTAGATCAGAACAGGCGCCACTGAACACCACCGAAGTGACTCGGCAGCAGTGCAGTGTCTCCTCCGGTGGGTTGCCTCTTGACGACTTGACATTGACTGCTCCCTGTGGATTGCCGGTGCCGGGGTTGCGGCGGGGCCGACCGGGCTGTGGCTGTGGACGGGGTGTCGGAATGAACGGCGTGGGTGCACTGCCTCTGAGGTGGCGCAGAGGTTGGGACAGCTAAAAAAAAAAAAAAAAAAAAAAAAAAAAAATCTTAAGGAGCGATCCAAACCCAGAGGAGCACTGTCGTCATCTGTCAAAGCAAGCAGCTGCAGCAACAAGATCCCAACGTGTGTGCAGGGCACAGCAACAGCTTGGCCAGGTACAGCAACCTATCAGCAGCAAACAGCTAGATCTAACAACAGAGTGAGGATGGTAGGGAAGAAAAACAACAACAACAACAACAACAACAACAACAACAAACAACAACAAAGGCTTGTGAGATTGTGGAAGTTCTGACAAAATAAGAGCAAAACAACAACTAAACTTAAGATAACAACAACGAAAGTCTGTGAGCTTATGGAAGTCCTGACGAAAAAAAAAATCAAAATGAAAGTGAAACTTAACATAACAACAACACAACAAAAGCTTGCGAGATTGTGAAAGTCCTGACAAAACAAGAGCAAAATAAATACAAAACTTAACCAGAACACAACAAAAGCTTGTGAGATTGTGAAAGTCCTGACAAAACAAGAGCAAAATGAGTACAAAACTTAACCAGAACACAACAAAAGCTTGTGAGATTGTGAAAGTCCTGACAAAATAAGACCAAAATAACAACAAAACTTCAGATAACAACAACATAATGAAAGCTTATGAGACTGTGAAGGATCTGACAAAATAAGAGCAAAACAGCAACTACACTTAAAAGAACAAGAAAGGTGGCAGAGTGGTTAAGACGTTCGCCTGCCAATCCAACGTGTGAGAAGTGCGTGGGTTCGAGCCCTGCCTTTCTCGCCCTTTCTTTCCCAGTTTGAATGACAAATCGAACTGAACGTCAAGTCCATCGGATGGGGACAATAAGCGAGTCGGACCCGTGTGCCTTCCTGGCCCCCTGCACACGTTAAAGAACCCACGGCAGTTGAAAATCGAAAAGAGCAGGGGGTTCCCCGCTGCCCTGGCAAAATTGATGTAGATTGAAGATAGACGCCTGGTATTTCTTACCAAGCCACAAAAATTGTCACTTACCGTTATCGTGTGCCATCGTGTACCGGTAGAAATAGAGGACACGTATAAACATCGCATGCATCCTACGTGAGAAACTGGGGGAATAAATGAGATAAATGAAAATGAGTGACTGATATTTGAATGGTACGGGAAACGACTGAATGAGCGCCAGTAGGCTGCTCTTCGGCCGGCTCTACCTGGG
>CM065743.1:8863218-8963169 GCA_033310375.1 Conus canariensis
TGTTGTTGCTGTTGTTGTTGTTGCAGGGTTTTTTTTTCTTTAATTATCATTTTATTGCACAAGAAACATTACATACCTTCGTGCGCACGTGCGCGAGACACTGTTTGATTTCTACAAATGTGCGTATAAACCCTTTGTCAACCCGAGTATTTAGCATGGGGGAATGATTACGAAGTTTCGAATAAACAAAGCAGGACTATACCTTAGAAGAAAACTTACCCGCGTATGAGTAACTCGGTCTTCCTGCCGCTGTGGTCTTGGAGATTTCCTGGCGTTCCATCCCCTGCCGACTGAAGGGGCACAAGTCTACGGTCACTGTGGAACAGCCAGCAGTGAAACACTACCACAGAGAGCGCAGAAAACAGAATCAAGCTGACCAGGGTGGACAGTAACACTCTGAGGCTCATCTTCTCGTCTATTCTAGAGATGGGAGGAATGTTGTTGTTGTTGTTGTTTGTATGTTTGTTTGTTTGGGTTTTTTGTTCCTCTATTTTGTGTGTGTGTGTGTGTGTGTGTGTGTGTGTGTGTGTGTGTGTGTGTGTGTGTGTGTGTCTGTCTGTCTGTCTGTCTGTGTGAGTGTGTGTGTGTGTGTGTGTGTGTGTGTGTCTGTCTGTCTGTCTGTCTGTCTGTCTGTGTGAGTGTGTGTGTGTGTGTGTGTGTGTGTGTGTGTGTGTGTGTGTGTGTGTGTGTGTGTGTGTTTAGGTGACTAGTGAGGTAACACACTTTTGAACTTAGGAGCACCCAAAATCCGCGTGAAAAAGTCCTCAGTGTGATGCTCCGACTCAACTGAGAATCATGCCGACACGCTGTCGTCCGCCTCTCATCTGTCTGCCCGTTGACGTTCACATGGAGCGCTGATGGCTCGCCCACCACACACAAGCTTCAAAAACTGCGCACAGCGCAAACACCCCCAGATACCGGTAAGTATGGCTCACCGACTATGTCAGAAGTTGCTTTTTTTTTTAAATAATTATCCGGGAGGGAAATGCTTTTCCTGTAATGTAATGGACACTGAAAGAAATTACGTAACAGTTTGATGGAATAAAGCGTGTGTGTGTGTGTGTGTGTGTGTGTGTGTGTGTGTGTGTGTGTGTGTGTGTGTGAATGCGTGTGTGAGCATGTGCGTGCATGCGTGTGTGAGTGCGCGTGTGCGTGCGCGCTCGTGCGCGTGTTTGTGTGTGTGTGTGTGTGTGTGTGTGTGTGTGTGTGTGTGTGTGTCTGTGTGTGGTGAGTGCATGCGTGCGTGTGTAAGTGCATGTGTGAGCGCGTGCGTGCGTGCCTGTGTGAGTGCGCACGCGCGCGCGCGTGCGTGTGTGTGTGTGTGTGTGTGTGTGTGTGTGTGTGTGTGTGTGTGTGTGTGTGTGTGTGCGTGCTTGTTTGTTTGTTTGTTGAGGGCATAGGTTACCGTTTCATAACCGTTAGGTGGTAGGGCCAGTAAACAATCCGAGGCTTACCGTGTCTGAGAATGGCATGATTGACGATAAACCACATCCCTCTCCTAGCTTGCCGTGTCTGAGAACGGCATGATTGACGATAAACCACATCCCTCTCCTTCCGCCCCCCCCCCTCCCCCCCCCCCCCTCCCCCCCTCCTTTTTTTTTTTTTTCTTGCTGCCCCATCTTCTGTGCCACCTCTGTCGTAGTGCACCCTCGCCACTCATTCCGACATCCCGTCCACAGCCACGCGCCCAGACCGGCCCGGCAATCCACAGGGAGCAGTCAATGTCAAGTCCTCAAGAGGCAACCCAGCGGAGGAGACACTGCACTGCTGCCGAGTCACTTCGGTGGTTTTCAGTGATGCCTGTTTCTGACGGAACATACGCAGGACAATGAAAATGAAGAACGAGCGATCACTTATCGCGTCAAATTCGGCGCGAGATGGGCGTTGCATTAACGTTGGGTTTTGTTTGTTTGCTTGTTTGTTTGTTTTACGTTGTTGTGAGTTTGATTGCCTGTGTTAGAAAAAAAAAAAGCAGACCCGTAATCAAATGGGTAGAGCAACGTTTCAACGCCCCTCAAATGGGTAGAGCAACGTTTCAACGCCCCTCAAATGGGTAGGGCAACGTTTCAACGCCCCTCAAATGGGTAGAGCAACGTTTCAACGTCCATCAAATGGGTAGAGCAACGTTTCAACGTCCATCAAATGGGTAGAGCAACGTTTCAACGTCCATCTTGCGCCGAATTTGAGGAGATGTTGTCTGGGGTGTGTTTATCTGCCTGAAGAAGACCTAAGAGGTCGACACGCATCAAGTTTTGTCTTGTGATTCGTTTCTTCATGTTTGGAAGATGTAGTACTTAAACTCTGTTTGTTAATGTCAACACGTTTTGGAGCTACTCATCTCTCGTAACACTTGCGGTGTGCAGTAGGTTGACTCCACCGCCAGCAATACATCAGGTACATCGTAACGTCACATGGAGCCGGAATAGCTCAGTTGGTAGAGCGCCGGACTCGTGATCCTGGGGTTGCGGGTTCGAATTTCGGAACAGGGGGATTTTTCCCTCGGAGTTAACATTGGTTCTGACTCCATTCCCCATAGAGTCCTTCGAATGAGACTATAAACCGAGGTTCTGTGAGTGAACGCATGCACACACGTAAAATTCCACCACCAACTTTCGGAAGAAAAGGCCAGTTTGGCCGTTGGTATGGATGACACGTTACATATAGCATGCACCTCCGCGAAGATGGAGTATGGCTGCCTTAATGGCAGGATAAAAAAAAAAACAGTCATACACACAAAACTCCACTGCTTGTCTATACAAGCAGTGTCCGCAGGAGTGTCAGCCTGCGTACGCAGAAAGAAAGAAAGAAAGTAACGTCACATGAACATAAGACATCACAATGAGGAAACACAGTTCGCTGCGAGGTGGCATAACAGCGAACACCAAGGGAGAGGTGGCAGCTATCCTTAGAGGGACATTGATGTGAGAGGTCAGTGTCAGGCGGCGCAGTGAACCTTCCAGCCGTAGGGGGTTGACAGCGGGTCTAGCCTGTGTCACCGGGGGACGACACCTGGAGACGTGGGACGATTGGCGATGGAGCGCGGCGATTACCGATGCTTTTGAGGGTCGGGCACGGGGCGCCTCTCTCGGGGCTGGACTAAAGCAAACTGCACACTCGACCGTAGTCTGCGTGATCCATAGAATAGAAGGGACTCGTACAGCGCTCCAGCGACTTTCGTCCTGCTCCCTCTTTGAGGCGGCTTCACGCGGCACAGGACCATCGACCATCGCCACCCGAGCGTGAACAAGAGCGCCTGGTGGCCCTGAAGACAGGCCTTCTGAGGGGGGGAATTGAGGCAACGGAAACCGACGCCCGCCGTCGGCCGACTAACATCCCGAAGTGAACCGGAATTCACGCAGAACTGGAGCTGAGAGAGCGACAGACGACATCCCCCGCAGGGAACCAGACAACACTACTGCCAACGACAACTGCTACAACACTACTGCCAACGACAACAACTGCTACAACACTACTGTCAACGACGACAACTGCTACAACACTACTGCCAACGACGACAACTGCTACAACACTACTGCCAACGACAACTGATACAACACTACTGCCAACGACGACAACTGCTACAACACTACTGCCAACGACAACTGCTACAACACTACTGCCAATGACAACAACTGCTACAACACTACTGCCGACGACAGCAACTGCTACAACACTACTGCCAACGACAGCAACTGCTACAACACTACTGCCAACGACAACAACTGCTACAACACTACTGCCAACGACAACAACTGCTACAACACTACTGCCAACGACAACTGCTACAACACTACTGTCAACGCCAACGACAACTGCTACAACACTACTGTCAACGACAACTGCTACAACACTACTGCCAACAACAACGACTGCTACAACACTACTGCCAACAACAACTGCTACAACACTACTGTCACCGACAACAACTGCTACAAAATTTGCAGACTTCAGTCTGCGGGTATATCTTGTCCTTAAAGGCCTCCAGCCAACAGGACGTTAAACTCACCCATTCACGTAAGGAGAGAAAGAGATGATGGTGAGAAGAGAAAGAGATGACAGTGAGGCTGAGGAGAGAAAGAGATGACAGTGAGGAGAAAAAGAGATGACAGTGAGGATGAGGAGAGAAAGAGATGACAGTGAGGAGAGAAAGAGATGACAGTGAGGCTGAGGAGAGAAAGAGATGACAGTGAGGCTGAGGAGAGAAAGAGATGACAGTGAGGAGAGAAAGAGATGACAGTGAGGCTGAGGAGAGAAAGAGATGACAGTGAGGCTGAGGAGAGAAAGAATGACAGTGAGGAGAGAAAGAGATGACAGTGAGGCTGAAGAGAGAAAGAGATGACAGTGAGGCTGAGGAGAGAAAGAGATGACAGTGAGGAGAGAAAGAGATGACAGTGAGGCCGACGAGAGAAAGAGATGACAGTGAGGAGAGAAAGAGATGACAGTGAAGAGAGAAAGAGATGACAGTGAGGCCGAGGAGAGAAAGAGATGACAGTGAGGCTGAGGAGAGAAAGAGATGACAGTGAGGCTGAGGAGAGAAAGAGATGACAGTGAGGATGAGGAGAGAAAGACGACAGTGAGGAGAGAAAGAGATGACAGTGAGGAGAGAAAGAGGTGACAGTGAGGCTGAGGAGAGAAAGACGACAGTGAGGAGAGAAAGAGATGACAGTGAGGCTGAGGAGAGAAAGAGATGACAGTGAGGCTGAGGGAGAGAGATGACAGTGAGGCTGAAGAGAGAAAGAGATGACAGTGAGGAGAGAAAGAGATGACAGTGAGGAGAGAAAGTTGACCGTGAGGAGAGAAAGAGAGGACAGTGAGGAGAGAAAGAGATGACAGTGAGGCTGAGGAGAGAAAGAGATGACAGTGAGGAGAGAAAGAGATGACAGTGAGGCTGAGGAGAGAAAGAGATGACAGTGAGGCTGAAGAGAGAAAGAGATGACAGTGAGGAGAGAAAGAGATGACAGTGAGGCTGAGGAGAGAAAGAGATGACAGTGAGGAGAGAAAGAGATGACAGTGAGGATGAGGAGAGAAAGAGATGACAGTGAGGAGAGGAAGAGATGACAGTGAGGAGAGAAAGAGATGACAGTGAGGCTGAGGAGAGAAAGAGATGACAGTGAGAAGAGAAAGAGATGACAGTGAGGCTGAGGAGAGAAAGAGATGACAGTGAGGAGAGAAAGAGATGACAGTGAGGAGAGAAAGAGATGACAGTGAGGCTGAGGAGAGAAAGAGATGACAGTGAGGAGAGAAAGAGATGACAGTGAGGCTGAGGAGAGAAAGAGATGACAGTGAGGCTGAAGAGAGGAAGAGATGACAGTGAGGCTGAGGAGAGAAAGAGATGACAGTGAGGCTGAGGAGAGAAAGAGATGACAGTGAGGCTGAGGAGAGAGATGACAGTGAGGAGAGAAAGAGATGACAGTGAGGAGAGAAAGATGACAGTGAGGCTGAGGAGAGAAAGAGATGACAGTGAATTTTTCAGCAAACCTTGCCAGTGTCGCAAACAACCTCTGACTTTAGATTTCGACCACTCAACATGTTCTGAATCTAGATCTGGTTAAAACTCTAGATCTGATTACAATGTGTGTTAACATACACAATTTGAACCAGAACTAAACCGTATCTAGACATGTTTGGGCAGGGGATTAAGACTACCTAATAAGACGACTACCTGATGAGACTGTTCAATCCGTTTCCCTTTCAACATTTTTCACCAAAGAACAAAGAATTGAACCAGTATAGGTCCACAGTCAGTAGTTCTCGGGGCCTAGTTCATGTTTGATACAAGAACCTGACATACTGAAGACCAAAAACATTGGAAAAAGAAAGTTTGCTCAGCGGAATCAGCGGTGCAAAATCGACAGATAGATCTGAGTCCGAGCCATCTCAAGTTGCACCTTGAGGCCCTGTTACCGCACAAAATGTCACCACTGCACAAAATGCCTCAATTGTGACATTTTGTGCCAGTTGCGACATTTTGTGCAGTGAAGGACTGCACAAAATGTCACAACTCGCAGTTGTGACAATTTGTGCACCTATGCTCCATTTTCGAATTCACTCTTGCAAAAAATGTCACAACCTCTGTCAGTCTTGTCAGTCCGCCGCTTTCAAGAAAGCGAGCAGACTATTAAGTTCGTTCGTGTCTAGTTTTGTGTATGTGTATGCGTGCGCGCGCGCGTGTGTGTGTGTGTGTGTGTGTGTGCGTGCGTGCGTGCGTGCGCGCGCGTGCGTGCGTGCGTGCGTGCGTACGTGCGTGCGTGCGTGCGTGCGTGCGTGTGTGTGTGTGTGTGTGTGTGTGTGTGTGCGTCCCACGTCGGCCCAAACGGACATTTTTGGCAATGTCTCTTCAACCACTTAAGACAGCCTTCTCAAATTTGTTTGTTGATTAGGTAAAGTATGCTGATACTGCTCGCAAAAAATCAAGGTCAAAGGTCAAGGTCAAGGTCACGCTGATCGTTGAACACCCATTTCTTTTTTTTCCTGCAATATTTTCCACATCCTTCAAGCTAGATTTTCAAAACTTGCTACACAGGTGCATAGCCTTGGGAACAACAACTGACAAAACCCGTGTGTGCTGCGCACCCGTTAGGCGCAGGGCACACACCCCCAAATTGCCCTAAAATTTGTATAAGAAAAAATGGACAATTATAAACACATGTGAAAACTACATACGTGCCATGCATAGTACGGATGTATATGAGAATAATTGCTCAAGACTAACAAAGTGCAAAAGAGATGAGCGAGCATGCGAATCAAGACAAATCGTGTTGTTTCTATTAGCGTCATCAACCAACACGGGCCATCTCGTCTGGGCTGTCACCTTGTAAACATGTGGAGTGAATACAGACTAAAAGTATATATTAGAAATAAAATTGAAAATTATAAATTGCAAGCCAAATTGAAAAACGCACAAAAAAAAAAAAAAAAGTGGACATCATATAGTATATCCACCCATCTATCCCCCCCCCCCCCCCCCCCCCCCCACACACACACACACACACACGGATAAGAGAGAGAGTTGTGACAATCTGTGCAGCAGTGATTTAAAAAAAAAAAAAAAAGGCGTACAGAGGCACAAATTGTCACAAGTGTGATATTTTGTGCAAGTTTGTGCAAATTGTGACAATTTGTACAGTCAAAACTGCAAAAAATGTCATTGTGACATTTTGTGCAATGGTGACATTTTGTGCGCTAACAGGCCCCGATGCGCGCTGTCGAACCCTTTGACGTCATCCGGTTTTGTGTGTGTGTGTGTGTGTGTTTTGTTTTTGTTTTTGTTTTTTTGTTTTTTTGCAGTAGATATCTGGACCTCCCGGTCATTTGTGTAATTTAAGTCACACTCTCATTTGCCATTCACACGTCAACTCACCATCTGCAGTGTACACTTCAACTCACCATCTGCAGTGTACACGTCAACTCACCATCTACCATTCACACGTCAACTCACCATCTACCATTCACACGTCAACTCACCATCTGCAGTGTACACGTCAACTCACCATCTGCCATTTACATGTCAACTCACCATCTGCAGTGTACACGTCAACTCACCATCTGCCATTCACACGTCAACTCACCATCTGCAGTGTACACGTCAACTCACCATCTGCCATTCACATGTCAATTCACCATCTGCAGCACCCAACTCTCCCAATCCCGCGTCTTTCCGCCCCTTGCTCCTGGCTCAGCACACCAACAGAACTCTTCAGTTTCACGGCACAGACATCCCAGTGTTGATGATTATACTATCACTCTGCACAGCGACAACAACGACGACGACGACGACACCGACGACAACGACGACACCGACGACAACGTCGACGACGACGACGACGATGAGGTGTCAAGACAAAGAAACATTTGACTTGTAACTGAGTTTCCATGCACATATTTTTACGTGGATACTGAATGACAGAAATAAAAAAAATAAAAAAAGAAAAAAGAAAAAAAAAAAAAGAAAAAAAAAAGAAGAGCAAATTTCTGTGACAGCGTTAGAGACGACAGGTCATGAGGTCAGATGACAGTTGAGGTCACTGTGATGGATAGTGTGTCCGAGAGGGTTTTTTTTTTTTTTTTCGTTTGTGACAGTGTTTGTGTATTATCTACCGGTTGCTATGTTAACAGTCGGTGTGTATGTATGTTCGAGCACGATTTAACCTGTATCTTTGTGATCGTTTTCCTGTTGTGTTTATCTTGAACTTCAATGTTGACCGAATCTCTGTTTAAGACACCTCACCACCACAGACTTTTTGTTTTCTGCCAGACAATAGGTATTGACCTACCTGTATTTCAGTTCCAGACCGTGTGTTTACAGTGACAGCTTCCACGATGTTGCAGCTCTCCTGATGTGTTTATCGTGAACTTCAATTTTGATCGAATTTCTGTTTCAGACAATTTCACCGCCATCACAGATTGTTTTCTACTAGACAATAGGTACTGACATACCTATAGTTCAGTTCCAGACCGTGTGTTTATAGTAACAGCTTCTACGCGTATAACGGCACAACTTTCCTGCAGGACACGATTCTGGTATTTCACACACACACACACACACACACACACACACACACACACACACACACACACACACACACACACACACAACCTGTAAACGCACCTGTCTCTGCCATTAGTAACACCAACCCTTACCGAGTTCGTGGTGGTGCCTCAAGGTATACTGCTCAAAAACGCAAAAGAAACGCAAAAATTTTCAAGGAGTGACGGTTCACCTACTGGCTTCTGTTTGGGTTCAGAGGAAGACACTGAACTTGTCAAGACACCTATTTGCAAGTATACAAAGTTCAAACACTGGGGCCGATTAAACAGTGACAAATTATGTGTGTCAACTTACTTTTTATTCTAAGAGGTCAAAATGCAACGTGTTTTGTCCTGTAATCTGTTTGTCCGGATTGTCTTGTGGAAGCAATAACCTTTCATTTTAATTTCTTATTTTTAAAAAAAAGCTAATTCAAGAAACATGCAGGGATTATAGCGATAGAAATCTTATGTTTGGTGGATTGAACTGCGTCCTTATCATCGCTCTTGATGTAATATCAGGCAAACCTCACCGTGAAAATGAAACACGAGATTTTAACAATGTATCAAAAGAGCTAGGACTGGGTGATGGTTGGAGGAGAATTTCATGTGAATCAACATGATTTTGCATGCCACTGGCGCAGTCCATTGGCAGCCCGTCAGTTTGACTATTGCTTAGAACCAGAAAACATATTGAACGATTGCGTATCATGCAAACATTTGACTGCTCCAAACTCTGACCGTAAGGCTGTGACAGTTGAATTGAATTGAATCAGATTGAATTCACACGCGACCCAGTTATCGGATATTTAAGAACAGTTTTATTTTTTCAATATGAATTTGTACAAATATTGAATAACCTGTTGTATAAACAGCTCAACAATGACAACTTTGAAAAGTTATGGATAACGCGCCGCCAAAAAAAACGACAAACGAATCACAAGACAAAACATGACGCGTTTCGACCTCTTAGGTCTCCTTCAGGCAAGATACACAACACTCAGGACAACGAAAATGTACGAGCAATCACTTATCTCCATCCAATTCGGTGCAAGATAGGCGTTGAATCAATGACAACTTGTCCAGTGTTAAACAATGGGAAATGTGTTGATCTGAAATAAGAATATGTTGTAGTGAATTTGAAAATGAATTATCCTGCCAAAGGCAAAACAAATCTCTTATGTTAAACTTACAGATTTCAGAAACTATAAAAAAAAAAATTTAAAAAAAATTGCTACAGATCCTACGTGTGAAAATGCGCAATCCATGTATATGCATTTAAAACAGAAATAAGAATTAAAGCAACTAAGTGATGCAAAGGAGGCACAAAGTTGCGCCAGCGTGAAATGGATTCAGGATGGGGAACAAAATACAAAGTATTTCTGCAACTCGGAAAAACCCATGGGGAAACGAAAAGTTGTCACAAGGCTGCACAGGGAAACAGAAGTGTAAAATAAACAGATTTGGGTTTGTTTTGTTTTGTTTGGGGGGTGGAGGGGGGGGGGCTGATTTTTTTTTTTTTTTTTATAGTCAAAAAACACTAGCAGACAATGTTATAGAGGAGACTGATTAATTCGTAGAGTCAGAATATGTTCCACATTTAGATAGGAACGATGCTGTCTTGTGTCAAGGGCTTGTCACTATAGAAAAATAACAAATGCGCTGAGGAAACTGAGTAGTGGTTCGGCTCCAGGCTCCGATGGAAACACGATAGAGTTAAAATACTTTTGGAGTAAAAATGGGCCGGTTGGTTACTACATAGTTCTTTCGATGAATCATTTCATAGAGGTGAGCTATCCTATACCGAAAGACAGGGAATGATCACATTATTACCCAGGGGAAAAGATCTAGAAAGAGCTCGGTTAACTAAGTGGAGGTCTGTCACTTTGACTGCTTCAGATTGTGAAATTCAATCAAACGTAATCGCAGAAAGATTTGGCACAGCTATTCGTAGATTAAACAACGAGCAGGCCAGTTACCTTAAAGGAAGAAATACTGCAATCGTCATAAGATCAATGGACGATGTAATGAATTACTTAATGAAACACATCTTTCATCCTCGAGAAAAGCGATTACTTATTCAGGATGAATGTTTGGCGTGCCGTGCGAATGGGTCGTAGCTGTTATGACTTACCATTTGCGGCATTTACCATAAATACAAAAATTCACTTTTAGAGTTTGGGTTGGGGTTGGGGTTAGACTCCTGGCCCTGGTTCTGGCCCTGACCCTGGCCCTGACCCAATGTCGCGAAATGCCGCGGATGGTCGGTCTTGTGGTGTGGGTGCGATTTGTTTGCGTGGTGCGTCGGATTCGGATGCGACAGGGCCCGTCTTTTTCAGTTGAAATGTTCTTTCTTTGATTGTTGTCATGTGATGTTTGTAAACTTGTTACGGATGGAAATGCGTGTGTGTGGAAGTCTGAATGTCCGACTCTCACTCAGAATTATGGATGCATGCACGACTTTTTCTAATTCACATACACACACCCACTCATCCGAACATTGACAGCCAGGCAACAAAATAACTCTTTTTATGCCGCCCGAGCCATCAAACAAAACACACAATCAAACATAGGTCGGCACACCCACCATCAGGTGTGCACACACAACAAATCAATACAATTCTAATTATCAACCGCCGGGTCCAGCGCTGATGACGACGACGGCAGCGACGAGGCAAGTCTGACACAGAGTCTCTCCCAAGCTGTGGCTCCCAATGAAGAAAGAGGGAAAGAAAAGTTAACTCGTTCGTGGCGTCTCTGTCAGCAACACGGTGACAGTCTCACCCACGAGCTGTGGCTCAAACACCTAAGAGCTGTGGCTCAACACCAACCAAGAGCTGTGGCACACACACCACCTGTGGCTCAACACCAACCAAGAGCTGTGGTACGCACACCACACACAAGCGACGGCCTCGGACGCAGGTCGCTGGCACAAAAGAGGGCGACGTCCTGGCTCACCAGCAGCGACGTCTCCAACCCACTGGCCCAACAGTGGTCGGTCACGGGCGCAGTGGCAGGTAGGGCAATTGTCGGCGCTCAGGCCGGCCTCTCAACACCAGCAGCAAACAGGTGGAGAACAGGGCGTCAACACAGCTACGGCCCCGGCCCTAACCCGGTAGCAGCCAGTCCCCGTCAGTCCAGGGAACACTATCAACCTGGGGGCAACTGATTAACTACCTTGATTATCATGGCCACTATTCATTGCAATCACAACTATCTTCATATTCATTAGCCACATTATATTTCATTAGAACTTGAGCCACATATCAGCATATTCGTTCACATTCATTAGCCAAATCATATTTCACTAGAACTTGAACCATACATCAGCATATTTGTTCATCATTACAATATTCTTTTTTTTTTTTCCGGAATCATAACATTACAACATTCCCTTTTCCGGAATCATTACACTACAACATTCCCTTTTCCAGAATCATAACATTGCACAGGAAAAGATTTCCATATAAACCTTTCAGACTCTAGTTTTCCAAATTAGGGAAAAGGATTTCCACATAAACCTTTCATAATCTAGTCTTCCAATTTAGGGAAAAGGATTTCCATCTGGATCCTCTTCAATAAACCATGAATACAATTCGTTACACACAATGATTAATTAATGATTATTTTTTCAAACTATAAATGTCTTTCGTTAATTCAGGAAATGTTCATTTGCTTTCTTGTAAACAAGAATGTTCAACTCATTTCATGTAATCACCATGTCTTTTGTCAACTCAGGAAATGTTCATTTCTTTTCTTGTAACACAAGAACGTTCACTTCACTTCATCAACTTCACTATATGCAAGGGAAAGATTTCCACCACACTTCTGTTTAACAACACATATATTGATACCCATGTAAACACATCACACATCAGAATGAAAAACAAAAGTCTATGTCGCTCACTCTGGGAGCTTATTATCCATAGCATCAAAACTCTCCATCTTCTTGCAAACCATATTAGAACAGACACTTTTTCTTCATCATGAAGTTCATAGCCAGTTAAGTCACAAAATAAACAATCTTTTTTCTTTTTTCTGAAGACCACTTCTTATAACACTCACTTCATCTATTCACATTTTCCGAAACAATTTCGTTTTGTTACCCTATCAAGTCATAGGATAACAGAACAACAATACTTTCTTTTTTTTTAAATAAAACCTTCACAAGAGCGCTGAGGAAGTTTCAGTCGCTCCTAAACGGGAATACAGTTTTAGTTTGTTAATAAATAAACATTCAATGATAAATACCTGACTGCTACTAGCAAACGGCTGAGTCCCTCTTCGGCCTTCTGTGACTTGTATTGCCGGAATCACTGCAGAGACTGCCTAACCGGTGCAACTCACCCGGCTTATAGCAATGCGCCGGTGAGTAGCAGTCAGCTAAATTTTGCAACCGGCTTCCGGACAACTACCTTCCGGTAAGCGCGGTCGCACATGAAACTTTGTCACCGGATGAAAAACGGTCCGTCACAACTTGGAACTGAACGGAATATACTATTGCATATACTGTCACATCGAGTTACAGACAGACAGACAGACAGACAGACAGAAAGACAGACAGACAGATCAAACGTTGAGGCAAAGAAAAATCGTCGACAAGAGAGAGAGAGAGAGAGAGAGAGAGAGAGAGAGAGAGAGAGAGTGTGTGTGTGTGTGTGTGTGTGTGTGTGTGTGTGTGTGTGTGTGTGTGTGTGTGTGTGACAGAGAGAAAATGAGAGAGAGAGAGAGAGAGAGAGAGAGAGTGTGTGTGTGTGTGTGTGTGTGTGTGTGTGTGTGTGTGTGTGTGTGTGTGTGTGTGTGTAGAACTGTGGGATGCCTTGTGTGTTTATGTTTGCTGTTGGATTTGTTTGTTTGTTTGTTTTGTTGTTACTTACCTTTTGCTTTGCACACCCCCCCCCCCCCCCCCCCCCATGTCACCAAGGCTGTATACCTAATGACATTAGAAATTAATTTTAAATATAATTAATAGCGAACCGCCAAGAAAACGTAGACAAACGAACCACAAGACAAAACACGACGCGTTTCGACCTCCAAGGTCTTCTTCAGGCAAGCTGCAAACCATTCAGGACAGCGCCAATGAACTTTCAACCACTTATCCTCATCCACTTCAGCGCAAGATGGGCGGTCATCTAAATTTGTTTAGATTTCTGCCTGCAGTCGCCTCACTTTGCAACTAGATCTGACATTTAAAATG
This sequence comes from Conus canariensis, assembly GCA_033310375.1. Classification (NCBI taxonomy): domain Eukaryota; kingdom Metazoa; phylum Mollusca; class Gastropoda; order Neogastropoda; family Conidae; genus Conus; species Conus canariensis. The sequence continues at coordinate 8,876,942 of CM065743.1, forward strand.
TTCAGTGTTTGCTCGCTCTCTCTCTCTCTCTCTCTCTCTCTCTCTCTCTCTCTCTCTCTCTCTCTCTCTCTCTCTCTCTCTCTCTCTCTCTCTCCAACGGCTATAACTGCCCATAACAGTATTTCTTCTTTATGGAATATCTCAGAAAGTACTTGGCAGATCTTTCTGAAAATTTGTAGGTTTGTTCATTATGGGTCACGGATGATGCCCGACGTCTTAGTTTACCGTTATAACCGTTACTAACGGCTATAACGACCGATAAAGGTTTTTCTTTTTTATGGAATATCTCAGAAAGTACCTGGCCGATCTTTGTGAAAATTTGTAGGTACGTTCATTATGGGTCACGGATGATGCCCAATGTTTTAGTTTATTGTTATATCCGTTACTAACGGCTATAACGGCCCATAATGTTTTTTTCTTCTTTATGGAATATCTTAGAAAGTACTTGGCAGATCTTTCTGAAAATTTGTAGGTATGTTCATTATGAGTCACGGATGATGCCCGATGTTTTAGTTTACCGTTATAGCCGTTACTAACGGCTATTACGGCCCATAACGGGTTTTCTTCTTTACAGAATATCTCAGAAAGTATTTGGCCGATCTGTCTGAAAGTTTTCAGGTATGTTCATTATGGGTCACGGAGACGAGACTGCCTTACACCCACAATACAGCTATTTTTTCCCTTGCAATTTTATGTAAATGGCAGATTTCAAGAAGTTATTGGCGAACATTTTGGTGCGCACGTGAGCGCACGTGCATACACGCCCGTGTGTGTATGTGTGTGTGTGCGTGTGTGTGTGTTTGTGTGTGTGTGTGTGTGTGTGTGTGTGTGTGTGTGTGTGTGTGTGTGGTGTGTGTGTGTGTGTGCACGCATGTGAGAAATTAGTGAAGGTAAGCTCCTACATGGCTCTTTCTTTCTGTGTGCAGCCTAACCGCTTTCCAATCTCTGTTTTCGTGTTACAAATGTTATCCATTGACTGTGTTTGCATGTGGGGGGCAAAAGAGGGTCAGGGCTGTGGAGTGTTGGTTGGATGCGGTGTGAGCAGGGTGCGTCCATGTGTGCGCGTGCGCCCTTGTGTGTGTGTGTGTGTGTGTGTGTGTGTGTGTGTGTGTGTGTGTGTGTGTGTGTGTGTGTGTGTGTTTCTTCGACCTCCTGTTTTACCACGTCTTTTACGTGGCAAGTTTTCTTTTCTTTCTTTTGTTTATTTTTTTTCTTTTCTTTTCTTTTCTTTTCATGTGTGTGTTGTGTGTGTGTGTGTGTGTGTGTGTGTGTGGTGTGTGTGTGTGTGTGTGTGTGTGCTTGCCGGTATAGTTAGACAAATAATCGGTATGCTGTAAACTTAACCTTGCCACTTTCGAAAGATTGATTTTTTTGTTTTGTTTTGTTTTGTTTTGTTTGTTTTGTTTTGTTTTTTTGCAAGCGTGTATTGACGCTACATATGAGATTACAAAATGGTCTTAAGAGCCAATGCGCAAAACAAGCTGCAGAAGAATGGTGGCAAAATACTTTGTTACTGATTTCCCAATGCTTGTAAAATTAAGATGCGCTGTCCCGAACACCCAGGATACAAAATTTAAGTTTATCTTCCATTTCTGACGCTGTGTAACAAGAAAGCTCTTGACAGCTGTGAACTCCACAGTCAGTTCGCTTGTAACTCGCACTGAGCTACTTAATTCTAAACTTTGGAATTATTGTGACAAACAAATCATAACAGAAACTGAATTGCAAACAAATTTTCAGGCAATTAAAATGAATTTTGGAAAGAGAAATATCACAGGGGTTTTCATCAAAATTTCTTCAAAGAGTGAGACGTCCAAAATTTGGAGCATTTGGACAAAAATAAGATGAGAATGTCATAGATCCCCCGCCCCCCCCCCCCCCCCACCCCCCCACCCCCCTCCCCACATAGACACACATACACACACACACACACAGACACAGACACAGACATACACAACACACACACACAACACACACACACACACACACACACCACACACACACACACACACACACACACACATGAAAAGAAAAGAAAAGAAAAGAAAAAAAATAAACAAAAGAAAGAAAAGAAAACTTGCCACGTAAAAGACGTGGCAAAACAGGAGGTCGAAGAAACACACACACACACACACACACACACACACACACACACACACACACACACACACACACACACACACACACACACATCTTTGTACACACAAACACACACACACGCGCGCGCGCGCGCACACACACACACACGTGTGTGTGTTGTGTGTGTGTGTGTGTGTGTGTGTGTGTGTGTGTGTGTGTGTGTGTGTGTGTGTGCAAAGATGTGTGGTGTGTGTGTGTGTGTGTGTGTGTGAGGGGGGAGAGAGAGAGAGAGTGAGAGAGAGAGAACGTCTGTGTGTATGTATGAGAGAGACAGAGAAAAGTGTTGCGTCATAAATCGAAAGAGAGGAGAGGAAGGGCAGAAGCAAGGAGTATGGCCGGCCAAGAATCTCAAAAGTGGAAAGGGAGAAGAGGAAGAAAAGTATGAACGAACATTGTGCCATGAAACGCATAAGTGCAATCAATACCATACACAAGCAAGCAGAGTTATAAACACAATCTTCAGCCACAGGTGATTCACAACAACACGTAGGCATGTGGCAGAAATGGGGCAAAGATGTATAGAGACACAGAGGAAATGTTTAGTGTTTGTGACAGAGGGAGAGAGAGAGAGAGGAGAGAGAGGGGTAGCGTGAGAACAAAGGGAGGGGAGTCAGTCCGTAGCGACAAAGAAGCAATCGAAAGAGAGCGGTGGGATGGGGGGGGGGGGGGGGGGCGTTGGGAACAGAAATACGCGGAGGTAAAAACAAACAAACAAACAAACAAATAAACAAAACGAATAACAAAAAACCACCCAGCTACCAACTAACCATCCCCAACAAACTATACACTGCTGCCCCCTTCCCCCCCCCCCTCACACACACACACACACACACACACACACACACACACACACACACACACACACACACACACACACACACACACACACCCCAAATAAAAAGAAAAAAAAAGCTAGTTGGGCGAAGCTGATTCGGAAACAGCTGCTAAACTCATATAGATCAATCGGTCGGTCGTTCGGCCGGTTGAAGAAGGAGTGGGAAGGAGAAAGAGGGAGAGAGAACGATAGGGGAGGAACAGTGAATGAAACTGAGAGGAGGAGGAGGAGGAGGAGGAGGAGGAGAGGAAAGAAGATGAAAGGAGAGAAAGAAACAAAACTTATCTCACATCAGAAAATCGTCCATACACAAATGTACAAGTTATGTCAAGCTAGAGTGGACACGCACAGAAGCATGCAATAATGTGAAAGGAATATGCTTACATATGGAGGAGGAGGGAAGGGGAGGGGGGGGGGCGTCTGCCCTAGTCGGGGTTGTACGTCAGACTCGTACACACACACACACACACACACACACACACACACACACACACACACACACACACACACACACACACACACACATCTTTGTACACACACACACGCACACGCACACACATCTTTGTACACACACACACACACACACACACACACACACACACACACACACACACACACACACACATATGCCCTCATCAGCCTCCACGCCCCCTCCCCCCTCTCGCTAACCCCTCCACTTCCCTCCCTTCACAGCACAATGTAATGATGGCCAAGAGAATGGCTTTGGTTCACCCAGAAATAAACCTTCCAAACAAACGCCAATCTACGGCTGTCGGGAACATCTGCAAGCGCAGTGGAAGCCGCGCGCCCCATCTCTACGGTCCCTGACACTTCTTACTTCTTCTCTGTACACTCAGACAGGAACCTCAGAGGCACTGACGAAGGCTGCTGCGCGGCAGAGGTCCTCCAGAGATCCATAAAGCTTTTCCCTTGTCGATGTGTCGGCAGGCCAGGTCTCCACTCTTAGCTTTTCATGTGTGGGACAGTCCTGCAGGAAGTGTTCCACTGTCATTGGGGCTGTACCGCATGGGCAACTTGAAGACTCGCCAATGAGGAATTTTGTGGACATGTGATGTCTCAGTCTGGAGTGCCCTGTCCTCATTCTCACAATGAGACTTGGTCTGATCTGGGCATCAGGTAGTATGCATCCTTCTTTTTGAAGTCTGGGTGCTGCTCAAGCCATCTTCGTTTTGGCTTCCCCTTGATAGTGCTTTTGATTTTTTCGAAGGAGACTTACTGCTCCAGTTGGGGCTGCTGTCGTCCTTTCTTTGCCAACTGGTCTGCTTCCTCATTGCCATATATATTGCAGTGTGAGGGTATCCACATATGATGGTATTTTCAGTGGAATGTTGTAGAATGGAGACAAGGGAGTTGAGTCCCTTGTTTCGAGGATTTTCAACCGCCTGCAGTACCAATAAAGTACTGATCATACAAATGTCAGGCTGCACACCAAAATTAATGCGCCAAGGCCTTGCTCGAGGAGTCGAGTATTAATAGACTGGCGAAGTGAGATTGTTTTCAGAGTTTTTATTGTGTCTGAAAGCTGATTCTCCTCATTTTCTTTCATATGGCCATCAAAGTACAAGCCAGGTGGCTCCAAGTTGACAGATTAAAATCAAAGGAATGGGGTTATTTGGGCGCTTCCAGCTGGCACAAAGATGGGGTCACGGGTGAGTGCAAAGACCTGAAATGTGACGTTAACTAAGGGGAAAGTCATGTATTTGAAGACTGTTTGTGATGTCATCGGTGAAAATCCCCCTAGACAAGGAATATAATTGGAGGGGAGTTGTTCTTTTCATCAATTATCAGTTTAACATTAAATGCTGACTCAACTTTATGGCAGGCCTCAAAACGCTTACGTGGATTACGTAGGTCTAGTCACAAAGGGAGGCGACTGTAGGAAGAAATCCAAACAAATTTGAAATGTTAGTGATTATGCACCGCCACAAAACGTAGACAAACGAATCACAAGAAAAAATACGACGCGTTTCGACCTCTTAGGTCTTCTTCAGGCAAGATGCACAACACTCAGGACAACGAAAATGAACGAGCAATCACTTATCGTCATCTAATTGCTCGTTCATTTTGGTTGTCCTGAGTGTTGTGTACCTTGCCTGAAGAAGACCTAAGAGGTCGAAACGCGTCGTGTTTTGTCTTGTGATTCGTTTGTCTATATTGCTTGGCGGTGTCTTATCACTAAGATTTCAAATTTGTTTGGATTATATAATAATTTAGCGCAAAACCGCGATTGTGGCGTGAGGCCAAATGTCCAGCATAACAGGAAAGAAGAAATCGAGTCGACGAATGACTCAACTTCAAAGATGATTTTTTTAAGCAAATGCATGCATGTGACAAAAAAAATAATTAAGAAAAGGAAAAAAAAAGAAAGAAAGAAAGAAAAAAAACCTTATGTTGTACCAAATAAAACGTTTTTAAAAGATATGCACTTTCTGGATATCAACATAACTTTGAACAATGAATAATGCAAAACATGAATAATATCCGTCAGTGACTTGTTAAATCTGTATGTAGGGGTAAGGGAGGCAATTTGAGACCCTCTGAAGACCAAGCTTGTATCTTAGTAATTCTAGCGTGGAAAAATAAAGAAATTGTATTTGAAAAGCATAATGCCTCAAGCTTTGCACAACATAGAAATACGTCTTCTATCATCACCAGATGGGTATAACCACTGTTCAAAGAATATTCATGAAAGGTTCAATGTAACCGATCGTGAGTATATATACTGTACCAACACATCGGATAAACTGAACTTCATGTGTAGAGACGCAAGCAAATTATGTAACCTATCTGAAGAAAACTATCATACAAGGGGTTTGTTTGTTGTTGTACTTTTTCTAATCATGAAAGAATTTGTAATGATTAATGTGCATTAATATTTCACACTACACATGCACCAAAAACGTATCGAACAAAATAAACTTCTTTAACATTTAGCGTTGAAAATAGACAATACTCGTAGGCATAGTTAAACCATAGGTGGCCATGTTTTAGCTTTTTACAAACATGTACTGTACCTTCCATGTACGTTTGCCTGTTGGAAACACTTTTAACCGTCTTTGTCATCAATGACAAATAACAAAACACAAAAAAGAAGACTTGAAATCATGTTTGATCAGCTGACATTGGCAATACCAAGGAAAACAAAATAATGATTCCATGCGTTAAACCAAAATTTAAAATACATCAATGAAAAATTAACTGATTAATAAGGACTAAAAAAAAAAAAAAAAAAAAAAGAAGAAAATTAACTAAATTCCTTAGTTTGCAGGCCCGCTACATTGAAAGTTTTTGTGCCAAGATCACATGTGAAATTCACCTGAATCTACCTGGGTGCAAGCAACATACATGAACCTTTGACACCTGTCAGTCTGCCCCTGAATCATATTCTTGCACGTGTGTGTGAGTGTATGTGTATGTGTGTGCGTGTGTGCGTGTGCGTGCGTGTGGTGTGTGTGTGTGTGTGTGGGCGGCGCGTGCGCGCACGTGTGCGAGAATGTGTGTGTGTGTGTGTGGGTGGGTGGGTGGGTGGTGGGGGGGGGGGGTGGTGGCGCGTGCGCGCGCGTGTGCGAGAATGTGTGTGTGTGTGTGTGTGTGTGTGTGGCGCGCGCGCGCGCGCGCGCGCGCGCGCATGCATGAGAGAGAGAGAGAGAGTGTGTGTGTGTGTGTGTGTGTGTGTGTGTGTGTGTCACGGAGTTAAACAAACATTTGTTCTAGAGCGTGACGTATAAGATTTTGTTGTTGTTGTTTTTTGCTTCGTATTATCTAGTTGTGTCACACATCTTGGTAACTTCATTAATTATTATAGGTGTCTTCACTTAGGTGTGTGCGTGTGTGTGTGTGTGTGTGCGCGCGCGCGCGCGCATGCATAAGAGAGAGAGTAGTGTGCTTGTGTGTGTGTGTGTGTGTGTGTGTGTGTGTGTGTGTGTGTGTGAGAGAGAGAGAGAGAGAGAGAGAGAGAGAGAGAGAGAGAAGCAGGGCAAAACTGAGCAGGGGGTGTATTGAGCGGGGGTAAGTATTTGATATGGTATCTGTTAACAAGTGGAAGTATCGATTTGACCGCCGCAGCAGTTAGTGTTCGTAAGCATGAGGCTGCACACCAACAATTAATGTGTTCGTAAACATGTGGCTGCACACCAACAATTAATGCGTCAAGGCCTTGCTTCAAGAGTCGAGTATTCACAGACTGGCGCAATTAGATTGTTTTGAGAATTTTTGTTGTTTCTGAACGTTGATTCTCCTCATTTTCTTTCACTTGGCCATCAAGGTGGTTCCAAGCAGACAGATTAAAATCAAAGGAATGGGACTATTTTGGGGACACCCCCCCCCCCCCCCCCCAGTGCAAAGACAGGGTCACGGGTGAGTGCAAAGGCCTGAAATGTGTTGTCAACTAAGGGGAAAGTCGTGTGTTTGAAGATCGTGATGTCATCGGTGGAAATCCCCACAAACAAGGGAAATAATTGGTGGGGAGTTGCTCTTCTGATCGATTATCAGTTTAACATTAATTAAATGCTGGCTCAAATCTATGGTAGGCCTCAAAACGCTTGCATGGATTCTGTAGTGTTTTTAGTGCAAAATGGTGATTGTGGCGTGTGGCCTGTGAGAGGCGTGTGTGTCTGTTGACTCCATTTCTTTTGCCCTGTCCTTCTTAGAACAGTTGTAGTAGTACCTTCATTTTTTTTTTTTTTCACAAACTCATGTCATATTACACGAGAGAGAGAGAGAGAGAGAGAGAGAGAGTGGGAGAGAGAGCGTGTGTGCTTATATACGAACGTGTATGTGTGTGCGTGCGTGCGTGCGTGTGTGTGTGTGTGTGTGTGTGTACATTATAATCACACAAAGACCACGAACGCCATATAAGATACCTAACCGGACTATGTAACAAACAAGAGGTAACCTTAAACACAACATTAGTATGAGGAAAAACAACAGTCACAGACGTGCCTCATATACATGGCAAGTATGCCATGAGCGGCACACACTCAAATAAAGCAGTTAAGACCTCTTGATATGTTTGTTTCGCCACATATACATTAAATTTTGGTTGAAGCATTGTATTTAGTTCTGAGAGCATCTAGTTTCAGTCGACAAAACGTTGAAACGAACTTTCTGTATTGATACATATTATAATGAATTTGCAGATTTGGGATGCTTTTGATATAATCAACACTGGGATGTTGACTATTGTGTGTTTTAACATAAGAACTAAGGTCCTTCGGACTATTTCTAAAACAGTCCCAGGGCATTTGTCTTCACATTTGATGACTCTTGTAAAGTGAAGGATATATTAAGTTATTGTGAACACATTTCAGTTCTTTTTTTCGCGCATCTGTCAGCAAGTTCATTACCCAAGATTCTACAGTGTGAAGAAATCTCTCTTCAATCATCCTTGTCCGTTTGCGTTTTTATTTTCTTCACCTATCCTCAACCCATCCGTTTTTGTACTCCCTGTTCTTATAGAACAGGGAGTACTTTAGAATGGGAATGAAGAAATGCTGTCTGTGTGTGTGTCTGTCCGTCCGTGGTCAAAATGTGTTCCACTCGCTCCAGACAAAACTACTGGGAGGATCTTTCTGAAAATTTGTAGGTATGTTCATTATGGGTCACGGATGATGTCCAATGTTTTAGTTTACCGTTATAGCCGTTACTAACGGCTGTAACAGCCTGTAACGGTTTTTCTTCTTTGTGGAATATCTCAGAAAGTATTTGGCCGATCTGTCTGAAAATTTGTAGGTATGTTCATTACGGGTCACGTATGATGCCTAATGTTTTAGTTCACCGTTATATCCGTTACTAACGGCTGTAACAGCCTGTAACTGTTTTCTTTTTCATGGAATATCTCAGAAAGTACCTGGCCAATCTTTCTGAAAATGTGTAGGTATGTTCATTATGGGTCACGGATGATGCCCAAATTAACTGATTAATGAGGACTAAAATAATAAAAGAAAATTGACTATGGATTATGGAATAGCTCACGCGTATTCAGGATAAACTGGGAGTACGTTTATATGCTTTGCATCTTGTTTTATTTTAGTTCGTCACTCCATTGGAGGTTTGTTCCTTTTCTTCTAGGTGTTGTATTCTTAAACATCCCCTCCCCCCCCCCCCCCCCCTCCCCTCCCTTCCTTACACCCGCCGGGATTTTATGGGAGTTAGGACAGGAAGTTAAAAGGGTTGGTTGTCTTCTTTTTTGAGTTATGCGTTGGTTGCTCTTCATTTCACATTCTTTCTCATTTTGTGTAAATTCTCTCCGCCATTAATTGTACTAAAGAGTGAAGAACGTGTGATTTTATGTTTGTGTATGGTCTATCGTTGAGTTTGTCCTAGTGCCAGTGGCTGTCCTAACACCCTCGAAACACGAGGTTTCTCATGGTCTCTCTTTTAGACAAACATTGTCGTAAGCTGGTTTTTGTACTCCCAGTTCTTACTGAACAGGGAGTACTTTAGAATGGGAACGAAGAAATGCTGTCTGTCTGTGGGTGGGTGTGTCTATCCGTGGTCAAAATGTGTTCCACTCGCTCCAGACAAAACTACTGGGCCGATCTTTCTGAAAATTTGTAGGTATGTTCACTATGAGTCACGAATGATACCCAATATTTTATTTTACATTACATTAGTAGCGGCTATAACGGCCCATAACAGTTTTTCTTCTTTATGGAATATCTCAGAAAGTACTTGGCTGATCTGTCTGAAAATTTGTAGGTATGTTCATTATTGGTCACGGATGCTGCCCGATGTTTTATTTTTTTAACGTTATATCCGTTACTAACGGCTATAACGGCCCATAATGCTTTTTCTTCTTTATGGAATATCTCGGAAAGTACTTGGCCGATCTGTCTGAAAATATGTAGATATGTTCACTATGGGTCACGAATGATGCCCGATGTTTTATTTTACCATGATATCCGTTACTAACGGCTATAATGGCCCATAACGGTGAAGAGAAAACAAAGGTAAAAAAACTTTTTCACCTCAGGGTAAAATTCGTCGATTAAGAAGACAAAGATGCTAAAACAGTACGTTTCAGGTCATAGACCCTTTCTCAACTGCACAGGGAAGGGGGCAAGAAGTAAGAATAAAAGGCTGACTGCTACTCACAGAAAAAGAAAGCAGTCAGTGGTAGGAGTGAGTAGAGTTAAACAGTGAAAGGAAAACTTAAAGTGGGAGGGGGGGGGGTAAGGAAAAAGGGGAAAGTGTATGTGTGTGTGTATGAGCGCCCACGGAAGCATGTGCACATGTCCGCCCGTATGTGCGTGAGTGTGTGCGCGCGTGGGGTCGCGTGCATGCGTGCGCCTGTCTGTCTGTGTGCTCGCATGGTTGTAAGATGGTGGAGGGAAAGTGTGGAAGGGAGGAGGGAAATTGGAAGGGAAAAAAAAAAAAAAAAAAAGGGGGGGGGAAGGGGGGTTAAACAATAAAGGGAAAGGGGGAGAGTGGAGAAGGGGAGGAGGGAGATGAAGAGAATGTGTGTGTGTGTGTGTGTGTGTGTGTGTGTGTGTGTGAGCGTATGCGCACGCATATGCGTGTGCCTGCGTGTGAGTGCTAGTGTAAGTGGTAAACAGTAAAGGGGAAGAGGGAAAGGGGAGAAGGGAGACAGGGAGGGAAAAATACAGACACACGGGGGGGGGGGGGGGGGGGGGGGGGGGGGGAAGAAAAAGGGGGAAGAAGGGGGGGGGGAGGGGAAAAAAAAAAAAGGTGGGGGGGAAAGGAACGGGGGTGCAAGTCGAGCTGCCGAGTTCAGTCCCTTGTGTTCATGCCATATGGGGTGCGAGTGCCAAGACGGGCAATCACTGAAGACTCCATAAAGAGCCTGTAGAGTCCTGTCGACTGGTTCTGCCACACTGCTGCTACTTTGGCGTGGACAACGCAATGGTGCTGCTGGTTGAAGTGGGAGCCCACAGGGTTGTCATAATCAAGCCGCATGGAACGCAGGTGCTCGCTGAACCGTTCATCAAGGCTGCGATAGGTCTCACCTGTGTATTTCTTGGTACACAGGGAGCAGGAGATGACGTAGACAAGGTCTTTTGACTGACAATTAAAACTGGTCCTTACGGCAAACTGGCCAGCAGGTCCTGTGATGACAGTGGAACCATCGATGAAAGGGCAGGTCTTACAACCCTTGCGGCCGCATGGTGTAGTGCCAGGGGGGGGGGGGGGGGGACCATAGGGGCGGATAGAAGCTCGCACAAGATGGTCTTTCAGGTTGGTATCCCTCCTGAAAGCGATGAGGGGTGGCTTAGGAAAGATCTCCTCAGATGTGGGTCTTGCTGAACTAAGTGGAAGTTCCGGAGGAGGATACTACGGACTGGGAGGTTGTGGGGGTGGTAGGTGAGGACTGCCACTGTACGGTCTTCATCATCAGGACTGACTCTAGGAACAAGAGCCTGGGCACGAGAGACAGCACGAGCTCGTTCAAGTGCACCATGAACCAGGTCCCCTGGATACTTCCGGGCAAGGAAGAATCCAAGCATTCTCTTCGCTTGAAGTTCAAAGTCCTGCTCATCACTGCAGATCCGTCTCAGTCGCAGGAACTGTGAGTAGGGGATGCTGTCTCTGCAGGCACGGGGATGGTTGGAAGTGTAGAAAAGGTAGCTGTGAGAATCGGTAGGCTTATAGAAGACACTAGTGGCAAGGCTATTGGAGTAAGGTAAGATGGAAATGGCAATGTCGAGGAAGGACACAGAGGAGTCAGAGATGTTGCAGGTATACTGTAGAGCTGGATGAAAGGTAGACATGAAGGAAATGAAGTCCTGGAGAGATTCCTTCATTGATGACTGTTTGGGCGTGTCTACCTGCAAGAAGGAATCTCTCCAGGACTTCATTTCCTTCATGTCTACCTTTCATCCAGCTCTACAGTATGCCTGCAACATCTCTGACTCCTCTGTGTCCTTCCTCGACATTGCCATTTCCATCTTACCTTACTCCAATAGCCTTGCCACCAGTGTCTTCTATAAGCCTACCGATTCTCACAGCTACCTTTTCTACACTTCCAACCATCCCCGTGCCTGCAGAGACAGCATCCCCTACTCACAGTTCCTGCGACTGAGACGGATCTGCAGTGATGAGCAGGACTTTGAACTTCAAGCGAAGAGAATGCTTGGATTCTTCCTTGCCCGGAAGTATCCAGGGGACCTGGTTCATGGTGCACTTGAGTGAGCTCGTGCTGTCTCTCGTGCCCAGGCTCTTGTTCCTAGAGTCAGTCCTGATAATGAAGACCGTACAGTGGCAGTCCTCACCTACCACCCCCACAACCTCCCAGTCCGTAGTATCCTCCTCCGGAACTTCCACTTAGTTCAGCAAGACCCACATCTGAGGGAGATCTTTCCTAAGCCACCCCTCATCGCTTTCAGGAGGGATACCAACCTGAAAGACCATCTTGTGCGAGCTTCTATCCGCCCCTATGGTCCCCCCCCCCCCCTCCCCCCTGGCACTACACCATGCGGCCGCAAGGGTTGTAAGACCTGCCCTTTCATCGATGGTTCCACTGTCATCACAGGACCTGCTGGCCAGTTTGCCGTAAGGACCAGTTTTAATTGTCAGTCAAAAGACCTCGCCCCAGCTGGCTATACCACCAAGTCCTTCCCCCGCCCCACCACGACCTGCGGGGGCGGAATCGCATTCGTCATCTCGGATAAGCTGCTCCGCTATTGCTCTTTTGACTCGTCTTTTGATTTTCAGCATTGGACCTTTGAACTTGTTCACCTGAAACTGTCCCTACCTAGCGCTCCTGTCACTAACATTTTTGGGATTTATAGACCGGTACCCAGCAGAAAGAACAAATTTAGCCCAGCATGTTTGTCAACGAACTTCAGACTTTCTTGAATTTGTAAATGACCTTCCAGGAACATTGTTATTGATCGGCGACTTCAACTTCCATTTCAATAAGCCCACAGTTGGATACACGCCGGAGGTGTTAGAAATTTTAGATACTTTCGGACTCCAGCAGTCCGTGAATGAAATGACGAACAAACAGGGTAACATAGTAGACTGGGTAGTCTACAGAGACAGTGATCATCTTCTCAAATCCTCAACCGTTGACGATAACCTAGCATCGGATCATTATGCTGTGAAGTGTGAATTAGATATCGTTAGGCCCGCCGTTCCAAAGACTTACAAGGAAGTTAGGAAAATTTCTGCTATCGATATAGAGGCTTTCAAATCTGATCTGAGCACGGCCATACCGAGCGAGCCATCGGCCTGTCAGCTGACTTCTGCCCTCCGTGCCATGCTTGATAAGCATGCTCCAGTGAGCAGGCGCTTGATCACTGATCGCTCACTGTGTCAATGGCACAACACAGTGGGTCCCGAGTTGTCCGAGGCCAAGCAGGAGAGGAGGGGGGCTGAGAGGCGATGGCGCGCCACGGGACTGACTGTGCACAGGGAAATATATCAAACTGCGAGAAATCATGTTACTGACATTGTTCATCAAGCAAAAACTTTGTTCTATTCTTCAAAGATATTGGCCTGTAATACGGCCAAGCAACTATTTAATGTCACAAATAGTCTCCTAGGCAAAGTCAGCTACTCCCCCTTCCCACCATCTTCCAAACTCAAGAGCTCCCTCAAAAATTCTTAGAGTTTTTCAATGGAAAAATTGACACTATCCGTGAAAAGCTAGATTCTACTGCACCTGTACATCCTCTGAATGACAAAGTTTACTGTGGACCTCCTTTGGCTTGTTTTAGTCCTGTTAGTCAAGACTACGTCAAAAAACTTTGTTTGCGATGCAGCCCTAAATCATGTGAACTTGATGCCATTCCCACTAACTTGCTCTTTCAGTGCATTGATGATGTCCTACCCCATCTTACTCATGTTATCAATACCTCTTTGTCCTCTGGTCACGTTCCTGAAATCTTCCGGTCCGCAGTGGTACGTCCATTGATCAAGAAACCTTCATTAGATAAAAATGTTTTAAAGAATTATCGGCCTGTATCAAATTTGTCATTTCTATCAAAATTATTGGAGAAGATCGTTTTGGAACAAATTCTAGAACATCTCGAAAAGAATCACCTTTTGAATCCTCATCAATCTGCTTACAGACAAGGCCATAGTTGTGAGACAGCACTCCTCCGTATAGTCAATGACCTCCTCTGCGGGCTTGACGATGGGAATGTTTCCTTATTAGCGATGTTAGACCTCTCTGCAGCATTTGACACGATCGATCATAATATTTTGTTCTCACGGCTTCAAACTTCCTTTGGATTCAAAGACACAGCTCTCGACTGGATTATCTCTTACTTGACTGGACGGACTCAGACAGTGTGTGTACAGGGAAGATACTCAGACAGTTCTCCTCTTAGGTACGGTGTGCCTCAGGGTTCTGTACTTGGGCCAGTCCTTTTTGTGCTGTATGCTAGTCCTGTGTCTGACATCATCAGTGGTCACGCCATGTCGCATGAGAGCTTTGCTGACGATACTCAGCTTCATCAGTCGGCTCCCATTGCTGAAACTGACTCACTGATTTCTCGGACGCGGGGCTGCATTGCAGACCTGAAGGACTGGATGACAACCAACAAACTACAACTAAACGACGACAAGACGGAACTCATGTTCGTGACAAAACAGCCTAACCATCCTTCTCTGCCTTCAACTGTCACTATCAATGACTGTGCTGTCTCTGTCTCCACCTCTGTCCGCAGTCTAGGGGTCATACTTGACCAATCCCTCTCCTTTGAGAAACAGGTTTCAAATATTTGCAAGATTGCCTATTTAGAACTAAGAAGAATCAGCTCTGTACGTCACCTTCTCTCTACAGATGCTACAAAAACTCTCATTTGTGCATTTGTCTTATCTAGAATAGATTACTGCAACTCACTTTTGGCCGGCCTTCCAAAATAGCTGATAGAAAGATTACAGCGAATCCAAAATCATGCAGCCCGAGTCATCTGTAGTGCAAGAAAACATGCTCACATTTCGCCTCTCCTCCACTCTCTTCACTGGCTATCTGTCTCAAACCGTATCTCGTACAAAATCTCAACTCTCACTTTCTCTGCTCTCTTTGAAAATGGACCTTCTTATCTCTCAGATCTCCTTAAAATCTACACCCCCTCTCGACAACTACGCTCCTGTGCTGACGACCGCCTTCTGCGAATGACTCGCTTCAGGACTACTACTGGTGAAAGATCTTTCTCTTTTCAAGCTCCAGCGACGTGGAACAGACTGCCAGACTGTCTCAGACATTCAGATTCTATCTCTTCTTTCAAGTCTAAACTTAAAACCCATCTATTTTCTCATAATTAGTCAATGCTGTGGGGAGAGGGGGGGGGGGGGGGGTACAACCTAACTCATAGCCGTCTGGGCCTTTTCAAATGTAGCGTATGTGTATGTTCTCTATTATATGTATTTGTTGTATGATTGAACGTTATAGCATTAAGATATTTGAAGAATAAGTGAATGTCACATTGGTAGGATTAGGATTTGTTAGTTATTGTAGTAATAGTATTTGTAGTTGGGTGTAAGGTGTATTATTGTATATGAGAAGGGTGAATGTAGTATGACTTTGTAAAGCGCTTAGAGAAATTCGTTTGATTAAGCGCTATATAAGAAATCATTATTATTATTATTATACGTCATCTCCTGCTCCCTGTGTACCAAGAAATACACAGGTGAGACCTATCGCAGCCTTGATGAACGGTTCAGCGAGCACCTGCGTTCCATGCGGCTTGATTATGACAACCCTGTGGGCTCCCACTTCAACCAGCAGCACCATTGCGTTGTCCACGCCAAAGTAGCAGCAGTGTGTCAGAACCAGTCGACAGGACTCTACAGGCTCTTTATGGAGTCTTCAGTGATTGCCCGTCTTGGCACTCGCACCCCATATGGCATGAACACAAGGGACTGAACTCGGCAGCTCGACTTGCACCCCCGTTCCTTTCCCCCCGCCTTTTTTTTTTTTTCCCTCCCCCCCCCTTCTTCCCCCTTTTTCTTCCCCCCTCCCCCCCCCCCCCCCCCCCTTCCCCCCCCGCCCCCCCCCTTGTCGTATTTTCCCTCCCTGTCCTCCTTTCTCCTTTCCCTTCCTTTACTGTTACCACTTACACTAGCACTCCACAGCAGGCACACGCATATGCGTGCGCATACGCTACACACACACACACACACACACACACACACACACACACACATTCTCTTCATCTCCCTCCTCCCCTTCTCCACTCTCCCCCTTTCCCTTTATTGTTTAACCCCCTTCCCCCCCCTTTTTTTTTTTTTTTTTTTCCCTTCCAATTTCCCTCCTCCCTTCCACACTTTCCCTCCACCATCTTACAACCATGCGAGCACACAGACAGACAGGCGCACGCATGCACGCGACCCCACGCGCGCACACACTCACGCACATACGGGCGGACATGTGCACATGCTTCCGTGGGCGCTCATACACACACACATACACTTTCCCCTTTTTCCTTACCCCCCCCCCCCCACCCCCCTCCCACTTTAAGTTTTCCTTTCACTGTTTAACTCTACTCACTCCTACCACTGATTGCTTTCTTTTTCTGTGAGTAGCAGTCAGCCTTTTATTCTTACTTCTTGCCCCCTTCCCTGTGCAGTTGAGAAAGGGTCTATGACCTGAAACGTACTGTTTTAGCATCTTTGTCTTCTTAATCGACGAATTTTACCCTGAGGTGAAAAAGTTTTTTTTACCTTTGTTTTCTCTTCACTTTTACGTCGATCCTGCGGTCTTCATCTTTTTTTTTTTTTATTGTGGGCCCATAACGGGTTTTCTTCTTTACGGAATATCTCAGAAAGTATTTGGCCGATCTGTCTGAAAGTTTTCATGTATGTTCCTTATGGGTCACGGATGATGCCCGATGTTTTCTTTCACCGTTATATCCGTTACTAACGGCCCATAACAGTTTTTCTTCTTTATGGAATACCTCAAAAAGTACTTGGGCGATCTTTCTGAAAATTTGTAGGTATGTTCACTATGCGTCACGGATGATGCCCGATGTTTTATTTTACCGTTATATCTGTTACTAACGGCTATAACGGCCCATAATGTTTTTATTCTTTATGGAATATCGTAGAAAGTATTTGACCGATCTGTCTGAAAATGTGTTGGTATGTTCATTATGGGTCACGGATGATACCCAATGTTTTATTTTACCGTGATATCCGTTACTAACGGCTAGAACGGCCTATGACGGTTTTTCTCCTTTATGGAATATCGTAGAAAGTACTTGGCCGATCTTTCTGAAAATTTGTATGTATGTTCTTTATGGGTCACAGATGATGGCCGATGTTTACCAGCGGCCCCAAACGGTTTTTCCTCTTTATGGAATATCTCACGCATATTCAAGATAAAATCAGAGTACGTTTATATGCTTTGCATCTTGTTTTTATTATTTGTTTTTTACTTCGTATGTTGAATCTCGTCTAAATCACTCTTCTAAATTACTGGATTCGGCCATTTATAACATATGAAAACCACTCTTCAGTCTTAATAGACAGGCTGTTAAATTAATTCTTTTGTAATTTTCAGCCGCAACTTCCTATCATGGTAAACGTTTGGACATACTGGAAACTCACTTATAACAAAGCAATTTTCATGTTTAAGATAAGGTCCAAACATGACCCACCACCGCAATGTCAGCAAGGTTAAGGTAGCCCTACCAAGGATGGATTTTTTTTTTTTTTTATCTAGCCTCACTTAGGCCTACTCTGGTGGTGGTATGTGGAATGACCTGTTGTCTTCATGTACGGTAACTACTAGTCTAAACGTTTTCAAAAGACACTACTCCTCATTTCTTATGCAAAACGTTCTGAACAGTATTGGCTAACCTTATATGACTTTTTCGCCATACATTTCAGGTTGATTTTTTTTTTTTTTTTTTTTTTTTTTCAAAGTTGCTTGCGATACTTTTGGATTGCGATTTGTATTTCAGTCTACTATTCTTTTCGTTATGTAGACAATTCTTTCAATTTTGAAGTCGACTTTTTTCCCCCAATTTCATTGAAGGCAAGATGAAAAAAAAAAAAAAAAAGCCTGTACAGTGCTTATTCTTTTCTCTCATTAAAAGGATTCGTTCGTTCGTCCGTTCCTCAGCAGAAGTCCTCTTCGGCCAGAAATTACGAACCGAAGACTCAGTTCTCCTTTCCTCTCTTAACCTCTGACCTCATTAGTCTGAAATGATACGACATTTCGTCCTTCTTCATCTTCTCCCATCTTCCACCCATCCTACCTACCCTTCCCATCCCTGTTCCACCACACGCATAAACACAGAGCGTGTATGTGTGTGTGTGTGTGTGTGTGTGTGTGTTCTGTCTGTCTGTGTCTGTGTGTGTGTGAATGTGTGTGTGCGTGTGTGTGTGTGTGCGTGTGTGTGTGTGTGTGTGTGTGTATGTGTGTGTGTGTGTGTGTGTGTGTGTGTGTGTGTGTGTGTGTGTGTGTGTACGCGCATGTGCAAACTCTATACATAGTAAATTGAACAAATATTTTCTTATTAACTGACTGAGTCAAATAACTAGTTAGTTGTAGCCGGAAACGTATGCA
This sequence comes from Conus canariensis, assembly GCA_033310375.1. NCBI lineage: Eukaryota > Metazoa > Mollusca > Gastropoda > Neogastropoda > Conidae > Conus > Conus canariensis. The sequence continues at coordinate 8,895,418 of CM065743.1, forward strand.
TCAGTTATTGCAACTGCCTAAGAGCGTCTGAGAACCAGGAGAAGTGGAAGAAGCTGGTTGCGAAGTCTTTCGCGGCGCCCCAACGGTCTACAAGACTCCAGGATAGGTGATTATGTGATCCACACAGTGCAACAATACCTTAACCTTTTCATTGTATTTGCTGGAAAGCCCTGTTGAACTTACAATATATCATGATGTATTGCGACATACGTTATTCAGATAGTACTCCCGCTAGCTCTGAGCATGTTCCAACTCCACAATGGCTCCTTGCTCATTGTGTGAAAATCTAAATCGTTCTGTGAATCTTCCTTTCCATATTCGATTCCATCTGTCTGAAACAGTTCACTCCACAGTCTTGGCCTCTGTTAAAACTGGCATAAAACCACTTGAAAAAATAAATAAATAAAAAAGAAAACCTGCTTTTCCCTTATTCCTTTCATACACTCTTGGGATTCTCAGTAATTGAACATGCGAGCTTAGATATGTGTGTGTGTGTGTGTGTGTGTGTGTGTGTGTGTGTGTGTGTGTGTGTATGTGTGTTGTGTGTGTGTGTGTGTGTGTGTGTGGTGTGTGTGTGTGTGTGGTGTGTGTGTGCACGTGTATATGTGTGAATAAGTCTTATTACATGTGTAAATAACTCTTCTAAAATGTACAGAGGAGCATTTTTTTTTTCTTGTTTGATTTTAGCTAGTAAGATAAGGTAAGGTAAGGTATTGTTGCTTATAGCCCAGCCGACTGCAAAGGGCTATATCAGGGCTGTCACCGCGTTCAGATCAACTCACAAGTCATTCACTCACACAACTCTTTTAAAATACATCTTCTAAAAACACACCCAAAATTTTGTTAAAAATGTTTCCACTATAAAACTCAGATCCGATGAAAAATGTTAATCTCTTTCAAGAATTCAAAGATCGCATCAGGCCGAACATCTCTGAACAAGGTTTTCATGGAATCTGCTGTAAAATGTTTGTGTCTTTTAGCTAATCTTCCCAAGTACGGTAAATACGTGACGTGTATTGTGTTCATATCAAAGCACTTTGTGCTCCTTGTCATAGCAGAGTGCTTAGGAAATACAATATTGTTATTGTTATCATTATTATTATCATCATCATTATTATCATTGTTAAATAAATGCTTCAGTTTGCTGTAAAGCCCTGTGTATGTATAATTATGTGTATGTACGTGTGTGTGTGTTCGTTCTTTAGTTTTACGTCTGTTCACCCTTAAGTGATATTAGACGGGAAAGGAGGGGGGGGGGGGGGGGGGAATAGGAGAAATAAAGGTATGAAAGAAGAGATTGTTTATGCATGCGTTGATATTGTTTAGAGAGTGTGTGGTAGTAAAGATTATGTGTTTTTCCTACATACCTACACCTACAATTCTATATAATGAGCAAGCTTTATATGGGGTATGAATTGTTGAAAATGACAGAATTAGTAGAAAGGAAGTGAGGTTTACCATCTATATCAAACGCGACTTAACAATTAACAGAAGATTAGTATAACAACAATTGAATCGAACAATAAATTAACTATTCAAAGGAAAAGACCAATAGGACTAAGGTGTAAAACTTCTGAAAAACATTTAAGAAGATGGAAGTCATTTAACACTTCCTGAACAGTTAATGGTATTTGACGAGTCAGTAAATCCCCTGTAGTTTTCGTCATTAATTCTTTGATACTAGGACAGTGTAAAATCAGATGGCTAATGGAAATTTGATTTCCACATACACATTTAATATCTTTACAAAATTTTGTTTTAAAGGCATTTAAACGAATTTTGAACATCAGAGAACTAATATGCCTTGAACTTGTATCAGATATGTGATTTAAAATTAATTTGGAATTTATTGTGCTCACGCTTTTTATACAGTTGTGTGAATATTGGCTATCTGATGTCTTCAGCATGTTATCAAACTTATCTCTCGCTAGTTTTTCAATGTGATTATAATACTCGTGCAGATCTAGATTTACGTTAATTAGAATTGCCCCTTCAGTATTACGTCCTGCATTTTTAGCTGCTCTGTCAACCAGTTCATTGGCATATATTCCGCAATGGGAAGGAACCCAGTAAAAAGTCACACTAATGTCTTTAAATGCCAATTGATGAATTACATGTCTGATTTCTAGTATCATTTCAAGACGTTTTTTGGCATTTTGATGTTTGATTGCTTGTAATGCCGATTTAGAATCTACACAGAGTAAAATTTTACAACTATTCATAGGTAACTCCTCAATATGCTGTAAAGCCATTAAAATAGCTAACAACTCTGCAGTAAAAACTGAATAGTGATTACCTATATGATATTGTTTGACTGTTTTCATAGTAGGAATTACAAATGCTGAACCTGCATTGCCATTAAGTACAGATCCATCTGTGAATATTTTAATGTAATCACTATAGTAATTTTCCATGTGATCATTAACTAAATTTTTCAGAACGTTTGGAGATTGACTTTTGCTCAATTCTGTATGATCAATATCAAAAGTAGGTTTAATTTGTTCCCAAGATGGTACAGGTAAAAAAGATGGCTTAATTGCTATTTTTTTACTTTTTAATTCTGTAGAATTAATCATGTCGGAGACAAACGAATTAATTGGTTGCAAACAGTGTATTGTCTTAGCCCTGTTAACAAAGTCATGCTTAGAATTCATCTTTGTTTCTTCATTACAGAATGAGTTATGTGCAAAGGATTTTAATACAAACTTAGCTGCAGAGATTTTCCTATGTTCATCAAGAGGAAGAACTCCTGCTTCTTTATATGACCCAAGATTGTAAGCATGAGTCGGCACTCCTAGTGCCAGTTTAAAGGCTTTACAATCTATACTTTGTAGCTTGTTTAACAAATGTTTTGGTGCACTAAAGAAAGATTCCTGGCTGTAGGTTAAACGCGAACGAACTAAGGAATTAGCAAGACATAAAAGTGGTTTTGTGTCCTGACCCCATCGCTGTTTACTAATAATTTTGAGAAAATTTAAAGCTTTTCTGGCTTTATTTAATATATAGTCTATATGTTGATTCCACGTAAGTTTGGATGATAAATATACACCTAGAAACCTTACGCTTTGCGAATAATTAATGACACTGCCACCAATAGTGAAATCAGGCAGTTTTTCTGGGTTATGCCCCGAATTAAAAAGTACCATATGTGTTTTTTCTAATGATAAAGAAAGTCCATTTTCCTTCATAAATATATCAATTTTATTTAGTTCGCGTTGGTACACTTTTTTGGTATAGTTAAGTGCTCTAATTGGAGTTTTACGCTTCATTGTCACCTTCATCCACATGCATATATCATCTGCATACTGGGCTAAAACTGTATCTTTTGATAGATTATTTGGAAGATCTGCTATAAGTATATTGAATAAAATAGGTGAAATAACCGAGCCTTGTGGAAGACCCATCTGAAGTTCTCTGGACTTAGAATATGTGCTTCCAACTCTTACCTGTATGAAACGTTGTGATAAAAAATTTTGTATATAGTTATACATATTACTATTTATATTGTAGTTTTGAAGTTTTTGGAGTAATCGGTAATGCCATACTTGATCGTAAGCTTTTTTCACATCAAAAAAGGTTGCTAGAATATTTTTCCGTCTGCCAAACTGCTGTTTAATTTGTGTCGTAAGTTTGACTAAATGTTCAGTAGTGGAGCGACCTTTGCGAAAAGCGGCTTGATTTTTTGGAATAATGTTTTGTTTTTCACAGAAATGAACTAGTCTACTTGAGACTATTTTTTCCATTAACTTGCATACATGAGATGTTAAGGAGATGGGTCGATAGCTATTTTTATCAGTCCGAGGTTTTCCCTGCTTGTGTATAGGGACAACAATTGAGTGTTTCCAGATAAGAGGCATTTCACCATTAGACCAGCCTTTTTGTATCAAAGAATGTAAAAATTGAACTACATTTTGTGGTAAATGCTTTAACAATTTATAAGATATCCCATCTAGTCCAACAGACGTCTTATTTTTACCCATATGAGAAATACATTCAATTACTTCATCGAGTGTTATATTTGAATTTACATAGCTTTTTAATTGAGGTTTATTAAAACTATGATCTGATGTGATATTACTTTCCTCCTCCTTTTTTCTGTATTGTCTACTTTCAGTTGATAGTCCAGTAATTCTACTGCAATTTGCATACAAATCAGCAAATGCTTCCGCTTTTTCTTGATTAGAGGGTATATCTGAACTCTCCAGTTTGATTGGGCATTGAGGTAAGTTTATCCCATTCTTCATCGTTTTCATTTTTTCCCATACCTTTTGCATATCTTTATAGTTATATACTTCATTAGTACAAAATGATGACCAATACTGTCTTTTTGCTTCTGCGTTAACTCTATTTGCTTTATTTTTTGCTTTTTTGGATTCTTGGTCATTAGGAATCGAATTATCCTTTAAGTAATTTTCAAATTTTATCCATTTTTCAGCTTTGGCCTTTTCACAATCATCGTTCCACCAAACATTGCCAGAATGTTTATATGATTTCTTTGTTTTAGACATAGGAATTGATTGGTTAGCAGCACTTAGGACTGCATTAGTAAATATAGAATACAATTCATTGATATCTTTATCATTGACGTCTTCAACATGAAATGTTGATAGAAGTTCTGAAAACTTGTCCCAGTTAGCATGTTTGTAATTATACTTCGGGATTTTATCTTCTGTTAGATCCTTGTTTTTTGTGCTAGAGAGTTCAAAGCTAGTAATAACAGGAATATGGTCACTATTAAGGCTATCATTTAAAGAATCCCATTTACAAATTGGTGCCAGATCTGGAGAAACAAGAGTTAGATCAATAGCCGTTGCTCTATGATAAGGATTATCAGGGATTCGCGTTATTCTACCATCATTCAGAAGATACAATGATGAATCAACAATATTCTCAATGAAACGGTTGCTAGTAATGTTTTCACAGTTCTTCTCCCAAAATGGTGAATGCGCATTAAAATCTCCTGTTATTAGTACCCTTTTTCCCTTGTCCGCTTGAAACGTACGAATCCATTCTGTATTATTATCATCTGGACCCTTTGGTAAATACACAGATATGACGGTTAATAAAGTGTTATTAAACTTAACCGTCACTGCACAAGAATGTATACCAAGTAATTCCGATGGAACTGGATTTGGGCACAGAGTGTAATTTACCCCTTCATGCACATAAATGGCAGTATTAATTTTCTCGTTAGTGTCTGTCTTTTGGATGATAGGAGGAAAATAGTAATTGTCTAGTTGGGGCAGCTTTTCTTTCTTAACATTCAAATGTGTGTGTGTGTGTGTGTGTGTGTGTGTGCATGTGTGTGTGAGTGCGAGTGTGTTCATGTGTGTGTGTGTGTGTGTGTGTGTGTGTATGTGTGTGTGCATGTGTGTGTGCGTGTGTGTGTGTGTGTGTGTGTGTGTGTGTACATATATATTAACTGATGTGTTCCTCAGCTGGTTGCTAGATCAAACAAATTGTGTGCCCGTGAAGCAAGAACATCATAGATCTCATTTCAACCACAGCAAGACATACTCACAGTCTCATGCATACACACATCCACACACACATCCACACACACACACACACACACACATCCATTAAATGTAAACCACACAGTTTATTGCCCAACAAAGCCAAATCAACAATGGTAGCAGTCGGCAAACTCCCTGAGAGGAAAAAGAAAAAGAGATGAGAGAAGATCCAAAATGATGAAAATCAGATCAAGGAAAAGGATTTGATAAGTTATGAAACGGGGTGGGAGGGTGGGAATCTCCGGGGTGGTGGTGGAGCGAGGGGGCAGGCAAATGAACAGGAGGTGGTTTACAATGAAACATCACTTCACAATAATACTTGCAGCAAAAGACAACAAAGCTTATGAGTGGGAGCAGTGAATGAGGGGGACTATGGAGTAGTACAGATAACCTAGTTCTTCCATTGTCATACTTCACTGAGCGATGTCGGTCAACAAGCATTAAAAGGGGAAGAAATCATCAGTCGTGTCATTACTGACGATGCCGATCATGCAATACCAACACTTTAAAGAGCAGTAATCAGATACTGAAGCCCACTGAATACAGATCTTGGGTGAACTGCGTCGCTGGTTCTGCTATAAAACCCTTGAGGACTGGTTGACTAGTTTCGGCCTTGCACCACCTACATTGCAGAAGCATAAACCTATTGCAGTTACTGGCAGCTAATGACATCCCTAGATATCAATAAAATAAAGCTGTGTTGAGGTTGCGCATACCTGATCAGGGTTTTACATTTACTAGCGAATCCAGGTATTTTACCTGTTCATATGGCAAATTACCAACAAAAATAAAAGATGCCAGTACTGCCCCAAATCGACTGGAAGTTGGTATTGGGAAAGTGGACCATTGCATTCACAGCACGTGACTTAAATTACTGATCATTTTAAGTATGTGACTGCTGAAACAGTAGCCATGGAAAACACGGATCCGACACTGAATACATGTAGGGAGACGTTCAACATCAAGAGAGCAAACAGGTAGAATTTGGGTACTAAGCTATGCTAAAAGAGTTGATAGCTTATCTTTTCCTTTATTTTAATATGACTAAAATGCTATTTAAATTTCATTATAACTGGATGTTCAATTCTTAATAAATAACTAGCAATCACATGTTTTCCATATTCTTATCTAGTTAATACTAGGCTCTATGCTAAGATGTTGTAGCTTCACTCTTCCTTTATCTTGATATCACTGAACTGCTATTATTTAACGAATCAGTACAATACAGTTCAATTTTCAACATGTATCTTGCAAACGCATTTTATTTTTCATATTCTTATAGAGCAGTTAATATAAGTCTATGTTCAAGGTGCTGATAGGTTATCTTTCCCTCTGCTTCAATATTACTAAAACGCTATCAAAGTCTAACAGGATGTTCAGTTTCTAACACATAAATCACACATTATTTTTCATATTCGTATAGAGCAGTTAATATTAAGTCTATGTTCAAGGTGCTGATAGGTTATCTTTCCCTCTGCTTCAATATTACTAAAACGCTATCAAAGTCTAACAGGATGTTCAGTTTCTAACACATAAATCACACATCCTTTTCATATTCTTTCAGTGTCATGATGAACCCATAAATCACAACTTTGAGATAAAAAAAAAAAAAAAATAACTTATGCTTATAAACGCATGAAATACTGGGGAAAAAGCCCAAGGAAGACCTTAGGACGAGTAAGGACTCTGAGAAAAAAAGGGTAGTGCCCCTCCTGAATTGATCGACCTGTCCATAAACCACCATCCAGCCTCACCCAGTCAAACTTGAAGGCCAGGTCATGACCTGTCCATACACCACCGTCCAGCCTCACCCAGTCCAACTTCAGTTGAAGGCCAGGTCATGACCTGTCCATACACCACCATCCAGCCTCACCCAGTCCAACTTCAGTTGAAGGCCAGGTCATGACCTGTCCATACACCGCCATCCAGCCTCACCCAGTCAAACTTGAAGGCCAGGTCATGACCTGTCCATAAACCACCATCCAGCCTCACCCAGTCCAACTTCAGTTGAAGGCCAGGTCATGACCTGTCCATACACCGCCATCCAGCCTCACCCAGTCGAACTTGAAGGCCAGGTCATGACCTGTCCATAAACCACCATCCAGCCTCACCCAGTCCAACTTCAGTTGAAGGCCAGGTCATGACCTGTCCATAAACCACCATCCAGCCTCACCCAGTCCAACTTCAGTTGAAGGCCAGGTCATGACCTGTCCATAAACCACCATCCAGCCTCACCCAGTCAAACTTCAGTTGAAGGCCAGGTCATGACCTGTCCATAAACCCCTTTACCCATGTCTTTATTTCTCACATTGAAAGTCTCGTCTGAAAATTCATAACCTTAGGACATGAGTCTTAGGTGAAGTAAAATCAACAGGACATTTATGGAAAACCGCAGAGCAAACAGTCAGGACATGTAGGAGAGAACGTTTTGTTACAAGGGTAGTTGTTCCTGGAAAAAAAAAAAAAAAAGAGGATTGTCGCTAGCATGCTAATTTGCTATACAGAGATGAAACGTCTTACACCACTTTTTCTTTCGAAGTGATACCTTGAAGAAAATCAAATAAGTGTTTAGAGACGTATACAGGACAAAATGTATGAATGGTCTGGCCCCTTTTTTATCTGAACTACACAGTATATATATTAGTCCGCAGCCCCCGCTCCCCCCTTCCAAAAAAAAAGTCCCCAAACAAAACAAGTTTAGACATTTGCTGGTAAGTTCTACTGAACTGAAATAAATCCAAACTCTAAGTTTGTTTGTGCTTTTTTTTTTTAATCTTGTTTTCCAAAGCGTCAAAGTGATACATTGTAGCCAAAGAGTTATGTTAGATCTGAATTTCAGCCTAATTGTTCTGGTTTGCTAGGGTGATATGGACTGGACTATATAAATATAGAAATTTCTTTTTCTTTTTAAATTTTTTTTTTTCTTTTTGTGCTGTCCCATCTTCCAACTCTCCTTATTCACAGCCACAGCGTGACCCGACCTGCCACAGCCCTGGCACCGGCAATCCACATGGAACAGTCAATGTCAAGTCATCAACACGCAACCCACCAGAGGAGACACAGCACTGCTGCCGTGTCACTTTGGTGGTGTTCAGCGGTGCCTGTTCTGACCCAACATATGCAGGACACTATCTACTAAGCCCTCTACTGACAACAATAATTGCTTAGCTGCAGAGCCAGCATGAGTGAGCTCTCTTTCCAGAGGGCGCCACCACGTCAGTCCAACAGCAGTCCCCATGAATATGCTGGCATCGGTGACCCCAACAGAATCAAACCAAGGCCATAGATGTGGAGTGGCAATCGAAACTGAGGTAACCATGAGAGCAAGGCATGAAGAGCCACAAAATTTGACAGATTTTTTTTTTTGTAATGCTGATCAATGAGGATGAGGATGACAGACATAATGCTATGGATTTCCTTTCTCATCTGAGACTGCATGACAGAGCTGTACTCTATGCATATAACTGGCATCAACCAGGCCTGAGAGATACAGACACTTGCAGTGTTTGTCAAGAAATTTGAGCAGCACTCTCAGACACATCCATCCAGTGGATGAAGCTGGACTGTGGTCCCAGTCTTCTCAACTTAGCCCATAGCAAACTCTGCTCTGGGCAGGAGGCGGTCAGGGCAGAAAAATCACACAAACCAATTAGTCTGATGGGCATCAAACCCATGACCTCCCAGCTGGGAGTTAGTTAGTTAGTGTTTATAGGGTCCAGCGGACTACTAAGAGCCAAATCAGGACCTCAGCTATCATATCTGCTGTGTCTCTAGATACAAATACCCACACTAGTATTAACACATCGCTTAAAATTTATGAGGACAAAAGCACAATTATCTGTTCAACTCCAACGACACCCGTATACATTATTAAAACACTATAATTTATAAAATAAGTTTACCTCTTTCAAAAAAGAAAAAATAAGATCTACTAAAATCTCACAAAAAAGAACTGATAAATCACTGGTGGAAAAGAACTTCTCTCTGATACACATCAAATCAGCACATTCTGTCAAAAAATGATTAACACTGAACAATCTATCACACGCAACACACCATGGGGGGTCTTCCCTTCTGAGTATCCAACTGTGCGTTATATAGCTGTGCCCAATATGTAACCGTGACAAAACCAATTCCTCTTTACGGTTATGTACCACCGATGGGAAAGGATTGGTTAAATCTGGGCAAATTTTAAACAATTTATTATGAATTTGATTAGATCATTCACTCTGCCACAGTTCACGACAATACAAACTAGATTTATGACGTAGATCTGAGTGAGGAACAAACTGCACAGGCCTCCTGGAAAGACTTGCACCGAGAGCTTGTTTGGCTGCTTTGTCCACCACTGAGTTACCATAGATTCCCATGTGGCTGGGGACCCACAAGAAAACTATATGCTTTCCCGAAGAGACAAGCTGAGTATGAAGATCATGAATATCAGCCAAAACTGGATGTGAAACTTCTCTTGTCGACAAAGCCGACAATGCCGACAATGAATCCGATAAAATAAGGAAATCGTTCTGATCTGACCTGGACACCGCACTGAGGGCCAGATTTAAAGCCTTCAGTTCAGCATCATAAACCGACGACCAATCCTGCAATCTTAACAAAGTAGGCTCCTGAAAATTGTTATCACACACAATGGCAGCTGCAGCCCTCTCACCTTTTTTAGAACCATCTGTAAAAATCTTGATAAAATCTTTATAAAGTTCACATTGCCCAAGATAAAGTTGTTTATATGCAGCACTCGAGGTGACCTCCTTTCGAAATTGAGTTAACCCGTTGAGTGCCTTTAAGCCGTCAGCTGATGCCATAGTAAAAATGTTTTCCCAGTGCCTATGGGCCGTCCACTGACGTCATGCATTTTTCTTGAATTTTCATTCGTTACTATTTCTATTAACAGACTTAAATAGAGTGTGCGTAGTAAGCCTTATATGTCTATATAGTATTAAAATGATATGCAAATGACCACACGTGATGGGAAACACCATTTATTCTCATCACTGACTGGATGACCGGCCAGCGCTTTGTCTTGCTTGCAAAGATGGCGGCGCAACCTTTGACAAGCGTAGCGACCAAATCAACGTACTTACACAGCTGAGCAGGCTCTGCTAATCATTTTTGACAAAGATAATAATCTTTTATTCAACGACTCACTCGAGCATGAAGGCGAGATGATGATAGTGACGGAATTGCCGACCATATTCGTCAGTTATTGAGTCGGGCTGTGCGACTTCAGAGTGTGTTCAGCTGACTGACTGGTTGCCAGCGTCGAACGAGCTAGCCCAGTGTGTACTCTGCACTGTGTGCCAGTGGCCAGTGACGTGATAGTCAGCGCGAGAGGGGAGCGCGGCCTGCTCGCGGCGTGACACGGGGCAGAGGGAAAGGTAGGGGAAGAGGAGGAGTGAAAGAGAGGGTTGAAGTCCAGCAAGGGCGTGGTGGGGGGAGGGGGGTGTGGTCATGGACTGACCTGTCTGCATAGAGTGCGAGCGTCTTGATAGACTTCTGAACTGTTTTACTTTCATTTACAGGTGTAGTGTGACAATACAAACTTTATTTTCAACTTTTTTGCTTTGTGTTTTTTTTTTATGTGAAGTTGTAGTGGTAAATACATATGTTTTTGATTGTGCAAAAAAATCTATCCAAATCTAAATGCCTAAAGTAAATATTTTTTTATTATCAAAATTAAAACAAAAGAAGCCCATATTCAAAATCTTCATTCAATTTCCTTCAAAAATTATATATATTTCATTTTTATATCTTTTGTAGTTTCTGAGCTAGAATTTTTTGTTAATTATTACCCCCAAATCATTAGATTTCCCTGGCACTGGGAAAGCCTTTGTTTGTAATATTTTCTGGCAATGAACAGGTTAATATTAAATATAAATTAATCTCTGGATTGGCGACTTTCCAGGGAGGTACATCAGTCTGTAATGGACCGTCATCAACAGCATCAAGGTCAATGCCAGCTGCCCCGAAGTGGGGCAAAATATGAATACCCAGTGGAGGAATCTCATTTGGCTTTAAGTCATATTTGGCTCTAAAAGGCGGGTTCATGACAATATCATATGCAGGGTTTTCTGGATTAGCCCTCAGTTTCAGATAGTAATTCATGGAAAGACACAATCTCCTTAGCTCCAGAGGGGGCTCACCAGATTCAACATACAAACTCTCTTTTGGAGATGTGCGAAATGCTCCCAGAGCAATCCACAGTCCTTGATGATGAACTGGATCAAGAGCTTTGAGGTAAGACTTTCGTGCAGAACCATATACCACACAACCATAATCTAGCTTTGGTCTCACCAAAGCCCGATACAATCGCAACAAAGTTCGCTTGTCTGCACCCCAATCAGTGTGACTAATAACCTTCAAAACATTCAAACCTGACTGGCAAGATTGTTTAATGTACTTAATGTGAGGCAAAAAAGAAAACTTACTATCAAAAATAACCCCCAAAAATTTCACTTGTTTGGAAACTGTAATTACCTGACCATTGAGACTGATAGCTAGTTCTAAGACCTGAGATCTTTTCCTATGGAAATGAATACACTCTGTCTTAGTAGCTGAAAACTTAAATCCATTTTCAGTAACCCACTGCTGAACACGATTAACACAACTGAAGTTGATGCTTCGCTGCAGCCAAAGTTTTCCCCTTGGCAGAGACGGAGAAGTCGTCAACAAACAATGACTTATCAATTCCAGACTTTACTGACTGGACGATGTTATTAATCTTGAGATTGAACAGAAGTGGAGAAACGATGCTACCCTGAGGGACACCCATCTCCTGCTCAAAAGGATCCGAAAAGGTCGAATGAAGTCTAACACCTGTTAGACAAAAAATTAGCAATAAACATTGGTAAATTACCTTTGAAATCAAGTGCCTTCAAGTCTTGAAGAATTCCATGCCTCCATGTTGTGTCATAAGCTTTTTCTAAATCAAAAAGAATAGAAACTACATGTTCTCGGACTGATAAACGACTCACATCGAACCAGGTGATCAGTAGTACTGCGGTTGTTCCGAAATCCACACTGGGAAACATCTAAGGCCCCCAGACATTCCAACTGCCATAACAATCGAGAATATACCATTCTTTCCATAGTTTTACATTTATATATAAGCAACTAGTGAGAGCTATAGGACGATAGTTGTCAGGATCCGAATGATCTTTCCCTAGTTTAGGAATAGGGATAACAACCGCCTCTCTCCAAGAAGGTGGAAAATACCCTGAACACCAAACATGATTAAACAAAGACAACAACACCTTTAAACCCTCAGCTGGCAAATGTTGAATAAATTGATAATGAATGTCATCTGGTCCAGGAGCTGAGTTGTTGGCTTTCAAAATGGCGTCCTTTAACTCATCCATGCTGAAAACGCAGTTGTAATCCTCAGAACTATCTGGCACGAAGGAACAAGATTTTGACTCCGCTGATCTTTTGATACGCTGGAATTCCTGATCAGCTGACGAATTGTGATGGATAGTAACAGCTAACAAGTTAGCAACCTCCTTTTTATTAGTAATAATCAATCCATTTACTTGCAAACATTTTATAACTGATGTAGCCAACTTTCCCTTAATCTTACGGATTAGTTTCCAGACTTTCCCTGAATTGACCTTAAAGGACAGATTTGAAAAAATTTTTTTTCCAAGATTCTTTCTTCTTAGTTTTAAAAGTATACCGACACTTAGCCCTACATGCCTGATGTTTAACTTTGTTCCCCACCATAGGAAACCTAGCAAAAAGTCTTTGAGCACCCTTTCTCTTACCCTTCAAAGTTTTGCACTCTTTATCATACCAAGGGGTCTTAACATCATTTGTTTATCACGGGACTTGGGAATAGCTTCCTTAGCACTCTCTACAATCACTTTAGTGAACTGCAAAACAGGATCATCATAACTCTGCAACAGATTCATAGGCAGTCTACTTAAAATCTGTTGCTGATAAAGACTCCAATCTGCAGAGTGAAACTTCCATGTTTCCCGAGGGGACTCCTGCATTTGCTTCGTAAAATAAATAAAAATCGGAAAGTGATCACTCCCGCCTAGGTCCGAATGAACCTGCCACTCTAAGTCCAAAAATAAGGAAGGTTCGCAGATGGACAAATCCAAGTGAGTCAAAGAACCAGAAGGAGAACAAAAGGTCGGTGAGCCTGAATTCAGAAGACAGAGATCATGATCCGATATAAAATCTTCAAGAACTTTCCCTTGCGAATTAGTGCAGTTACTTCCCCACTGTGGGAGTCCACAATGCTAAACACTTTGCCACAGCAGCTACAGTTCAAAATTGATACAGCTGCGCATCGTTAATAACTATTCTCTTTTTCCTAGAGTATGACTCTTTTTCCCCCATCCCCAACCCCTCAAGAAGGCATCTTCATTCAAAGACAATTCATGCAAACAATACACTTGGAAAGATAAAGAAAAAAGAAGTAATAGAAATAAAACAAACAGCACACTGATCATAACTATAACACCGATTTTCATTCTGAAGATAACAGGTAAAAAAGACATGACTGGCAGAAACAGTGAGACAGAGAACACAAGAGAGGGAGGGAGAGAGAACACAGAAGGTAACTCAAGTGTACTATTTATAAATGAAAGCTGACATGGTTTGATTTTTAAAAATTTCCATACAAGTTTCACTGGGATTCTATTAGGTGATATACTAACAGTTTCAGAGGGCTATAACCATATCGCTAATACTATAACATGCAAAGTCAGTATGCATTGATGATTCAATCTGGGTATATATGCAAACTTTGGCTGTTGTATATGGGAGCCATCTGGAAATAAAATCTTCATATAATATATCTAGGATATTTGTTGGAGCAATACACTCTTGAGTTTTATATATTTCACTATTTTCAGCTTATAAAGGAAGACCCTAGAGAAGGCTTGGTTTGCTTGTCTTCAAGCGGTCTAGAGCCGTAAAAGTGTGAGCATAAACTGCCCAGCACAACAACTTCTGTCTGTTGGTATGGAGTAGACCATCAGCGTTAGCTCCCTTGAACAGGAAGTCGCTTTAATAGTACTGCAGTTAACGCAAATGGTGGCTGGAAAGACTTTCATCTGTGTAAGTTCACACTGAAAGATAAAGCGCACAAATGGTGGCTGGAAAGACTTTCATCTGTGTAAGTTCACACTGAAAGATAAAGTGCACAAATGGTGGCTGGAAAGACTTTCATCTACAAGTGCAAGTTCACATTGAAAGATAAAGTGCACAAACGCTGGCTGGACAGAATTTCATCTGTGTAAGTCAATAAAAAAGGAGATGACCAGACATAGCCTGATAATAAATACTGACTGCCATGTCTGACTTGGTGAAAAATCATTAGGACAAAGTCACAAAGTGCTGATCTGACTGAAAGAATTTGGTCAATGTTGCATACAGTGAGAGATGTAGTGTACCAGAGATAGGGAACAAAGAGCTCTAGTTCAAATTGTAAGATTATTGTAAGTTACTTGTGTGTCCTCATACCAGTCTGATCTGCTT
This sequence comes from Conus canariensis, assembly GCA_033310375.1. Taxonomy (NCBI): domain Eukaryota; kingdom Metazoa; phylum Mollusca; class Gastropoda; order Neogastropoda; family Conidae; genus Conus; species Conus canariensis. Next base: position 8,910,432 of record CM065743.1, read on the forward strand.
TTCACATTTTAAAAAAAGTTATTACTAGACTGTATCAATTCAAAATTCATTACATTATTCATCTATCATCTTATTCATAAATATTGTTCTTAATATCAATATCATTTTTTTTCTATTTTTTGTCTTATGATAAATATAAACTTGATTTTTGTGTACTTCTTTCTTCTAATATTTTCTTTTTCTTGACCATAACTCTGACACTACAAGCAGCATGCAAGCGCAAGCATGCACGCACGCACACACACACACACAACACACACAACACACACACACACACATACACACACACACACACATCACATGCTAACATTTTTACATCAACCTGCATAATGAGAGAAGAAAGCGACGTGAGAATGGTCCACTTTGTAATTTATCCATGAACAAAAAACTGTATCCTTGACTGGAAAACACTTAAACAGAACCCTGCCTAGCAAGAGAAAGATAATCAATCAAAGTTTAGGCCTCAGTCCAGCGTCTCATGTCCAATGCTCAGAGATGAATCCCTTGAGCATTTCCACGCTGTAAAAATCTTCATGTCATTCACATTGTTCACACACAACAAAATATCACGCACGCTGGCCAACAGGCATACAGACAATGCACTGACAATGAACTGCCATCCTTTGGAATTCTTACACGGCCAATGTTGATGTCAAAGCATGGAAGCAGCTTGTTGTGTTTTGTTTCATTTTGTTTTGTTTCCATGTGTTTTGTGATTGTGAGAGGCTGTGTCCTAAGTGTGGGTTTGGTTGGGAGGGGCATCCCGCTTCAGAGACCAAGACAGTCCTAAAGACAGCAACAATAGTTAACAAATATTGATGTAAAAGTAAGCTTTCCTTTTTCTTTTATCTCTTTTGCCCATCATGTCAGCAACGCATATCTGTGCATCCAGCATGAGTTTAGCACCGCAAACAGAACTTTTAAGTTTGTTCTAAAAAGAATCTGATTTCTCTCAACATCACAAGCTTTTTCCTGAAAGAATGTAGAAATCACATACTAACATAGTTTAAAAAATAAAGGAAAAAAAAAAACAAAAGAAGAAAAAACGGGGGGGGGGGGGGGGGGGGAAAACAGATGAGCTTTTCCCAACTGCCACTCCCCTTTTCAGCCATGAAAAGATGACTTAACCCTTTCCCAACTGCCACTCCCCTTTTCAGCCATGAAAGGGTCACTTAACCCTTTCCCAACTGCCACTCCCCTTTTCAGCCATGATAAGATGACTTAACCCTTTTACAACTGCCACTCCCTTTTCAGCCATGAAAGGGTCACTTACCCCTTTCCCAACTGCCACTCCCCTTTTCAGCCATGAAAGGGTCACTTGACCCTTTCCCAACTGCCACTCCCCTTTTCAAACATGAAAGGGTCACTTGACCCTTTCCCAAGTGCCACTCCCCTTTTTGAAAAGAAAGGGTCACTTGACCCTTTCCCAACTGCCACTCCCCTTTTCAGCCATGAAAAGGCAGTGACCAAACACTTTTGTAATCGTCACAAACAGAGCCGGGAGAGCAGGCAAGACAGAAAGAAGGCAAGGGAGGGGGTCATGACCCCCCAGGTCGCACAGCGTGATGTGGGGTGGGGGTGGGGGTCAGGAGTGAGGGTCAGAGAAACACCAACCCACCCCGCCAATAAAGGAACCCCCTTCCACTCCCTGCGGCTCCACTTGCTGTAGTTCTTGTTGTTGCAGATGCTGCTGGTGCTGCTGCTGCAGTTGTTGTAACTGTTGCTGCTGATGCTGTATGTCTTGTTGCTGGTGCTGATGTTGTTGCTGGATTTGGTGGTGTTGATGTTGCTGTAGTTGCTGCTGCTGCTGAAGCTGCAGCTGCTGCTGCTGCTGCTGTTCCTGTAGTTGCTGCTGCTGCTGCTGTAGTTGTTGTAATGGTTGTTGCTGCTGCAGAGCCGCTGACTGTGTGATCTTTAACACTGCCGGCTGTATTGGCTGGGACAGCACTTGAGGGTACACAGTGTGCGTGCCCACCACACTGAAACCCGCCAAGGAAATAGCACTTAGCACCTGGCCCGTGTCCCCCTCCAGTTCTGAAGGCGACGGAGTTATCCCCTTCTGACCAACGACCACACTAACAGCCGGGGCCAGCGTTGGGGACAGAACAGCAGTGGGTACCACATTCAAACTGGTGGTGGGCATCACACACTTACTGGCACTAGGCAACACGTTCTGAGTGGCGCTGGACAAAGCATTTTGTTCACCAGCGGGTAACACATTCTGAGCAGAGTTCGACAAAACGTTGGCTGCCGACGCCGCTCCGGGACCCGATGAGTGACTCTGGGCCGGCGACGCTGATGGCAACCCCATCGACTTGCAGCTTCGAGGTGCGGCAGCGGCGTCTCCTCTCCCGGGACAGGTGTTGTTGCGGCGGTGCTTCCACAAGCTTGAATGGTCGCTGAAGGAAGCAGTGCAGTGCTCGCACACATGGAGCCTCTCCCTGACGTGCTTGCTACATGTGTTGTTGCGGCGGTGCTTCCACAGCGTGGAGTGGTCACTGAAGGCAGCGGAGCAGCGCTCGCACACATAGGGCCTCTCCCCGGTGTGTTTGCTGCGAGTGTGAGTCTTCAGGGACCCCGGCTGGGAGAAGGCGGCGGTGCAGAAGGAGCAGCGGTAGGGTTTCTGCCCCGTGTGGCGCAGCAGGTGGCGAGACAGGTTGCTGGAGGCGGCGAACGCCATGGGGCAGTGGGGACAGGAGAAAGGGCGCTCCCCCGTGTGCTTGCGCATGTGAACCTGCATGACATGACAGGACACAGGCAGTGCGTTTAGCAGTGAATGCAGGAACACACACACACACACACACACACACACAAAGCGACGCACACCTTTGTACAAGCACTTATAACAAAAGATCTACTTCAAATCCTTCATGTAGATTGTACAAGAACTTATATTAGTTATAACAAAAGATCTACTTCAAATCCTTCATGTAAATTGTACAAGAACTTATAACCAAAGATCTACTTCATATCCTTCATGTCAGTCCTGGTTTACCCCTTTCACATTTTATCATGCCACAATGCACTAACACGAAACCCTGGTATTTATTGAAACCTGCTGCAATCTGTCACAGTCTCATGCCTATCACCCCGATCTGTTGTCGACAGCTATGAAGTTGTTGATCAACTCACCAAATTGCCACAAACAGAAGTTGAACAGATTCTTTATTCCTCACACCGCTCTGAACACTACAGCTCACACTTACACCGAACACCTCTGGCAACAAGGAACAGAACTTGCAGACGGATAATAACTTCTTCCAAATCTGTCAAAAGTGAAAACCTTACACAATATTTTACAATGTGCCACTAAAGATGAAACTGTCTCTTGCCATCTGCGCTCAAGCCACTCTTCTTATACCCACTTGTACCTTTTTCTTCTTATACCCACTTGTACCTTTTAAAAAGTGAAGCAGCTCCATGATGTTTTCCATGTGATGTACCAGCTTACTATAAAACATGTTCTTACAAAGAGTTGGGACTTCCAAGAAGCAGATTTAAACACTTTACACTAAATTACAGCAGACTTCATTGAAAACTGTTCATAGATGTCCCACCAGATCTGATTTCCTAGTTTTTGAAAAAAAAAAAAAAAAAAATCAACATTTTTCATCTAAGTTTTTACGGAAGAAAGATTTTAACGAAATTCCAGCACGTTTACAGAAAATCTGTTTTAACGAAGGTGAATACATTTTCTAAAAATCTATTTTGAGAGTTGTCTTCAACAAGATGACACCCCCAATGTGGCCTTTTGAAGTCGGCTGGGCTATTAGCAACAAAAAAAGATGATAAATAAAGGTATGCTAAATAAAAGTTTATAAAGATTAAATAAAGAAAGAAGAAAAAAAAAAAAAAGAAAGAAAAGTAACTGTGTCAGCGAAGTTGTGACTGAGCAGTTAGCTTCCATTCAAGGCTGACCAAACTTCTCTCCTCCCCTTTCCACTTTTACACATCCACGACTCTCAGGGTTTTTGTCAGAACAGAACCCCAGCACAGCTAGTGCTGTTTCACTGACAGGAGGGATTTTGTAAAATGTGCCAGCTTCTTTCAGCCGTTGTGGCAGATTTACACGGATGCAACAGTCCTACACTGTTGGGCCTGTATAACTGTTTTAATTCTTGTTACCGCAAGTACTAAGTAAGTTCTCCTCTTTTCCCTAAATACAACCTACTTAGCTCTTCTCTCTCTCTCTCTCTCTCTACATATATATATATATACACAGTACACCAGCTGAATTGTCATTGCAAACCAGCAGAATTTTACTTACGAACCATCTTAGAACATGTTGACTTTTTTAGCTTCTTGACCCCAAAACAAATCATCTAAGAATTTCTAGCCCCGAGTTGGATTTCTAGTTTGTTGAAAAAAATTGTTCCAAACTTGCTATGAATCAGATATGTGCTTTGGCACCTGAAGATACAAAAACAGCTACAAACACAGGTTTCATACTGAGGCAGTCAACTGATTCTGCCTCTTTCCCCAGGTTATCAACAGATGCCACGAAGGCTCAGACGTTTCTCCTGATTGGCTCTTTTCAATATGACCGTTCTGTTGCATTCTGTGAAAGGCTGTAATCTCTGAAGACTTCTCTCTTGGCCTCTTCAGAAGCGGCTACTCCCAAAATGTCCTCCCAAAACCATCAAACAAATGGTGATCTCAGTTTATGCAAAACACTGGGGAAAAAAATTCTTACCCATCTTGAAAACAGCAAACACAGATGTTATTCTGGTCCCAAGCACCTTTCTTTGAACTACAGAACTCTTTCACTGCAGTAATATTCGACATGGAAGATGAAAACTTTACGGTCCAGGGGAGTGCTCTATCTGAATAATCGGTGTGCACAAATAGTTTTGGTCCCTTTTGATTTCACTGATTGTTTTTCATGTTTTGCTGTTAATAGAAGCAAGAATTAAAATTTGAATGTACATTTTTGCCAAAAATTTGGATGGGTCATTGCACGAAAAAGGACATTTAAAAAACCACCAGTACACAGACACGCGTGCACACACGCACACACACACACACACACACACACACACCACAATCATCTTGCAAAGAAACCCCCAAATGTCACAACTCGCACACACCTCTGCATTCAACATCCATTTTGAACATAAACGAATATTGTTTCCCAAACAACAAATAAAATAGAGACATAAATTCTCAACAACAAAAAAAAGCACATCTCTCTTTCCACTCCAAAGATTCCTTTACTGAATAATTAGATATAAATTCTCACAAAAACAGCACATCTCTCTTCCCACCCCCAAGATTTCCTCACTGAATAACTACCCCCTACCACCCCACCCCAACTCCTCCTTCTCCTGAACTCCCCTTCCCTTGCCCCCACCTCCCTCTCTCTCCAACCTCCACACCCCTTTCCCTCACCTTTCCCCGACACACCCCTCACTCACCTTCAGAGCGATGGACTGTGTGAAGGCCCGCGCACAAACCCCACAGGAGAAGGGCTTCTCCCCGCTGTGCGTGCGCAAATGCGTCTTGAGGTTGCAGGCCAGGGAGAAGGCCAGGGAGCAGTGGGGGCACTTGTAGGGCATGGGCGTCAGGTGCTCCAGTGTGTGCTTGCGCATGTCCGCCGCGTTGAGCACCACCAGGTGGCAGTGCCGGCACTGGTGGCCCCCCTCCGTCGAGCGGAACAAGTGCTCCTGTAACGCCTGGCGGTAAGGGAATGCCAGCTGACAGATGGCGCAGCGATACGGTTGCACCACTCCCCCTCCTCCTCCCCTCCCCGACCGCTTCTTCCGTGCCGAAGGTTTCGATGGCGGGCTCGTGCCCAGCTGTGTGCCGCATTTCTGGCAGGTGCTGGTGTCTGATTCGACCTTGACATCCTTCTTTTTTCCTTTCTTCTTTGGGGTTCTCTTGGGGGAGAGGTCATCTGTCTCTTTTCCCGTTTCCTTCTGCTCCGTCACTGGTAAAGCCGGTGTGGGTTCTCTACTACTACCTGCTGATGCCCAACTCACCGACGTCATTGGGGTTACAGGGGCTCCTCTGTTGTCATGGGTCGATGAGGGGACGGAAGCAGTGATGATGTGGGTAGCGGGGGGATGGCCGGAAGGGGAGAGATGGTCGTTGTGTGAGCACTTGGAACAGTAGAGGGGCAGCATGTTGGGGCAGTTGACGCAGCAGCGAGTCAGCGCATGAGACGTCTCGTAGCTGGAATCATACAAGAGTCAAGCTTACAGGGTTAGCATTTGTTTCTCTGCTTCTTTCTTTTCTAAATGTTTTATTTCTCTATTTTTTTTTTTTCTGTTTTTAAAAAAAAATGTAAGTTGAGTAACAATGAAATGGGGAGTCAGCACATGCAGTGTTTCACAGCTTGAACCACACAGGAGTCAAACTTAATCAGCCTTTGTTTTTTTTTTTCTTTGTTTTTCTTTTTTCTTTTTTTTTTTCTTTGAGTAACAATAACTTAGGGAGTCCACCTCATTCGTGACTGAAACCACATGATACAAAACAGCTCTAAGATATAAAATCAGAACAATGCTCCCAGAAGGCTGCAAACCATGCATGTCTACACCACTTCAAACAGTGTGTCAATTTCCACACCCTATTACTTTCTTTTCCAAGTCAGATCTTTCCTACCCTCCAAGTGGCATTATTCCCTGCTGCTCATCTCGGCTCCCTCATATGATGCCACAGCAGAGCTTGCCTTGCTGCAGGCTCAGCACTCATAGTCCACAGGGATCGACCAATGTTAAGTCATCATGTGGCAACATACCACAGGAGACACAGCACCACTGTTGGTAGTTATACGATCACAAGACCATTATCATTGTATGATTATATTACTGTTATAATGGTTATGATTTTGATTATCATCATTTCAATCTGTATCTTCTCTGTTTCACTTTTTCACCCAAGCCACATTTTGTCAACAGATCAAAGAGATAAGAGACTTTTTGTGGTTTGTACTTTGGTTCCATTGTTTTGAAACATTTTTTGTTTGTTTTGTTTTGTCCTGCCTGAAGAAGATCAACAGATTGAAAGGTATGGTGTCTATCTTGTAATTTGCTTGTTCTCTTGTTTGGTGGCTCAGTATGCCTGGTTTTTATTAATCTCGCAAGAGTTTCAATCTGTCAACAAAGTTTATTTTTGAAGAGCTAGCATGGTAAGCAATTTGGGGGAAAAAAAATGCTTTCTATCACCTCAGACACAGTTCCCGCAGTTTTCCTTCCCAAGACAACGCGGGAATTGGGAAATTCATCAATGTCCTTCAACATCCTTCCCAAAATAATAATAATAATAATGAATACTTATATAGCGCCTATTCTCGGCTAGAGACCAAGCTCTAAGCGCTTTACAATCAACACTCGTTTACACAACGGGCTGCCTACCTGGGTAGTGCCGACTGAAGAGCTGCCAGCTGGCGCTTCATTCAGTCGTTTCCCGTGTCATCCAGTCAATATCGTTCAATATCGATCACTCATTTTCCTTACTTCCTTCATTCTTTCCATTTCTCACGCAGGGTGCATGCTATGTGTAACGTGTCATCCATACCAACGGCCAAACTGGCCTACTCTTCCGAAAGTTGGTGATGGGATTTTACGTGTGTGCAAGATGTTAAGACAATACAAGAATTGGGAAATTCATCAATGTCCTTCAACGTCCTTCCCAAGACAATACAGGAATATAGGAATTCATCAATGTCCTTCAAAGTCTTTCCCAAGGCAATACGGGAATTGAGAAATCCATCAATGTCCTTGAAGCTCCTTCCCAAGACAATATGGGAATTGGGTAATTTATCAATGTCCTTAAACGTCCTTCCCAAGACAATATGGGAATTGGGTAATTTATCAATGTCCTTCAACGTTCTTCCCATGGCAATATGGGAATTGAGTTATTCATCAATGTCTTTCAGCGTCCTTCTCAAGAAAATACAGGAACTGGGTAATTCATGAATGTCCTTCAATGTCCTACCCACGACAATATGGGAATTGGGTAATTTATCAATGTCCTTCAACATCCTTCCCAAGACAATAGGGAATTGGGTAATTTATCAATGTCCTTCAACGTCCTTCCTAAGACAATATAGGAAATGGGAATTTCATCAATGTCCTTTAACATCCTTCCTAAGACAATACAGGAAATGGGAATTTCATCAATGTCCTTTAACATCCTTCCCAAGACAATATGGGAATTGGGTAAATTATCAATGTCCTTCAACATCCTTCCCAAGACAATACGCAAATTGGGTAACTCATTAATGTCCTTCAACGTCCTTCCCAAGACAATACAGGAATTGGATAATTTATCAATGTCCCTCAACGTCCTTCCCAAGAGAACACAGGAAATGGGTAATATATCAATGTCCCTGAATGTCCTTCCCAAGACAATATGGGAATTGAGTAACTCATCAATGACCTTCAGCGTCCTTCTCAAGGCAATACGGAAATTGGGTAATTTATCAATGTCCTTCAATGTCCTTCCCAGGTCAATACGGGATTTGGGTAATTCATCAACGTCCTTCCCAAGACAATACGTGAATTGGGTAATTCATGAATGTCCTACAACATCCTTCCCACAACAATATGGGAATTTGGTAATTCATCAATGTCCTTCAACGTCCTTCCCAAGACAATACGTGAATTGGGTAATTCATGAATGTCCTACAACATCCTTCCCACGACAATATGGGAATTGGGTAATTTATCAATGCCCTTCAACGTCCTTCCCAAGACAATACGGGAACTGGGTAATTTATCAATGTCCTTCAACATCCTTCCCAAGACAATACGGGAACTGGGTAATTTATCAATGTCCTTCAACATCCTTCCCAAGACAATACGGTGAACTGGGTTATTTATCAATGTCCTTCAACGTCCTTCCCAAGACAATACAGTAATTCATCAACGTCCTTCCCAAGACAATATGGGAATTGGGTAATTTACCAATGTCCTTCAATGTTCTTCCCAAAACAATAGGAGAATTCACAGCTTTATTTTTCCGTCCTGAATGAGACACTTAGTGAAAGGGCAAACAAACAAGGCTTTACACATTTGTAATCCAATATTTTGTTGCTGTAGTCTGAGCAGAGGCATGTATCAAACTTGTGTACTACTTAACTATGGAAAATTAACTTCCCAGAAAGTGATGACATCATTTTTGCACAATATTGTGTGTGTTGTCATTGTTCTAATATTGCCTGACCACATGCGTACAAGCTTTCATGCTGCATCTACGTTATCTACAGGAAAATAAACCCAATCGAGTTTGGTATTAAAAGAATTGTTGGGAATTCGCCAATTCAGTCATCTCAATAGCGCAGATGTATTACATTTTTCATGACAATAACTAATTATCAAACCTATAGCTCCATTTATAATGGCCGCTCAACCTTGCCGAACACATTGCTGCCAGACCAGCTATGCACAGATGATATTCAGTTGGCCGAATACAGTGCGGTTAGCTGGCTGGTGGGGAGCGGCCTGCAGAAAACACCCCTTTCCCTCACCTGCATTCACAGCTTGGCCTCTGCAGCTGTAAACTCCCCTGCGACTCAAAACTAAGTAACTTGCTCTGAACAGCCATGAATTGGGTAATTTATCAACGTCCTTCAACCACAAAGTCCAAGCACTGTTCAGTTGAGTTCAGTGGATTATTTAATGTCTTTTCACTGCCAGATATTTTATTTAAAAAGAAAAAAAAAACTCCACACTCAACTTATCATCCATGTTAGTACTTTCAAACCCCAGATGTGATCTCTGCATATTTACGTAAGTGAAATACCTTAGTGATATGCAAAATTGTTGATCTTTATAAAAAATTTTGCAACACACACACACACACACACACACACACACACACACACACACACACACTCCCCTCACAAGTCCCATCCCCAAGTTGTGCCCTTCATCCAGACACCCCACTCAGCCCTACTGACTAGTTGATGAGGAAGGAAGCGATGCTGGAATCAGTGCTCAGTCCCTGGCTGGACCCCAGCTGCCACCAACGTTCGTACACCTCCAGCTCTATCAGCACCGCCGCCACGCTGCGCCCACCACCCCCACTGCTCTCCTTCTCCACCCCCTGTGCACATACATGCGAGAGGGACACCATTAGAGCACTTGCACACATGATAGCCACAGAGGTTGGTTACCATTTCGGATTCACATTCCGAAATATGTACTTTACTATTGTTGTACCTGTATGAATGTACAAATGAGCTATTCACTGTGTTGTACAGCGTGTGTGTTTATGTGACACTTTTGTGCCAGCGTGTGTGTGTGTGTGTGTGTGTGTGTGTGTGTGCATGTGTGTGTGTATGTGTGTCTAACTGAATGAAGGAACGCGGTAAAACAGCATTGAGTGTGTGTGTGTGTCAGTGACTGATGACCTAGTTGGCAATCAAACAGTACAAACATGATCCGCAAATGATCATCAATGCGTGTTGCTCAGGTGACTATGTCAGAATCAAAGCATCAGGTTGTTTTGTTTGTTTGTTTGTTTGTTTGTCTGTGGCTTATGCCTTAACTCTGTTTAAGTTTTATACAGCAAACTCACAGTGATGGCAATGTCTTCATCTCAGTCAGTGGTATTCATGTACCTACAGTCTCCTGTGTACCCAGACAGCCCATGCATAAAGCAAGGTGAAGCTTAAGGTAAGGGGCATAAATGACAGCCCACGCATAAAGCAAGGTGTAGCTTAAGGTAAGGGGCATAAATGACAGCCCATGCATAAAGCAAGGTGTAGCTTAAGGTAAGGGGCATAAATGACAGCCCATGCATAAAGCAAGGTGAAGCTTAAGGTAAGGGGCATAAATGACAGCCCATGCATAAAGCAAGGTGTAGCTTAAGGTAAGGGGCATAAATGATGAACTCAAAGTGTGCCTTTCATGTTGAAGTCCACACCTGTGGACAATGATATTCACCATTTTTGTATAACACGATTGATGCCCCATATGTCTGAGGATAGCTTTAGGTGTTCATGACCTCTGTCAAATTTCAGCGGAAAGACTCTTAATTTCAGCTGAATGTGTACCTGATAGTCAGTCAAATATAACTGTCACCCACAAAAAACCAGCAACATACAGTAAGATCTATTAATAACAGTTTCTCAGTTAACGCCAATCCACATCTACAACAACACAAAAAGAACCCCCTCCTCTAAAAAAAAACACAAACAAAAACAAACAAACAAACAAAGCAAACCAAAACCTTTCTTTTCTTTACCACAGCAAGAAAAATAACTGGACAGAAATTGTTCCACGCATTAATGACTGTGACAACTTAAATCAGATAAACCGATCTATGTTAATCAAAGACCAGCTGACAAACAAACAAACAAACAAACAACAACAAAACTATCTACATAAAACTTTACAGTCAAGTTTACCATGACACATAATTATGTATGATTCTAACATTGTTTATTTTTTTGCATCTGGTTCAAGCTTCATAAGCCTATTCCCCTCATTTACACCACAGTGTCAGTTTCTCTAATCTGACCCAGTTTGGGGACAGGGGAGTAGAATAATAAAACAGAAAGATGGAAGAAAATCAGTTCACTGAATGGAGTTCTAATCCTACAGTTCCTGAGGAGTGAGCTCCCTTAGAAGGGCATGATGGTGATATATCATCATTGTTTTCCATTTATTATGTTCCTTTTGTTTACACAGCACATCTGGTGAAAGCAAATTGGTCAATCACAACTGATAACCTTTCACAGCAATTCAAGTGCTGACTATGTAATAGACCACATTCACGGATCCTATTTGAATCAAAATGGAAATTAAATCTCCACCCAGTAACATACACCAATACTTTCATCATTTTATTCGTAATCTAAACCTGAAAAAAATTCCTTACTAGTAATTACCATTTAATATGAACCTTTATCCAACAGATCATTATACACAAGTAGGAAAATAAAGACCGAATAGAAAACTAAAGACTGGATTTTCTGATGCACAAGGAAGGTGAATATCAAACATTGGTCCAGTTTGTTTCCTAATTTCATTCCAAGCGAAATGATGAAGATAACATATTTAGACTAAAAAGGAAGAAAAAAAAAGTCAAAGAAGTTCCTATGTCAAGCAAAATCATGCACATCTCAGAGTCAGATGTTTTGATTAACTAAAGGTCATGAATAAGCACAATCATTTCCATTTCAATATGGAAGACACCAAAACCAAAGCCATTTGCTAGTGTGGAAAGTCCACTGTTGATTCTGATCTATAATACACAATAGCCCAGCACTAAAATGCAACATAGGAGCAAGACATGTTAATAGATACACCCACACACACATATCCCCCCCCCCCCCCCCAAACCACACACACATACACACACACAAGTACATATTCATGAAGTAAACAGAATACTATTTATGAGTTTGTAAACAACCAACACCATACTGTGCAATTTTGTAACTCTTCAAACCAAGTCATACACATACAAATAACTCTTACAGACTTTGAATGCATGCACACACACACACACACACACACACACACACACACACACACACACACACACACACACACATAATATGACTGAGTAAGCATGCATGTGCATCTACACTTGGCGTACCATCGTCCCAGCAGGCAAGGTGAATGATACTGGTGATCTCAACATGTCCTGACTGGATGTTGGATGAGTGGCGCTTGACGTCATCACCTCATCAACCTTTTTTCCTTCCAGTCTGAACCCATCTCCTGTTTCAGGGTTAGAGGTCAGAGAGGTCACGATAACAGGGCTGTCCATACCATTGACCACGCTGAAAAGGTCACATAAAGATCAAAAGAGTCAAAATTAAAAAAAAGAATATTTCAAGATTTAAACAAAATATAATATACATACCATAACAAGGACATCTCATCAATATCCATCAACAAAAGCAAACAACCACTCCCAGTCCCAGACATGGTTCAAAATTAATAATGCGGACTGCGGACAGCACTTGTTTTGTGCTTTAGAATGATCACTCCTGCACACAATCTAACTGCTCAATTTTTTTTTTCCCGCATTGTCTTTGCATACAAATCAAATGTACATGAGGCCTTTAAAAATATGAAACAATACGTTGAATATGCTTTTCAAAGGGGTGAATGTATATGGAGCAAACCATGAATATAACTGCTGGAAAAATGTCATGTCAGTGTCACACTTACAGAAAATAACATTCTAGAACTACAATGGAAGCATGGAATTCACACCTACTTAGTTCATCAGAGCATGCACACACACACATGTACATGTACACCTTGGCAGGCTTATGTCCAGCCATGCAACATTATCAGAATCTATAGTAACCCGCTGTGAGGGTGGCAGGAGGGGAGAAACAAGAGAGTGTGTGTGTGTGTGTGTGTGTGTGTGCGTGTGCGCGCATGTGCGTGTGTATGTGTGTGCATGCGTGAATTCATGAGTGATTGTGTTCATGAGTGTGTGTGTGTTTATGTGTATGTGTGTGTATGTGCACGCACGTGTGTGTGTGTGTGTGTGTGTGTGTGTGTGTGTTGTGTGTGTGTGTGTGTGTGTGTATGTGTGTGTTTATGTTCTGTGTGTGTGTGTGTGTGTGTGTGTGTGTGTGTGTGTGTGTGTGTGTGTGAGATGGAGAGAGAGAGTTACACACATACAGTATGATACACAGTGTCTCTCTCTCTCTCTCCCTCTCTCTCTCTCTCTCACACACACACACACACACAATACACATGCACACACTCATGCACGTATGCATGCATTCACATAAGGAGAGAGAGAGGTGGACAGAGGGAGACAGAGATGGACAATGAGAGAGAAAGAGATCCACATGGACGATCAGAGCTGTTAGAGACTTTTATCCTTAACAAGATCCTGGTCAAAAACAAATAAAATAAAATGTCACAGAACTTGTTACTGTTCTTGCTGTTGTTTTCTTAAATATTCACACACTACACAGAACATGCATCAATGTTTGTGGAGAAAAGAAAGCAGCAGAGAAGGCTGCCCTAGGAAGATGTCCAAAAAAAAATTTATTGTGTACTGTGTTGTGCTGGCAATACCCATGCGTGTATTTGCATGCAAGTTATTAAAAAAGGCACTGTGTGCACAAACACACACAGAAACACACACAACACACACACACACACACACACACACACACACACACACACACACACACATATGTACACACACATACAAAGACACAAGAGAGAGAGAGAAAGAGAGAGACGGACAGACAGGCAGACAGAGTGTGTGTGAGAGAGAGAGAGAGAGAGCTCGAGAGAGAGAGAGAGGAGAGAGAGAGAGAGACAGACAGACAGACACAGACAGACAGACAGACAGACAGACAGACAGACAGACAGACTGACTGACAGAGAAATGTTATTTGCTGAGGGTAGTAAGTTTATCTATCTTATGACCAGCACTCCACCAAGAGAGAGAGAGAGAGAGAGAGAGAGAGAGAGAGAGAGGGAGAGGGAGAGGGAGAGAGAGAGAAGAAATTTATTTGCTGAGGTAATGAAATAAGTTCAACTACTTTTTTTAAGTCCAGTATTCTAGAGTGAGAGACAGACAGACAGAGACACAGAGAGAGACAGAGAGACAGACAGACAGACATGCATACAGACAGACAATGAGAGAGAAAGAAATCCACATGGACGATCAGAGCTGTTAGAGGCTTTTATCCTTAACAAGATCCTGGTCAAAAACAGAATCCCTACAAGGCATGTGGCCCCGATCAAATCGGCACACGAGTCCTCAAAGAACTTGCTGCAGAAGCCGCCCCGATCCTTGCAATCATCTTCCAGTCATCCATCGACGCAGGCGTTGTACCAGCCGACTGGAGAATCGCCAATGTTACTCCGGTCTTCAAGAAAGGAGAGCATTATGACCCATCCAATTATTGCCCGGTTTCTCTCACAAGTGTCCCATGTAAGATCCTGGAACCTGTCCTTGTAAGTGCTCTGATGAATCATCTTGAGACTAACCAAATCATCAGACCCGAGCAGCATGGTTTCCGCAGACCTGTCTAGATCATGCGAAACACAGTTGCTGGACTTCACAGAAGAACTGAGTGAAAACATGGAGTAAGGACACCAAGCTGACATTGTGATATTAGACTTTGACGAGGCATTCAATCGGGTGAATCATAGCTTGCTCCTCCATAAACTACACCACTACGGAGTTCAGGGCAAAGTACACCAGTGGCTCAGGGCCTTCCTTTCGGATCGGCGGAAGGCAGTAGTTGTGAATGGCGAAACATCAGGCATTATCAGTGTGAGATCAGGAGTTCCCCAGGGTTCGGTTGTTGGACCAGCACTTTTCCTGGCATACATCAATGACTTACCAGAGCAACTCACCTCACTGACATGTCTGTTCGCAGATGACACTGCTGCCTATCGTCTCTCAGCCACAGACCATGACCAACACCAGCTGCAACAGGACCTCCAACAATTAGAAAGCTGGGAGCAGAGCTGGGACATGGCCTTCCATCCTGGGAAGTGCTCCGTTCTGTCTGTTACATGCAAAAGAACCACTGCAGAATTTGACTTCCGGTTGCATGGACAAAGCCTGGCAAACATTACCTCCGTAAAGTACCTTGGCGTCACCATCAGCAAAGACCTGAGTTGGGATCAGCACATTGATTCCATCTACGCAAAGGCAAACAAAACCCTCGGCTTCTTAAGGAGAAACTTAAAGATCAGTGCCAGCCAGTTAAAAGAAACTGCCTACAAGACCCTTGTCAACCCCATACTCGAGTATGCCTGCATAGTGTTACAGCGAAGGGCCACTCGGTTTGTCGTAAACCGGTACCACAACACGTTAAGTGTCACCACCATGACTGACAAACTGGGGTGGCCTTCTCTTCAACAGCGCAGAAAACTCAAGATTGGCCATGCTGCGCAAGATTCTGGAAGGCCAGGCTATTGTCCCTTCATGTAGAGATAAGCTGACACCTGCTCCTACCAGACAGAGAAGGGGACACAAGCAGCAACTCGGCTTAATGCAGTGTAGGACACAGCACTGACAACATGCGTTCCTTCCAAACACCATCAGGGACTGGAACGACCTGCCAGAGGTGGAGATGAAGACTGGAACCCTTGACACTCTCATGTCAAGGGTCCCACTAAACTAAAAAAATCAGAAATAGTTAGTTAGTGTAGGTAGGATTAGGTCGCCACCCCCATCCCATTCTTTCCCTAGTAAAATTGTGATTTTTAAAGTTATTTTTGGGCCTGTTTCACTATTAGGGCGAACCAGGATCAGCTAGTCTGGAACTCGTTTCCAGACGAAGAGCGAAAATTACAGTAGTCTGCTGATAAAACCCACATAGAGTAGGACTCCCCCAGTTTTTATGTTTCTCCACTGTCGTAGGTCTTTATCTTCCTACATTGACTTTCCATCTCAGCACAACCTCCATAGTACGGCATGATAATCAACCAGTTGATTGGGGCCGTCCAAATGGATGATGATGATGCGACACAGACAGAGACACTGACGGAGAATGAGACAGACAGACAGAGATATGCTTTGTAGGCACATGTTTGTGTCAAGAGGGAAAAAAGAGCCATATGGTGAAACTCTGATGGTGTCAAATCTTGACATGTTCAGGTACAATGTGGGAATGTTTTATTGTCAGCCAGTTGGGATTTAGCCTCCCTTCCTTTAACTGTAGACCATCCAAACAAACTTACCAGTTATATCCCACCCCATCCCCACCCGCCCCTCTCTCTCTCTCTCTCTCTCTCTCTCTCTCTCTCTCTCTCTCTCTCTCTCTCACACACACACACACACACACAGGTGCGCATGTGTGCACTCGCGCGCGCGCGCGCACACATACACACACACACACACACACACACACACAAACACAGAGTCCCCGCGGATTGTTGAATCAATATGTGGCATCTGGTGAACATTTTCTGGTGCCCAGTCTTAGGGCAAGACAGACCTATGGGAAAGTAAGCGATGGTGTGGCTAGGCGGACATTCGATCAATCGTTGGCCGTGGTTCCAACTGGAATCCCACGGATTTTCTGCCGCATTTGTACTTACGTGTGTCTTTAGTTTAAAACTATGGAATCCTAGCCGGAAAGTTTCAAAGAATGAAAGTTCAGTATTTTCTAAAGTTACAAAATGCATAAACAATTTGTAATCTGCTAACCAAAAAATGCATTTAAACAATAGAAACTCATCAAGCAACAGGGAGAGTTACATGGCAATACAAGAAAGGAAGAATTCAATCATTTCTTTACGAACCTGTCATGTAAACACACCACAAACTCAGCTCCAGGCAGACGGCCAAAAACACCGGAACATTTTACAAATAGAGCCAAGACATTTTCAATAGCCACGGTTTCGAACCACCCAGAAATTTTGGTCTCGATTTTTGTTTTTTGTTTTTTTTTTTGTTTTTTTTTAATGTACCTGATGAATTTAAAGGCTAGAAAGATAAGCAGTCTGAAAGAGTTCTTAGCGAAGGACTTCGCTTCAAATTTGGAATGATTTTCGTGTCCATCTGATCTTAAAATGCCCTTTCCTTCCCAAATCAGTTCATTTCAAACGAACCGGTAAAAAGGCGGCCGTGAGAGGAATGGCAATAGGCCGAACACGTTATTTTGGCAAAAAGACGGCTCCATGTTCACCAATCTGCTCTGCGCTCGGGGCGTTTTGAGACGAGCCGCGCAATCAGTGAGGATGGAGAACATAAAATGTGTGCTGATTGACTTGAGTGGGACTCTTCACATTGATGATACCGAGATACCTGGATCTGTAAAGGCGCTGGACAGGTTCCAGTAGTTGTAGTAGTAGTGTGTGTGTGTGTTGTGTGTGTTGTTGTTGTCTTCAGTTTAACGTCTATCCACATAGTGACATTAGACGGGGGGAGGGGAGGGGATCGGGAGGAGGAGGAGGGGAGAGGGACCGTATTGTGTGTGTGTGTGTGTGTGTGTGTGTGTGTGTGTGTGTGTGTGTGTGATTTTCTTTTATGCCAATAAATCAATGATTAAAATCAAATGTACCCCTCCTCTCTCTCTCTCTGACAGGTTACATACCTCAAATTGCTAGGAACAACAATTGATAACAATATTAGCTGGCAAGCTCACATAACCTCACTGGGCACAAACGTTTCACAGAAAGTCTATCAACTCTCCAAAATCAAACACTTCCTCGACCTGCATTCACTCAAGCTCTTTTTTCAGTCTCGTATTCAATCATACATAGACTATGGGTCTACTCTATAGATGGGACTCTGCTAGCGTGAACACCCTCAAATCATTGGTAAGCCTGCACAAGCAAGCACTCAGATTGGTTCTCCTAAAAAGCAGTAGTCTCCTAGACTCAGACTATAAAAAGGTTCAAGTTCTCCCCTTAAGTCTGAGATTAGAATACAACAAAGGGATCATAATGCACAGGATTGTGTCTGGGAAGGCACCCTCACCTTGGTTCACAGATTCTTGATTAACTCCTTAAGGACTCAACCTAAACTTCATGACCCTGTTCTTAGAATTGACCTATTCAAATCCAGTTTAACATCTTCAGGTTCCTGTCAATGGAACTCGCTCCCTGAGTCAACCAAACAATACCAATGCGTATCAACCTTCAAACACCATTATTTCAACCATCTTATGTGCCAATACTTGCATACTCCGCCATAAATCCACCACCAACCACTACCACCCTCTTTGCCTTATGTATGAACCTAACTATTAAGAAAGTGTTTTGTACTTGAAATGCACATTCTGTTTAGTAAGTATGTCTTATGTGAGTATGCGCGCACATGTGTGTGTGTGTGTCTGTGTTTGTGTGTGTGTGTGTGTCTGTGTGTGTGTGTATGTGTGTGTGTGTGTGTGTTTTCCTTCTACCTCCTGCCCTCTTATCATTATGTCATTATGCTTGTATTCTTATGACTCTCTCTCTCTCTCACTGTGTCTCTCTCTCTCTTTCTCTCTCTCTCTCTTTCTCTCCCTCTCTCTCACGGTTCTGCTGGAATAACTTGATTTAGTATCTGTATCACATCATCCCCCCCACCCCCCCCCACCCCCCCCCCCACCCCCACCCGTGGTGACTGGGCTATCATTATGCTTTTTTTTTTTTTTTATCTCCATTTTGTGCTTTATTTTCTTCTTTTTTTTTCCTGGTGCTTCAAAATCGATTGTCTTACATCTCCTGGGTATCTTTTGATTGTCAGATTGTTCTAAACTCTCTCTCTCTCTCTCTCTCTCTCTCTCTCTCTCTCTCTCTCTCTCTCTCTCTCTCTCTCATTTTACTTTTTCTTTTATTTCTTATTTTTTATTCCATTTCTAATTTTTGTTCTAGTCACTTTTGCATGCTTCTTTTGTTGCCTTATCTTATTTTGCATTGTTGACCCTACTCAGGCGGGACTGGATGTCATTATTTTTGCATTGTTGACCCTACTCAGGGCGAGGACTGGATGTCATTATTTTGCATTGTTGACCCAACTCAGGGCGAGGACTGGATGTCATTATTTTGCATTGTTGACCCTACTCAGGGCGAGGACTGGATGTCATTATTTTGCATTGTTGACCCTACTCAGGGCGAGGACTGGATGTCATTATTTTGCATTGTTGACCCTACTCAGGGCGAGGACTGGATGTCATTATTTTGCATTGTTGACCCTCCTCAGGGCGAGGACTGGATGTCATTATTTTGCATTGTTGACCCTACTCAGGGCGAGGACTGGATGTCATTATTTTGCATTGTTGACCCTACTCAGGGCGAGGACTGGATGTCATTATTTTGCATTGTTGACCCTACTCAGGGCGAGGACTGGATGTCATTATTTTGCATTGTTGACCCTACTCAGGGCGAGGACTGGATGTCATTATTTTGCATTGTTGACCCTACTCAGGGCGAGGACTGGATGTCATTATTTTGCATTGTTGACCCTACTCAGGGCGAGGACTGGATGTCATTATTTTGCATTGTTGACCCTACTCAGGGCGAGGACTGGATGTCATTATTTTGCATTGTTGACCCTACTCAGGGCGAGGACTGGATGTCATTATTTTGCATTGTTGACCCTACTCAGGGCGAGGACTGGATGTCATTATTTTGCATTGTTGACCCTACTCAGGGCGAGGACTGGATGTCATTATTTTACATTGTTGACCCTACTCAGGGCGAGGACTGGATGTAAAAAGGCACACCAGTGCTTATCTATTAATAGTATTATCCTCATAAATATAAAATAAAGAATGTTGTCTTGTCTTGTCTTATCTGTCTGTCACACACACACACACACACACACACACACACACACACACACACACACACACACACACACACACACACAGAGTGCATGTGTAATGCTCTCATTCACTGACACATGCACACATGACATTTGTCACAAAACAAACAAAAGCAGAAAGACTTTTCGGAAAGAATAGACCTCCGCTTAGGTGAAGTAGTTCTCTGAACTTCAGTAAAACCATAACTCAGACTCTGTCCTAACGTCTCTGAAGCAAGCCTGGATCCAGATAAGATACATCTTCATTATCCAGTGTACACGAGTCATAAAGAACATTTGGTCCGGATTGACACAGAAATGTAATGGGTTAGGTTTGTTCTTGAACTACAGTCCATCTTTAGAGCTTTTCATCTAGTTTTGTTTAAATTAGTCCTGTTGTGTCAATGTAATTTTGATGACAGTCAAACAAACAAACAAACAAACAAACAAACAAGCAGAAATAGTAAAAACATACTTAAGCTTCTTGGCGGAGGTAGTTCGGTTTTTGATTTGCCACAGAAGTATCATCTCAAAGCCAGGAAAATCTGCTAAGCATACTCATATGAGGCCAAATGAGGTCCATATTGTAATATGTATATTTGGTATTTCACCATTAAGGAATGGATATAGTGTGAAATGCTAATTAAGATGTTCAGTCTCACAATGCTGCTTTTGTTTTTAATTTTACAGACTGCGCAAAAGTGGGCTACTGTTGAAGTTTGTCACCAACACCACCAAAGAATCCAAGCGTGTGTTGCATCGACGTCTACACAAACTGGGATTTCAAGTGGATCCAGATGAAATATTCACATCCCTCACAGCTGCTTACAAACTGATTGCACTGAAAAAAGTGCGGCCTTTGCTTCTGGTGGATGACAAAGCTTTGGAAGACTTTGCAGGTATTTGTATGAGGTTGATGAGGCTAATTGCATTGTGTAGGCATCACCATCATCATCATCATCTTCGTTGTTATCATCATCGTCTTCATCATCATCATCATCGTCATCATCATCATCATCATCACCATTATCACCATCATCATCATTGTTATCATCGTTATCATCATCATCATCAACATTGTCATCATCATCAACATTGTCATCATCATCATCATTATCATCATCATAACAACATCAACATTGTCATCATCATCATCATCGTCGTCGCTGTCGTCATCATCATCATCATCATCATCATCATCATCATCGTCATCACCACCATCATCACCATCATTGTCATCATTATCAATATCATTGTCATCATTATTTTCCTCAGTTTTGTTGGTAAGTTCTTTCTGCATGCCCCATAATATACAGTTGGGCAGCAAGAGATGGCCATCGTTCCGTGTCCTCAGTGTCAATTTTTAAGCAACAGTTGGACAGAAAAAGGTGTAGTAAGCAGAATAACACTCATGCAATGCTTTTTGTTTAGCGCTTTGTTGTCTTGTTGATAAACTCCACTCCGCAGTGTATCTCATGCCTCTAATCTTTGTTGCTTACAAGACGTCAGAGAAACACCTGCCTGCCTGTGGTGTTTGTGAACTTATCTACTGCCCATAGTGTTTGTGTTCTGTGTCCAAGGCCAATAGATGTTGTGAACTGCCTGTAGTGCTTGTGTATTAAATGGACTGCCTGTAGTGCTTGTGTACTAGATGGACTGCCTGTAGTACTATGTCTAGGGCTTGGAGATATCATGGACTACCTGTAGAGTTTGTGTACTATGTCAAGAGCTACCAGATGTCATGGACTGCCCATAGGTTTGTGTACTCGATCTATAGCCAGCAGATGTCATGGACTGGCTATAGGGTTTGTGTACTATGTCCAGGGCTAACAATAGTGTTTGTGCACTATGTTCAGGGCTACCGGATGTTATCACTGCATATATAGTGTATATGTACTATATCCAGGGCTAACAGATGTCATGCACTGCCAATAGTGTTTGTGTACTCTGTCAAGGACGAGCAGATGCCATGGATTGCCTATAGTGTATGTGTACTATGTCCAGAGCTAGCAGACGTCATGGACTGCCTGTTGTGTATATGTACTAAATCCAGGGCTAGCAGATGTCATGGACTGCATATAGACTTAAATAATAATAATAATGTATAATACTTATATAGCGCATTTCTTGTTGTACAACTCAACGCGCTTACATCCACCATTTGCACTTATTCATACAAAATTCATGCACACAGCAAAAAGAAAATACACAATGGCAGACGCACCTACATGCATAAACTGTCTCACCGAACTAGTTGTGGAGGAATTTAAGAGAGATCTAGTCATCTACAGAAGAGAATAGGCTTTTTTGAAGAGGTAAGTTTTGAGCTGAGATTTAAAAGAAGAAAGAGTAGGCTGATTACGAAGGTCTTCAGGGAGGGAGTTCCAAATAGAAGGTGCTCTAAAACTGAAGGCTCTTTCGCCAACAGATTTCAGAGAACGCTTAGGGATTTTCAAAAGTTTTTGTGAAGAAGAGCGAAGGGTACGAGAGCTTTGGTAGGTGCAGAGAGAAGAAGAGAGATAGTGAGGAAGAGATTCATTGAAGTGGCGGAAAGCAAGAACTGCCAGTTTAAATTGCCACCGATACTGTATGGGAAGCCAGTGCAGTTCGATCAGCATGGGAGTGATGTGCTCACACCTCCTCCTCTTCAAAACAAGTCGTGCAGCGCTATTTTGGACTCTCTGCAGCCGAGCAATCTGTTCTGCGGGAAGCCCAGCATAAACAGAGTTGCAGTAGTCCAATCTTGACATCACCGTGGCACAGACTAGCCTGACAGCTACTTCCCTGGATATAAAGCGTCGGATGGAAGCAATACGTCTCAGCTCTAAAAAGGATGAGCGACAGACTACAGATATTTGATTCTGCATGGTCAGACACTGATCAATGGTAACACCAAGGTATTTGACAGAGTTACTGAAAGGCAATTCAGTACCATCAACAACCATTGACTCTGACTCAACGAGTTTGAGGCAGGAGGAGGTTCCAACGGGCATGACTTCAGTCTTTTCACAATTTAATTTAAGCTTATTACTTGTCATCCATTCCTGCACACTGCTGATACACCGAGACACCCCAGATTGAACAGAAACAAACTCATCAGGTGTGCCACTCTTAGAAAGCTCAGTGTCATCAGCATACTTGTGAAAATCACAATCATGGTCCGAGATAACATCTGACAAGGGCTGTGAGTACAATGTAAACAACACTGGGCCCAATACTGACCCCTGTGGTACTCCATACAAAAGAGGTGACAAAGTAGACCCTACACCACCCACAACCACCGCCCGCGACCTATCTCTGATGTACGATTCGAACCACTGGAGAACTATCCCATCAACACCAAAAGTGACCCTAAGCCTTTCAAGTAAAGTAGTGTGATCTAGCGTATCAAAGGCAGCACTCAGATCAAGCAAGGCTACGAGAGAAACAAGTTTACTGTCGGATTTGCACAGTAAACAGTCCAGTACTCTCAATACAGCAGTCTCAGTGCTATGATTCTTCCTATAAGCAGACTGACAGGCCTCAAGAAGACCATGGTCTGAAAGATGAGTCTGAAGCTGCTTCAGCACAACTCTTTCAAGGATTTTTGAGAGGAATGGGAGGTTGGACACCGGTCTATAGTTCTTTAACTTATTAAGGTCCAGTCCTGGCTTTTTCAAGAGAGGGGTAACCATTGCCTGCTTAAACTGAGGAGGCACTATGCCTGACAAGAGAGATTTGTTTACAATGTTTGTAATCACGGGAATCAAATGAGAGGCACACCGTTTAAGGAGGGAAGTAGGAATGGGGTCAAGGACACAACTTTTGCTGGAGGATTCACTTATGAGATCCCCGATCAGTTTTTCATCCACAGGATTAAAAGTACAAAAAGGTGGTCCACAGTATTTATCGTAAAGAATTGGTTGGGAAGGATTTGCATCAAGATTGTCACGGATGGTTTTGATTTTATCAACAAAGAATTCACTAAATTGTTGAGAGATTTGAGAAGGAGGAATGTTCGTGGGCAAACTTAATTTCTTTTGTTTGCCAAGTAGTTCACTTGAAAGAGAAAACAACTGCTTTGATGAAGAACAAGAGTCAATTTTATCACGGTAGTATGACTCTCTGGCATCCTGGAGGCAGTCCCCTGCCTCACACCTGTTCGCTGCAAAGATCTGGCGTTGGATGGTCAATCGGCTCTTTCTCCAGCGTCTCTCGCTGCGCCGGCGTTGACGTCGAGCAGCTCTCACGTCCTCAGAGAGCCAAGGAGCTGAGGGACGGTCAGTAACACACCTAGTCACTGCAGGCGCGTGTCGGTCCAGGATTTCCTGAAGGCCATCGTTAAGCACTTCAACTAATTGTGTGACATCTGCATTGCTTTGCTGCTTACGCATGCCCTGAGCAAAACTCTTGACCTCTTGGTCAAAAACAGCCACACACAATGCTTTCATGTTCCTAGACGTAACAAGTCTTTTCCGAGGAGGGGGTCTGGAGATCTTCAAACTACACACAACAAAATGGTCTGAAAGACCAGCATAGTCACGAACTTCATCCACAGAGAGAACGCTGTATTCAATGTTTCCCACCACCCAATCAAGGATATGGCCATGTTTGTGTGTTGGTGTTTGAACAAACTGAGACAGGTTGTGATCAGTCAGTAGAGTCTTTAGATGAATCACTTGGCGAGCTGAATAGTCATCATAATGAAAATTAAAGTCACCAAGATAACAAACAGTATTACGTGTAGCTGCATAAGAGGATAAGAGGTCTGGAAACTCCTGTAGGAAGGCAGAGTTAGACAGCATATTGGACTTACTTGGCGGAGGTCTGTAAACACAAACCAAAGAAACAGTAGCAGCAGTGCCTCGTAGTGTTTGTGTACTATGTCCAGGACTAGCAGATGTCATGGATTGCTTATAGTGTATGTGTACAATGTCCAAAGCTAGCAGATGTCACGGACTGCCTGTTGTATTTACGTACTCTGTCTGGGGCTAACAGATGTCATGCACTGTACTGCCTATAGGGTTTGTGCACTATGTCCAGGACTAGTAGATGCCATGGACTACCCGTGGTGTTTATGTGCTTTGATATCTCCAGGGCTAGCGGTGTTATAGACTGTCTACACTGTTTGTGTACTTTGTCCAGGTTTAGTTGATGACATGGACTGCCTTCAGTGTTTATGTACTGTGGACTGCCTAAAGTGTTTGTGTACTGTGGACTGCCTACAGTGTTTGTGTACTGTGGACTGCCTACAGTGTTTGTGTAATGTGGACTGCCTACAGTGTTTGTGTAATGTGGACTGCCTACAGTGTTTGTTGTGCACTGTGGACTGCCTACAGTGTTTGTTGTGCACTGTGGACTGCCTACAGTGTTTGTTGTGCACTGTGGACTGCCTACAGTGTTTGTGTACTGTGGACTGCCTATGTACAGTGTTTGTGTACTGTGGACTGCCTTCAGTGTTTGTGTACTGTGGACTGCCTACAGTGTTTGTGTACTGTGGACTGCCTACAGTGTTTGTGTACTGTGGACTGCCTTCAGTGTTTGTGTACTGTGGACTGCCTTCAGTGTTTGTGTAATGTGGACTGCCTTCAGTGTTTGTTATGTGGACTGCCTACAGTGTTTGTGGACTGCCTACAGTGTTTGTGGACTGCCTACAGTGTTTGTGGACTGCCTACAGTGTTTGTGTACTGTGGACTGCCTACAGTGTTTGTGTACTGTGGACTGCCTACAGTGTTTGTGTACTGTGGACTGCCTTCAGTGTTTTGTGGACTGCCTACAGTGTTTGTGTACTGTGGACTGCCTACAGTGTTTTGTGTACTGTGGACTGCCTTCAGTGTTTGTGGACTGCCTACAGTGTTTTGTGTACTGTGGACTGCCTACAGTGTTTGTGTACAGTGGACTGCCTACAGTGTTTGTGCACTGTGGACTGCCTACAGTGTTTGTGTACTGTGGACTGCCTACAGTGTTTTGTACTGTGGACTGCCTACAGTGTTTGTGTACTGTGGACTGCCTACAGTGTTTGTGTACTGTGGACTGCCTACAGTGTTTTGTAATGTGGACTGCCTACAGTGTTTGTGTAATGTGGACTGCCTACAGTGTTTTGTGGACTGCCTACAGTGTTTGTGTACTGTGGACTGCCTACAGTGTTTGTTGTGCACTGTGGACTGCCTACAGTGTTTGTGCACTGTGGACTGCCTACAGTGTTTGTGCACTGTGGACTGCCTACAGTGTTTGTGACTGTGGACTGCCTACAGTGTTTGTGCACTGTGGACTGCCTACAGTGTTTGTGCACTGTGGACTGCCTACAGTGTTTGTGTACTGTGGACTGCCTACAGTGTTTGTGTAATGTGGACTGCCTTCAGTGTTTGTGTACAGTGGACTGCCTACAGTGTTTTGTGGACTGCCTACAGTGTTTGTGTAATGTGGACTGCCTACAGTGTTTGTGTACTGTGGACTGCCTACAGTGTTGTTTGTGTACTGTGGACTGCCTACAGTGTTTGTTGTGTACTGTGGACTACTACAGTGTTTGTGCACTGTGGACTGCCTACAGTGTTTGTGTACTGTGGACTGCCTGCAGTCTTTGTTGTGGACTGCCTACAGTGTCTATGTGCCATGTCCAGGCTACCAGATGTGGGGAACCAAACGCTGTGGTGGTGGGTCGGCCCCAGACAGTTTGACTACCCCAGCATGAACCAGGCTTTCAGGTCAGGGTCCACCTCCTGACTGCTGCAGGTGGGACAGGAACAGGAAAAAAAACAACAACAACAAGAAGCAATTAATAAACCGATTTCTTGCTTTGTTATTAAAACATACTCAACCCTGTAGCCTTTAGCTGCCTTGAGGAAATCACAGGGGAAGGAAAAAAAAAAAATAACATGCACAAAATGTGTTTCTTGTGATTCGTTCATTTATGTTAAAATTCAGCAGAGCCTTATGAATAATTTTTCAAATTTGTTCAAAAATAACAAACTAAAGATTGCAGCGCAATCATATGTGCTCATTTCACATTCTGAAAGAAGCTGTGCAAGTGAGATCGGCATGAAATGATTGGACTTATTGAAGGATTTGAACGTCACATTCTGAGTTGCATCATAAGTCAGCTGGTGCGGCAGCCATCTTGTTATGAGTTACCTTGAAAGAGATGCCAGTAATTAAAGCAGAGATCATAAATACAAAGGAAGTTTTGGACCTGAAATTGAAAAAAATAAAACAAAAAAAAAAATGGATACAAACATTTTAGAGTAACATCATTGCATGTGTGATGATTAAGAAGACTTCTTCTAGCTGGTTTAATATGGCTGTTTGTGACGTGCGTGGTGTTGTTAAAAGGGGGTACCATCACTAACAGTCAAAAAACATTTTAGTGCACAAATCTGACATCAAATTTACCATTCTGACATAAGACATTACATATGAGGGCTACGCTTAAATCTTAAATGCTACACTTAAAATGTCAAAATGCTACTTTTGAGGCTGTGGCAGCTCTTGAAATATAGAAATGAACTATAATTAGCAAATGAGACCTTGAAAACAAAATGAGCGCCCCTGAGATTTACTGCGAGAATCTATAGTGTGGGTTTGACGCATGTCTTAGGTCATGGAGATGAAGACCATTTTCAGGATCGCAATCTCCTTGCTTGTTACAGTCTGTACTGTGTGAATCAAGCTGTACGAAGCAAAACAGAATTCAGTTGAGCGATTTATTAATAAAACTGGGCGGATATTTTGTCCTTCTCTTTCACACATGCACAACGTACAGGACAAGTTATAAATCAAATGGAAATACCCTAATTTGTGAGCGGAAGTTCTGATTCACAAGGGATCAGCTGAAACGTCCACAGTGTACTTTATAGTAACATACACTGCGTTTGGTACCGAATGAAATGCAGTATGTTAATGAAATGGGCATAGGGGCCATAAAACGTGCTGAAAGTGAAAGTCAACTGTTGGGCGTTAAACTGCACATTTCCATTTTTGTAAGAGTGGGGAGGGATAGGTTTGTTTTACTAGTCAGTGCTGTTTGCAGCAGACGACCAGGCTTCACGCTTGCTGTGGTATCACTTATTTCCTACGGTTTGCTTCCACAATTTATGCTCACAATTGTTCCTGCACTGTTATGAACTGCACAAAATATTGCCTTATACATGAGCATGGCAGAGACAAGGTTTAAGCAGCCTAGTCTCTGATAAAGTATCTCTCCGATAAAATCCACGTCATGTTCTACGCAGATAAGTTAAATGTTGATGAAGTGGATTTCAAGCAGAACAAATCTGAATCAGAGACTACTATAGGCACTTAACCTCTTCTTTGACAAATTCATATCTGTCTGTGTGTGTGTGTCTCTCTCTCTCTTTCTATATGTATACCAAGGTCTATAGATGTCTGTCTATCTGTCATTTGATCAATTGATCGGTCTGTCTGTCTATCTGTTCATCACTCTCTGTGTGTGTGTGTGTGTGTGTGTGTGTTCATTTTGAATGCTATTCCTTTCCTTGCCATGAATAATTAGTTTTGAAAATGGATTCTGTTTTTGTGTTGTGTCTGGTTTCTATTTTTAGCATGCCACTGACAAGAGCATCACTGATAGTTACAGCTGGTTTCTTTTTTTAGCCTGCTGCTGATAGAAGCATCAGTGATAGCAGTAGTTTGTTTCTTTGTTTTTTTTTTAATTTTTCCTGCTGCTGAAACTGGTACCAGTTGTTGGTTTCTATATATATATCTTTTTTTTTGTCTGCCGCTGACAGGAGCATCACCGGTAGGTTATGTCTGGTTTCTATTTTTAGCCTTCTGCTAAGAGGAGAAATGCTGAGGCCAAGTTTTGTTTCTTTTTCTAACTTGCTGCTCACAAGAGCACTTTTGATACCAATGGTTGGTTTCTATTTTGAGCCTGCTGCCGACAGGTGTACTACTAGTAACCATGTTTGGTTTCAATTTTTGGTCTGCTGTTGACTGGAGTGCCACTAAGAACTATGTTTGGTTTTTATTTTTAGGAGCACCACTAATAACCATGTTTTGTTCCTATTTTTAGGAGCACCGCTGATAACCATGTTTGCTTTCTATTTTTAGCTTGCTGCTGACAGAATTTCCATTGATAACCATGTTTGGTTTCTATTTGTAGCTTCTGACAGAAGTTCCACTGTTAACCATGTTTAGTTTTTATTTTTAACATGCTTCTAACAGAAGCAGCACTGATAATCATATTTGATTTCTGTTTTTAGGAGCACCACTAATAATTATGTTTGGTTTCTATTTTTAGCCTGCTGTTGACAGGAGCACTACTGATAAGCATATTTGATTTCTGTTTTTAGGAGCACCACTAATAATTATGTTTGGTTTCTATTTTTAGCTTGCTGTTGACAGGAGCATCACTGATAAGCATATTTGATTTCTGTTTTTAGGAGCACCACTAATAATTATGTTTGGTTTCTATTTTTAGCCAGCTGTTGACAGGAGCACCACTGATAAGCATATTTGATTTCTATTTTTAGCCTGCTGCTGACAGGAACAGTGCTGATAACCATATTTGATTTCTGTTTTTAGGAGCATCGCTAAGAACCATGTTTGGTTTCTATTTTTAGCCTGCTGTTGACAGGAGCACCGCTAATAACCATGTTTGGTTTCTATATTTAGCCTGCTGCTGACAGGAGCGCCATTAATAGCCATGTTTGGTTTCTGTTTTTAGCCTGCTGTTGACAGGAGCGCCACTGATAGCCATTCACAAAGCACGCTATTACAAGAGGAAAGATGGCCTAGCGTTGGGACCAGGTAATTACCGGGGTGGTGTGTGTGTGTGTGTGTGGTGCTAGCATCTCTCGGTTTGTTTGCTGACAAAACGATTTCTGAAGTGACTAGAACTAAACTGGCAGGAAGGATGGAAGGTGGCACCAGAACAAAGTGTGTGAAGACCTGGGCAGGTTGCGCCAAAGAGAGGATCCGAAGTGTCTTCCCGAGGGGTGACAGATTTTCATGTGAACTTGAACCCTGTAACATTACTGTTTACGTATTAGTAATTGTCTATAAAGTAATGTTGGTTTTCTCACACTTATCTGTGTATACAAGCGTATTATCCCCACGTGGCATTGATCTGTCAAAACAAGCACTTTATCCCCACTTAGAACATAATATCACCACATCGTGAGGATAGAAAAAAACAATAGGAAAGAAAGAAGCTAACCTCACATCCATACCCGGATAGGAAAAAATGAAGAAGGAGCAACCACTTATCTTCTTATGTTCAGTGGAAAATGGGTGTTGAATGAAAACCAGGCCGTTGGGAAGGGGATCTTGGGTATTAAAATAAACCGTGGTTGCTCGTTACCATGTTGCTCGTTTTCTTTTTCATTGTCCTGTATGTAGTTTGTTTTTGGCTGAAGAAGACCAGAGAGGTTGAAATGCATCATGTTTTGTCCTGTAATCTGTTTGTATTGTCTTGCGGAACTAATACCCTTTCTTTTAAAAATTCATTATTTCAGTCGTATTCTCTGTGGTCAGGTCCCTTTGTTGCGGCGCTGGAATACGCGACGGGTCAGAAGGCAGAGGTGGTGGGCAAGCCGGAGGCGTCGTTTTTCATGGCTGCAGTGAAGGAGTTTGGCTGTGCGCCCCAGCACTGCCTGATGATTGGAGATGTGAGCTCGTCACTTGATCACTTTGAAGTTACTTGCACGCACACCCACACAAAAATTCATGAGCATGAAAAGGGCCATTCCTGCTGGCGATGCCTCTTGACTCATTTTGATATTTGTAACTTTTGAGTGACTTTTCTACAATAATCTTTGAAATAAATGAATGAGGTGTGGTATGTTGGGATATCATCTAATCACTGAAGAAACATGAATTTGTGCAACAATGTTGAATATTATCTATCCATGGGCTCATGATATACACCTTTACGGAATTCAGTATTTTGTGTATTCGTAAAATACAAATTTACTTTAGCAATCAGTTCAAATTGTTCATGTATTGTTTGTGATATAGAATAATATTAATAATCTTCTCCCATATGTGGGTTTAAAATGTTGTTCATAGGTATTGTTTATTATTAGTAGTGATAACAACAACATGAATTGTTTCCCCTGAAAAGCCTCCTTTCTTATTGGTTATTTTCAAACCAGTTGCCAAGCAGTCCCTTTGTCGTTTGACATGCTTTCAGTTCATCAGACGTCATCGTTAAGTTCCATTTTACGAACAAACGATTCTTTTCTCTTGACCAGTCTCAAAAGTCTCATTTTGACAACAAAATACAAACGGTACATGCAGTGTCATGCAGGTGTTGGGTATCTATGATAACATTGTGTGATGTACCCAATGGGGAATTAACTTCCCAGCATCCTCTGCATGTTTTAGCTGTCTTGAACATGCTCAACCTTGGTGTTTGGTAACATGGGCTGTTCAACATACAAATCGTTGTTTTAAAGTTGTTGAGAGGGTTACGTAGGAAAATATGGGTGACCTGATTTTTTGCAGGATGCACGAGACGACATTGGCGGGGCACAAAACTGTGACATGAAAGGAATTTTGGTGAAAACAGGTGTGTTTTTTTGTATATATGCATGTGTTTACACTCACATACACACACACAAATACACGGTCACACACACACACACACACACGGCATACTCACTCACTCTAACACGCACACACACACACACACACACACACAAACACTGATACACAAATATTCAAAGACACACACATATAGGCATGCACGCATACACACACACACACACATATACTATCATACACACACACACACCACGCACACACACACAGAGAATTGACATATGTCAACTCTTTATTTGCTCTCTCTCTCTCTCTCTCCTCTCTCTCTCTCTCTCTCGCTCTCAGTCTCTCTCTTAACCCCCTATCACCCATTCCCAACCTTCTCTATCCTGCCTTTCTTCACTGTATTGCAGTTATTTTGTGTGGGCAGGTAAATATCGTGAAGGAGATGAAAACAGCATCAACCCCCCACCGTCCTATGTTGCACAAGACTTCGCTGCTGCAGTGGATTTTATTTTGTCTTCTTGAGATATTGGCTAGTGTGTATGTGTGTGTATTTTGGTGTGTGTGTGTGTGTGTATACGTGCGAGTGCGCTTGTGTGTGTGTGTGTGCATATGTGAGAGCTAGAGAGAGAGAGAGAGACGTGCTAGCATTGTACTGGAAGAAAGAAACATAATGTAAAGGTTTCCACTTCATGAACATTGTACATCAACCCTGATATTAGTTGGTGAGTCCTGGCAACTGAGAAGAGATATATGTTAGAACCATTTATTTTTGTTTTCAGTTTCGGGGAACGTTTCTTTTTTTCCAGAAACAAAGAATCATTTCATATTATCACAAAAACTTGTTACTAGCTCAACGAATATCTATATCTGTATACATCAAATTAACACAAGTGATATCATCAAATTGTTGAAAGAATATTTCAAATTTATTTGAATGTTCAGAAAAAAAGATCCATCAAATATACATATGGAGCACATGCAAAAGCACCACATTCAGAACCAAGTAGGGAGCTGCATTTTATGAGATATGTCTTTCTTAACTTTTTTTTTTTTTTTAGACTCATCATCATAAGTTACCAACAGTTTCTCTTTGGACTCCACTTCTTTGATGTTAAAGGCATTTTTGGAGATTGCACATAATTTTCAACATTATGATCATTTCTCAGCTATGTCAGAAAAAGCTTTTGTGCATAATTTCTTGAGATATTTGAATGTTCAAAAAAATTTTCCAAAGGCGGTAGTGTTTCTAGGATATACATAATATGGTCTTCAAAATCACCAGTATCAGTAAGACGAATGTCATATGGATTTCAAAGAATTCAGTGTTCCGGTGACACGCCATATGTTTTTTTTTCCAGAGACAATTGTCAATGGAGGACACAGATTGTATCTGTTTCAAAGATGATGGAATGGCATGTCAAGATTACTCTAGATGCTTTATTTTATGCTTGATAGCTATTTTGCCTTTTTTAAAGTGAGTCTGTGCCAGTAAGCCGCTTGATAAAGATTTGCAATAAATCGAAAGCTTGCGCAAAGATGAGCGTTGTGCCCTTGTTCATTCTCTACAATGCATAATTTCTTGTCAGTTTTCCTACTGTCGGAAAACAAAAGTTTTGACTCAAGATTTATGTTAATGTGTCATATAATTGTAAATAAAATGTTGTGTCATCACGATCAGATGATCAAAACTTTGTCTTTATGGTCTTATCGTGTGCTAGTAGAAAAAGTTCTGCATATGATTTTATGTCGGAACAGTTTTCGCATTTTTTTGATAACCGGAGTTGACTTGTTTGGTCATGGCATTCCAGACACTATTGTTGATCCAAAATGACAGTTATGGCAATAAAATGCTGTCAGTTTCTTTCTGATTCTTTCTGTCGTTTGTCCATTTTTTTTTTTTTTTTTTTGGTATGTGGAATTGAACAAATGCAGAGCTTTCCTTCCATTAAACCTTTCCCATGCATGGTGGGTCTGGAATGACCCACGCTCATGATTTTCACTTGATAACTGGGTACAATTTTTAAGCTATCACTTGATAACTGGGTACCTTTGTACCTTTTTAAGTTATCTCCACCAAACTTTATGACTTTGTCAACAAACCATGGACCTACATCTGTACCAAAAACCGTTTATTTTTGTTGGTAAACAAAGGACTAAACAAAAACAAAAAAAAATCCCAGTACATTGTGGATATGAGCAGACCCATACTCTCAAAGAAGAAAATCTGAGTGCGGTAAGTCGTGAGTCTGGCCAGACCCATGCATTCTGACGATGAAGAGCAAACAAAACAGAACCGGCCCAGTTTCTTATGGGTCTGAGCAGACCCATGATGTAACAGCAAGGGTTTATTCCTTCAGAAGACAACAAGGGTCCAGGGAGACCCACAATGTACGGCAAAGGTTTATTCCTTCAGAAGACACCAATGGTCCGTGGAGACCCATGATGTATGGCACAGGTTTATTCCTTCAGAAGACAACAAGGGTCCATGGAGACCCACAATGCATGGCAAAGGTTTATTCCTTCAGAAGACAACAAGGGTCCATGGAGACCCATGATGTATGGCACAGGTTTATTCCTTCACAGAAAGCTTGGGTCTTGGAGACCCATGACGTATGGCGCATAAAATTTTAGGTGACATACAGGAAAGGTTATAGGACTTGGGCTGGCAGACACGCATGCACACAGTCTCCCACACACGATCATATTATTGATAGTTTAGGCAGCCAACATGTTGACAGCACCCAGTAGCTGGAGACTTCCCATCATGTGCCTGTATCTCCAGGGGGTTAGTTGACATGGAAATTGTCGATGCCTGTGCCCCCTTTGTTTGTGTCTGTAACAAATGACTTCATTGTGTCTGTAACAAGTGACTTCATTGTGTCTGAAACAAGTCATTTCATTGTCTGTTAACAAGTGACTTCATTGTGTCTGTGACAAATGACTTCATAGTGTCTGTAACAAGTGACTTCATTGTGTCTGTAACTAGTGACTTCATTGTGTCTGTAACAAATGACTTCATAGTGTCTGTAACAAGTGACTTCATTGTGTCTGTAACAAGTCATTTCATTGTCTGTAACAAATGACTTCATTGTGTCTGTAACAAATGACTTCATAATGTCTGTAACAAGTGACTTCATTGTGTCTGTAACTAGTGACTTCATTGTGTCTGTAACCTAGTGACTTAATTATGTCTGTAACAAGTGACTTTGTTATGTCTGTAACAAGTGACTTCATTATGTCTGTAACAAGTGACTTAATTTTGTCAGCAACAAGTGACTTCATTATGTCTGCAACAAGTGATTTCATTATGTCTGTAACAAGTGACTCCACTGAGTCTGTAACAGGTGCTTCATTTTGTCTGCAACAATGTCTCCAGTGTGTCCGTAACAAGTAACTTCATTTTAACAGTGACAAATCACTGCATTGTCAAGTTGGTTATGTCTGCAACAAGAGACTTCATTGTGTCTGTAAAACATGACTTCCCTAGGTCTGTAGCAGGGCCTTCAGTTTATGTGACAAGTATTTTGAGTGGAGGATGTTTGTATCCAGGAATGTGAAAACTGTGTGGAACAGCGGAAATGGGCTTTTTCATTTAAATACACACACATGCATGCATGCACTCGCACATACACACACCTAACACTAACACACACACTCGCTATACACACACACACACACACACACACACAACTAAACGCACATACACACACACACACGCAGGGACACACACACATGGACACTCAGGCACACACACACGCACACAGCATACACACTCTCTCTCTCTCTCTAAACACACACACACACACACTAAACACACACACACTGCTTCCCCTCCGTCTTTCAAAAATGCTTTGCATTTCCATCTATAGCAACCAGGTTAGTGTGTGTGAAAGGAAAGCAGTTCATGCGTGATACATTTCTTTGGCTGTGTTTTGGTCAGCCAGCTTTGACCCATCCGCTGGACTATTTCATTCTGTCATCTGATCGGGAACATGATCATTCATTGAGGTTTTTGTTGTTGTTGTTTTATTCCCCCCTCTCCCAGACTCCTGTCACATCCCTTTGCCTGGAACAAGGGGTTTCAGTGTATGTCTTAGTCAGGGTGGGTTTGGCAGTAACAAGTGACTTCATCCTCTCGTCAGAACAGCAAGTGTGTGTGTGTCTGTGTATGTGTTTTGTGTGTGTATGTGTGTGTGTGTGCATGTGCATGTGCATATGTGTGCATTTAAATGCAAAACCCATTTCCACTTTATTGATGGGAACAAACATGATTATGCTCACAAACAATGATATTCACTTTTGAGAGGGTTACGTTAAAGTGTCCCAAAAATGGGACGCTTTAAGGTCATACTCATAGTGCTAAACCAACTTGCTCTCCAAGTCCAGTAGACAGCCAAACTGACCGCAGACACCTCTGTTTGTGGATGGGACACTGTCCTGCCCACAGTGCCAAGATCCACCACAGATACCTTGCCAAGAATGTTGTTGGCAGACATCATTTCTGAACAGATGGAGCTAGCACCAAGGGAAAGGTTGTGTGCAAAGCCATCTTAATATGAAGGCTGTTATAATTTTGTACTTGTAAACAAACTGATACTTACAACTGGGACAGACACAGACTTGTCAACTTGGTGATTCAACTCGTGTTACTGCATCAGTGACAGACACAGACTGGCCATCTTGGTGAATCGACACAGTGTTATTACATTGGGGACAGACAAGACTGGCCATCTTGGTGAATCAACAGAGAGTTACTACATCAGGGACAGACACAGACAGGCCATTTTGGTGAATCAACAGTGTTACTACATCAGGGACAGACACAGACAGGCCATTTTGGTGAATCAACAGTGTTACTACAACAGGGACAGACACAGACGGGCCATCTTGGTGAATCAACAGTGTTACTACATCAGGGACAGTCCCAGACGGGCCATTTTGGTGAATCAACAGTGTTACTACATCAGGGACAGACACAGACTGGCCATCGTGGTGAATCAACACAGAGTTACTACATCAGGGACAGACACAGACGGGCCATTGTGGTGAATCAACTGTGCTACTACATCAGGGACAGACACAGACAGGCCATTTTGGTGAATCAACACAGAGTTACTACATCAGGGACAGACACAGATGGGCCATTTTGGTGAATCAACAGTGTTACTACATCAGGGACAGACACAGACTGGCCATATTGGTGATTCAGCTCAGTGTTACTACATCGGGGAAAAACACAGGCTGGCCATTTCAGTGAATCAACACAGTGTTATTACATCAGGGACAGACACAGATGGGCCATTTTGGTGCATCAACACAGAGTTATTACATCAGGGACAGACACAGACGGGCCATTTTGGTGCATCAACACAGAGTTACTACATCAGGGACAGACACACACTGGCTGTCGTTATGTATCAACACTGCACTCCTTCCAGCCTCTGTGACAGACACAGACTGGCTCCCTTGATGACTCAACATCGACCCAATAAGCCCACAGGTATGACCCAGAACAGCCCCAGCTCTAGAAGATGCGTGCCCCACCCACAAAGGGAAGTAATTATACCCATGCCATCACCTTGTGGCTGCACACCAAAACTTAATGCGTCAAGGCTTTGCTTAAGGAGTCGAGCATTTATAGACTGGCGCAATTAGATTGTTTCAAGAATTTTCGTTGCGTCTGAATGTTGATTCTCTTAACTTTCTTTCATATGGCCATCAAGGTACAAGCCAGTGGTTTCAAGCAGACAGATTTAATTTAAATCAAAGGAATGGGACTGTTTGGGCGCTTCAAATAAGCTGGTGCAAAGATTGGGTCACAGATGAGTGCAAAGGCCTGAAATGTGACGTCAACTAATGGGAAGGTCATGTATTTGAAGACAGTGATTTTATTGGTGAAAATCCCCCCCCCCCCCCCCCCCCCAAGGGAAATAATTGGTAGGGAGTTGTTCTTTTGATCAGTTTAACATTTAATGCTGGCTGAACTTTATGGTCGGCCTTAAAACGCTTACATGGATTATATGTGTTTCTAGTGCAAAATCCTAATTGTGGCGTGTGGCCTGTGTGTGTAAATAAGTAGACAGCGTACCTCCAGGAGCAGAAATGGCAGACGTTGCCTTTTATACGTCAGCCCCTTGATTAGTAGATGTCGCTTGAGATACTTTAGCAACAGGAGCGGCGGGTGTGGTTTGCTGTACTTCTTGAACAGGGGTGGCAGGTGTTTGCTGTCCTGAAATAGCAATGGCA
The DNA here is from genome assembly GCA_033310375.1 of Conus canariensis. Taxonomy (NCBI): domain Eukaryota; kingdom Metazoa; phylum Mollusca; class Gastropoda; order Neogastropoda; family Conidae; genus Conus; species Conus canariensis. The sequence continues at coordinate 8,948,349 of CM065743.1, forward strand.
GGTGTTTGCTGTACTTTTGGAGCAGGGGCAACAGGTGTTTGCTGCACTCTCGGAGCAGGCGCGGCTGGTATTTGTTTTACTCCAGAAGCAGGAGCGGCAGGTGTCGATTGCTGTACTCTTGGAGCAGGTGTGGCAGGTGTTTGCTGTACTCTTGGGGCAGGGTCGGCAGGTGTTTGCTGTACTCTTGGAGCAGGCGTGGCAGGTGTAGTTTGCTGTACCCAGGAGTAGCTGTGGTTGGTTGCAGTCCAGTCCTAGGCAAGGCAGGTGTCAGTGGCTTGACCACAGCAGTAGGGGTGGTGGGAGATGCAGGAACTGCAGTCCGCTGAAGTGCCATCATTACTGGTGCCACTAAAAAAAAGACGGATATATAATTTATGTGTAGTGTGTTGTGTGTGTGTGTGTGTTTGTGCATATTTGTGTGTGCATGTGTGTGTGGGCGAGTGTGCGTACGCATGAGTGCGTGTGTGCGTGAATGTGCACTCGCACATGCGCGCGCACACACACACACACACACACACACACACACACACACACACACAGAGGCACAGGAAAGAGGACTGACCTGTGACTGATTTTGCAGGAGGAGCAGGTGCCTCTTGGTCTCCTGCCAGATGTCCTGAAAACATCATGGACAGACTGGCAGAAGTGCATTACACACAACTCGCATACGAACTGATAAAAAGGGAGAGAGAGGAAGGCGAAGGAGAAGAAAGAAGAGAATGGATTAAAGTGAAAGACTAGGGGAGAGGAGAAAAGAGGGAAGCAGGGATGGAAAGCAGAATAAATTGTCCTGCAATTGCGCAACAGCCCTGTCCACCTGACGGGGCATGGGGGTATGTTGTGTGCATGGTGGAGAAATGGTATAGTCTGACTACAGTCAGAAAAGATTGCCTTGTTACCAGCCGCATTGGCGAAGTGGTTGGCGTCACGGACTTCCTGGCCGGGAGATCGTGGGTTCGATTCCCATCAGAGCCGTTTCTTTGTGGGATTTTTCTGGCTGAACCGGCTCCTACTGAGAGCTGAGATTGGAATGGGCTCAGCTGGGAAGACTGGGACCACACAGTTGAGTTTCATACACTTAATTAATGGATGCGTCTCTGCGAGTGTTGCTCAAATTCCCTGACCAACAATGCAGGTGTCTGTATTTCTCTGACCTGGTTGATACCAAGATATAAAAGTAAGCGTAGAGAACAGCTTGTCATGCAGTCTCAGACCAAAATGGAAATCCGTATCATAATCATCATCATTATCATATCATCATCATCATCCATCAATCAATCAATCAACATTCAAAAAAGAAAAAAAGGAAGTCAAGGAGGTCACAAATTTCATGGCCGTTCATGCCCTGTTTGGACCTCAATTTTAATTGCCTCTCCACGTCTATGACCTCAATATGATTCTGCCAGGATCTTCAACATTGGCTGATTCATTGGGACGGTCGTCGGACGCACATGGTTGTGCGGCTCCGGGAATGTGCAATTATTGTCATCAATGTGGGGGGCCTAGTAGGTGGCGTCCTGCGTATGTTGAATCCCGACAAGCACTGAAATGACTCGGCAGCAGCACAGCGTCTGGTTGGATGCCTCATGATGACTCGACATGGACTTCAGCCTGTCGATTGCCAATGCCTTGGCTGTGGAAAGATGGGCCAGGCTGTGACTGTGGATGGAGGCTGGAATGAAGGGCGTGGGTGCACTGCCTCTGAGTGGCACAGAAGACGGGACAGAATAACAAATTTCCTTTTCGATCGCTAGCCCTTAGCAGAAGAGTAAGAACTGGGGGGTGGGGGGTAAGGGGGCAGGTGGCAGGGTAAGTGGACAGTTGAGAGGAGTACCTTCTGCCCCCCCCCCCCCCCCCTCCCCCTCCGAAATTTGAAGCCAAAAAATGTGAACGGCATGTCACCGTGTGTCCCCACCCTTTCCTTTTCCCCGCGTTTATACGAGTTTGGAATCTGGAAGAAAGGTACCCTTCAATCTAACTAGAAAGGGAGATCCCCCCACTCCCTTCCAACGACTAACCCTATCCATCCCACCCTTTCCCGCCCCACCCACACACCCCTTGCACTTTTTTTTTTCTTTTTAAGATTTGTAAGACTGCAGTGATGTTGCCCCCATCCCCGACAACATAAAAAAAAGGCAGAGTCAAAGAGAGTTACAGAAAGGAGGAAGTTAACTGGCACAGAGCGCCCAGGCAGAGGGACAGCTCTTTGCACTGACAGAGCCCCCAGGCCACACGCCACAATTAGGATCTTGCACTAAACCACTATTGTAATCCATGTAAGCGTTTTGAGGCCTACCATGTATTTGAGCCAGCATTTCATGTTAAACTGATATTTGACCAAAGGACCAACTCCCACCAATTTCCCTTGGTTTAGGGGATTTTCACCGATGAAATCACAATCTTCAAATACATGACCTTCCCCTTAGTAGACGGCACATTTCAGGCCATTGCACTCACCCGTGACCTTATCTTTACACCAGCTCCAAGTGCTCAAATAGTCCCATTCCTTTTGATATTAATCTGTTTTGCCTGAACTTTCTGGCTTGTACCTTGATGGCCAAATAAAAAAAATGAGGAGAATCAACTTTCACACACAATAAACATTCTCAAAACAATCTAAATGCGCAGTCTCGACTACTCAAGCAAGGCCTTGGCGCATTGTTTTTTTGGTGTGCAGCCATAGGATCCCTGCTGGAGAGGGCAGCTGCACACTAACAGACACAACTAGATTGTCTAGAGAACTGCTGTTGTGTCTGGAAGATGATTTACCTTCTTTTCTTTCTTATGCCTCTCAAGGTATGCGTGCCAGGTGGTTCCAAGCAAACGGATTAAAATCAAAGGAAAAGGACTATTTTGGGGGAGGGGCGTGGGGGGGGGGGGGGGGGGGGTGACCACGCGCGTGGCGTAAAGATAGGGTCACGGGTGAATGAGAAGGCCTGAAATGTGACGTCAGCCATGGGAAAGGTCATATATTAAATTTGAAGATTGTGAATGATGTCATAGGTGAAAATCAGCGAAACAAACCAACCAACCAACAAACGAAAGTGAAATGACTGGGCCTGTGTGTGTGTGTGTGTGTGTGTGTGTGTGTGTGTGTGTGTGTGCGTGTGTGTGTGTGTGTGCGTGCGTGCGTGCGTGTGTGCGTGCGTGCGTGCGTGGTGTGTGTGTGTGTGGGTTTTTTTTTTTTGTTTTTTTTTTGGAGGGGGGGGGGGGGGGGTTGATCAATCATCATTTTAACATCAACTGCTGACTCAAACTTACGCTAGGTCTCACAACGCTTACATGGACTATAATTATAGCGATTCAGAGCCAAATCCTAATTTTGGCACATGGCCGGCGGGTGAGCGCAGGGAAGAGGAAGGGAGAGTGGAGAGGGAAGGGGACAGCACTCTATGCTGGCTGACCTGAGGTCAGCAGAGCTCCGTCTTTTCTGCGGCGGGGCAGGATGATGATGCGGTAGCCAAGGGTGATGACCATGACAAAGAGGAAGAGGCCCACCGCCACCCCACTCACCACGTAGAACACCATCTCGTTTTCCACCACTGGACAGTCAGTGCATTATCATCATCATCATTATTATTATCATTGATATTATTATTATTATTATTATCGTTATTATTACTGTAGCCCACCATGTAGAACACCACGTCGTTTTCCACCACTGGACAGTCAGTGCATTATCATCATCATCATTATTATTATCATTGATATTATTATTATTATTGTTATTATTATTATTATTATTATCGTTATTATTACTGTAGCCCACCATGTAGAACACCACGTCGTTTTCCACCACTGGACAGTCAGTGCAGAATTATTATTATTATTATCATTATTATGATTATGACGACGATGATGATGATGATGATGACTATAGTATCATCATCATTATTGTTATTTTTATTATTATTGTTATTATCATTATCATCATCATCATTATCATTATTATTATTATTATTATTATTATTATTATTATCATCATCATCATTATTAGTGACGCTGAGGGTGGTGACCATGACGAAGAGGAAAAGGCCCACTGCCACCTCACCCACCATGTAGAACACCACATCGTTTTCCACCAGTGGAGAGCCAATGCAGAATTATTATTATCATTATTATTATCACTATTAATATTATTATTATTTTTTTATCATCATCATCATCATCATCATCATCATCATTATTATTATTATTATTATTATTATATTATCATTATTGTTATTATCGTTGTTGTTATTGTTTTTATCATCATCATCATCATTATCATTACCATTTTTTCGATTTTTTTAAATCATTTTTGTTATTACTATCATTATTGTTATTATTATCATTATATTCTTCTTCTTATTGTTGTTATTATTATTATCATTATCATCATCATCATCATCATTACTATTATTATTATTAATATCATTATTTTTACTGCAGCTGAGGGTGGTGACCAGGACGAAAAGGAAGAGGCCCCCCCCCCCCCCCCCCCCCCCACCCTGCCCACCATGTAGAACACCACGTCGTTCTCCACCACTGGACAGTCAGTGCAGAATAACTATTGTTATTTTTATTATGAATGTCATTATTGTTATTTTCATTATTATTATCATAATTACTTTTTTTTAATTATTATTATTAGTAGTATTGTTATTATTATTACTATTATTCATGCTGTTATTATTATCATTATTGTTGTTGTTATTATGATTATTATCATTATTATTATTGATATTACTGTAGCTGAGAGGGATGACCATGACGAAGAGGGATATGCTCACCGCCACCCTGACCACCATGTAGAACACCACGTCAGTCTCCACCATTAGACAGTTAGTGCATTATTATTATTATTATTATTATTATTATTATTATTATTTGTTGTTGTTGTTGTTGTTGTACTTATTGTTAATGTTATTATTACTTTTATCAGTATTATAATTATTATTGTTATTATGATTATATTGTTAAATCATTATTGTTATTGTTATTATCATTATTGTTACTACAATTAGAATTATTATTATTATTGTAACTGAGATTGGTGACCATGACGAAGACAGATAAATAAAAATATACAAGAGGGAGGTAGAGACGAATAATAACAATAATAACAATAGCAATAATAATAATAATAATGATAATAAAAAAAATGTTTGACAGGATGGGTTGGATGTTAACGAACTGAAATACTGCAAACAATGTGAATTGTTTTACAACAGTTACAGTAACCAGTTACATTGATAAAAGAGCCACACCACATTGTCATATGTCATGAAAAAAAACAAAAAGTACCAGCGATTGCTCGCTGGTTGCAGAGAAGTTGATCAGACCAGTCAATAGAGGATATATCAACCATTTAATATGGAATTCTTTATGGTTCGTGTTTATATACGCATTGTGGTTTTTTCAATTTGGTATCAAAATGTTAATATTTCCAGAAAACCTGTTCTATGTGGAAGGTTGTCTTGCAGTTTACATGTGTACAAGTATTGTTTTGCCAAAAGAGCAATGAAGCAGAAAATACTATCAACAATTGTTGCATCAAACCCTAGAAGAGCAAGTGATTCTGTTACACGTATACTCTGGACATTGGTATATTTCTTTGTTATTAACTCAGTAAAAGTGTCCCCAAAACGCTGGGCATAAGTACACCTCCAGAACATGTGGTCAATGCTATCCTTACACAGCCCACAAAAGCTGCACCTGCCATTATTGACGACTCCAATTTCTATGAAAATGATGTTTGTTCCAAGCATATGTGTAATGTTCTGAGTTGAAACCATTTGAGCTTAATATTCGATATTTTATGAGCAAGCAGGAAGCATGACCCCCAAATCATGAGTTTGAGACAGTTTCAAATCCCATTTATCGCAACACGGAGCGCTCTGATCATTTTAAATCATTATTTCATAGTACATCTTTGAACCTTTGTAAGTGGTGAACAATTTCTTATAGCAGAGATGAGAACTGATGTGTTTATTGCTTTCGATATTTATTCCAGATATCTTTATATAATCGAGTACTGCGGACTTCTACTCGGCGAAAGTGAGAAAATCAATATCAATACCATATTTTTTTCTTATTTTGAGTGAAAGAAACTGTCCATCGTCATAAAAAAAAAGAGCCAGATAGTAAATATTTTTGTTTTCCAGTAGTTTGGAGACAATGTATTTTTTTTCCCGACTTGAACATGTTTGTTGTAGCATATTGGTCCAGCTAACAGTTCGGCAGAATTTTTTTGCATACATTTGTAGTAGAAACGTTTACAAGCTTCGAAAACATCTGCCCTGAATTGGATTATTATTATTGTTGTTGTTATCATCATTATTATTACTATTATTATCATTATCAGTATTGTTGTTGTTGTTGTTATTATTGTTATTATCTTTGTTGTTGTTGTCGTCGTCGTCCTCCTCCTCCTCCTTCTCGTTGTCGCTGTAGTCATCATCATCCAGGGTCAGCACTGGAGAGACCTACCCAAATCACTGACCTGAGTGGCAGCACTCAAGACACCCACACCAGGCACTGGCCTATCTCTGTGTGACATTGAACACACCCACACCAGGCACTGGCCTATCTCTGTATGACATTGAATACACCCACACCAGGCACTGGCCTATCTCTGTGTGACATTGAATACACCCACACCAGACACTGGCCTATCTCTGTGTGACATTGAATACACCCACACCAGACACTGGACTATCTCTGTGTGACATTGAATACACCCACACCAGACACTGGACTATCTCTGTGTGACATTGAATACACCCACGCCAGGCACTGGCCTATCTCTGTGTGACATTGAATACACCCACACCAGGTACTGGCCTTTCTCTGTGTGGCATTGAATACACCCACACCAGGAACTGGCCTATCTCTGTGTGACATTGAATACACTCACACCAAGCACTGGACTATATCTGTGTGACATTGAATACACCCACGCCAGGCACTGGACTATCTCTGTGTGACGTTGAATACACCCACACCAGGCACTGACCTCTCTCTCTGTGACATTGAATACACCCACACAAAACACTGACCTCTCTCATTGTGACATTGAATACACCCACACCAAACACTGACCTCTCTCTCTGTGACATTGAATACACCACACCAAACACTGACCTCTCTCTCTGTGACATTGAATACACCCACACCAAACACTGACCTCTCTCTCTGTGACATTGAATACACCCACACCAAGCACTGACCTCTCTCTCTCTCTGTGACATTGAATACACCCACACAAAACACTGACCTCTCTCTGCGATATTGAATACACCCACACCAAACACTGACATCTCTCTCTGTGATATTGAATACACCCACACCAAACACTGACCTCTCTCTCTGTGACATTGAATACACCCACACCAAACACTGACCTCTCTCTCTGTGACATTGAATACACCCACACCAACACTGACATCTCTCTCTGTGACATTGAATACACCCACACCAAGCACTGACCTCTCTCTCTGTGACATTGAATACACCCACACAAACACTGACCTCTCTCTCGAATTGAATACACCCACACCAACACTGACATCTCTCTCTGTGACATTGAATACACCCACACCAAACACTGACCTCTCTCTCTCTGTGACATTGAATACACCCACACCAAGCACTGACCTCTCTCTCTGTGACATTGAATACACCCACACCAAACACTGACCTCTCTCTCTGTGACATTGAATACACCCACACCAAAACACTGACATCTCTCTCTGTGACATTGAATACACCCACACAAACACTGACCTCTCTCTCTGTGACATTGAATACACACACACCAAGCACTGACCTCTCTCTCTGTACATGGAATACACCCACACCAAACACTGACATCTCTCTCTGTGACATTGAATACACCCACACCAAACACTGACATTTCTCTCTGTGATATTGAATACACCCACACCAAACACTGACCTCTCTCTCTGTGACATTGAATACACCCACGCCAAACACTGACCTCTCTCTCTGTGATCATGAATACACCCACACCAAACACTGACTTATCTCTCTGTGACATTGAATACACCACACCAAACACTGACCTCTCTCTCTGTGACATTGAATACACCACAACCAAGCACTGACCCTCTCTCTCTGTGACATTGAATACACCCACACCAAACACTGACCTCTCTCTCTGTGACATTGAATAACCCACACCAAACACTGACATCTCCTCTGTGGACATTGAATACACCCACACCAAACACTGACCTCTCTCTCTCTGTTACATTGAATACACCCACACAAGCACTGACCTCTCTCTCTGTGACATTGAATACACCCACACCAAGCACTGACCTCTCTCTCTGTCACATGAATACACCCACACCAAGCACTGACCTCTCATGTGACATTGAATACACCCACACCAAACACTGAACCTCTCTCTCTCTGTGACATTGAATGCACCCACACCAAACACTGACCCCTCTCTCTGTGACATTGAATACACCACACCAAGCACTGACCTCTCTCTCTGTCACATTGAATACACACACCAAGCACTGACCTCTATGTGATATGGAATACACCCACACCAACACTGACTCTCTCATCTGTCACACTGAATACACCCACACCAAACACTGACTCTCTCTGTGTGACATTGAATACACCCACACCAAGCACTGACCTCTCTCTCTGTGACATTGAATACATCCACACCAAGCACTGACCTCTCTCTCTGTGAATGAATACATCCACACCAAGCACTGACCTCTCTCTCTGTGACATTGAATACACCCACACCAAACACTGACCTCTCTCTCTGTGACATTGAATACACCCACACCAACACTGACCTCTCTCTCTGTGACATTGAATACAGCCCACACAAAACACTGACCTCTCTCTCTGTGACATTGAATACACCCACACCAAACACTGACCTCTCTCTCTGTGACATTGAATACACCCACACCAAACACTGACCTCTCTCTCTCTGTGACATTGAATACACCCACACCAAGCACTGACCTCTCTCTCTGTGACATTGAATACACCCACACCAAACACTGACATCTCTCTCTGTGACATTGAATACACCCACACCAATCACTGACCTCTCTCTCTGTGACATTGAATACACACACACACCAAGCACTGACCTCTCTCTCTGTGACATTGAATACACACACACACCAATCACTGACCTCTCTCTCTGTGACATTGAATACACACACACACCAAGCACTGACCTCTCTCTCTGTGACATTGAATACACACACACACCAAGCACTGACCTCTCTCTCTGTGACAGATAGTAGATATTTTTGTTTTCCAATAGTTTGAAACTGGAAACGATCCAAAGATCCAACACCGCGCTGCTCGCTGGGTCATCCATCGACACCGGAAAACCTCCAGTGTACATGACATGCTGGAGAACCTTCAGTGGTTCCCCCCGTCACAGAACGAAGAAGAAAGGCGCGACTAGCGAACTTCTACAAATACCACAACGGAAGCCTCATCATCAACACGTGCCACAAACCCTCTCAGAATCCCTCTGCACCCAAAGGAACCCGACGGTCCCATCCAGCAACCTACCACCTTTCCAGCTGCAGGACTCTCTACAGACAGAAATCCTTCTTCCCCAGGACCATACCCGACTGGAACAGCTTTCCTGCTGAGGTTGCCCTCAGCCCCACCCTGGAGGGCTTCAAATCCCGAATCTGATCCCACACCCCTCCCCCCTGTCCCCATCCCCCCAACACCCCCCGCCCCAGCAAACTCTACCTCAAGAGACATCAAACTACACACAAACCCCCCTTATAATCTACAGAATCTTCACAATGATGAAGGCGGTAGCCAAGGGAAAGAAGAAGAAGACATTGAATACACCCACGCCAAACACAGACCTCTCTCTCCCTGTGACATAGAACACACCCACACCAAGCACTGACCTCTCTCTCTCCTGTGACATTGGACACACCCACACCAAGCACTGACCTCTCTCTCTCTGTGACATAGAACACACCCATACCAAGCACTGACCTCTCTCTCTCTGTGACATAGAACACACCCACACCAAGCACTGATCTCTCTCTCTCTCTGTGACATAGAACACACCCACACCAAGCACTGATCTCTCTCTCTCTCTGTGACATAGAACACACCCACACCAAGCACTGACCCTCTCTCTCTCTCTCTGACATAGAACACACCCACACCAAGCACTGACCTATCTCTCTCTGTGACATAGAACACACCCACACCAAGCACTGACCTCTCTCTCTCTCTGTGACATAGAACACACCCACACCAAGCACTGAACTCTCTCTCTGTGACATAGAAACACACCCATACCAAGCACTGATCTCTCTCTCTCCTCTGTGACATAGAACACACCCACACCAAGCACTGACCTCTCTCTCTCTCTCTGACATAGAACACACCCACACCAAGCACTGACCTATCTCTCTCTGTGACATAGAACACACCCACACCAAGCACTGACCTCTCTCTCTCTCTGTGACATAGAACACACCCACACCAAGCACTGAACTCTCTCTCTGTGACATTGAACACACCCACACCAAGCACTGATCTCTCTCCTCTCTCTTCTCTCCTCTCTCTCTCTCTCTCTCTCTCTCTCTCTGTGACATTGAATACACCCACACCAAGCACTGATCTCTCTCTGTGACATTGAATACACCCACACCAAGCACTGATCTCTGTGACATTGAACACACCCACACCAAACACTGACCTCTCTCTCTGTAACATTGAACACACCCACACCAAGCACTGACCTCTCTCTCTCTGTAACATTGAACACACCCACACCAAACACTGACCTCTCTCTCTGTAACATTGAACACACCCACACCAAACACTGACCTCTCTCTCTGTAACATTGAACACACCCACACCAAACACTGACCTCTCTCTCTGTAACATTGAACACACCCACACCAAGCACTGACCTCTCTCTCTGTAACATTGAACACACCCACACCAAACACTGATCTCTCTCTCTCTCTGTAACATTGAACACACCCACACCAAGCACTGCCTCTCTCTCTGTAACATTGAACACACCCACACCAAACACTGATCTCTCTCTCTCTGTAACATTGAACACACCCACACCAAGCACTGATCTCTCTCTCTGTAACATTGAACACACCCACACCAAGCACTGACCTCTCTCTCTCTCTGTGACATAGAACACACCCACACCAAGCACTGAACTCTCTCTCTGTGACATTGAACACACCCACACCAAGCACTGATCTCTCTCTCTCTCTCTCTCTCTCCTCTCTCCTCTCTCTCTCTCTCTCTGTGACATTGAATACACCCACACCAAGCACTGATCTCTCTCTGTGACATTGAATACACCCACACCAAGCACTGATCTCTGTGACATTGAACACACCCACACCAAACACTGACCTCTCTCTCTGTAACATTGAATACACCCACACCAAACACTGACCTCTCTCTCTGTAACATTGAACACACCCACACCAAACACTGACCTCTCTCTCTCTGTAACATTGAACACACCCACACCAAACACTGACCTCTCTCTCTGTAACATTGAACACACCCACACCAAACACTGACCTCTCTCTCTGTAACATTGAACACACCCACACCAAACACTGACTTCTCTCTCTGTAACATTGAACACACCCACACCAAGCACTGACCTCTCTCTCTGTAACATTGAACACACCCACACCAAACACTGATCTCTCTCTCTCTGTAACATTGAACACACCCACACCAAGCACTGATCTCTCTCTCTGTAACATTGAACACACCCACACCAAGCACTGATCTCTCTCTCTCTGTAACATTGAACACACCCACACCAAACACTGATCTCTCTTTCCTCCTTCAACATTGAAGACACACATGCCAATCATTGACCTCTCTCTCTCTCTGTGACATTGAACACACCCACACCAAACACTGACCTCTCTCTCTCTCTCTGTGACATTGAATACACCCACACCAAGCACTGATCTCTCTCTCTCTGTGACATTGAACACACCCACACCAAACACTGATCTCTCTTTCCTCCTTCAACATTGAAGACACACATGCCAATCATTGATCCAATAGCTGTCTCCTCTGCTCAGGACTCAGAACAACTTTAATATCTCAAAATGAGAAGTGACAGTGGTGTAATCTGGGAGCGGGGGGGGGGGGGGGGGGGGGGGGGGGGGGGGGGGGGGGGATGAGGAGGATATGGAGGATAGGAATTGTTGAGAGGAATACCATCTGGACTCTCTAATCTTTTTTAAGCCAAAAAATGTTGACGGCATGTTACCGTGCCCCCCCCCCCCCTCCCCCCCCCCCCCCCCCCCCCGCCTCCTCCTTCCTTTCACATGAGTTTGAAAATTTGAAAGAAAAAAAAATTAACTCAATACAAGCTCATAAGTATACGAACCTATCTCTCCCACGTCGAAGACGGCAGCATGCTGGGTGTAGTTGACCTGATCTCTGAGGTTCTCCACAAAACAGCGGTACAGGTTCCTTGAGTCCTTTGCCGACAGAGTCTTGGTCAGGATGGACATATCCGGGGTGGTACAGATTTCCCCGGGGGAGGCGTTCTCTGGGTCAGCGATGCCCCCGACACCGGCAGCCAGAGTGACGCGTTGCCTGGCTCGCTTTGTTCCCAGAACCACCGAAACCTACTTGGCTGAGGAGACAGATTGGTGGGTTGGCTGATTGGTTGGTTGGTTGATGATGATGATGATGATGATGATGATGATGATGATGATCTTTATTTCTAAGCGTAACTGATAAGCAAACACATGCTTTTTTCATCCGGCCCTTGCCCCGCTAAGGGACTAACTAAGCATAACTAGCGACTAAAACTTACAAAACTTTTTAACAAACACACATGTCTTCACAAATACATTAAAAAGTTGATGAGTTGTTCCTCCATTAACACTGAGGCGTAGATGAATTTAAAGTGTAAAAAAAAAAAAAAAATTGAAACAACAAACAAGAATAAAAAAAAAATCGGTTACAAAGAAGAAAAAAAAAAAACAACTAATCACAAACAGACAGAATCAGCGATCCTTCTGTTGTTAGAGAGAGAGAGAGAGAGAGAGAGAGAGAGAGAGAGAGAGAGAGAGAGAGAGAGAGAGTTACATTCCTTCTGTAAAATATTAACATACAACAAGCCTCGTTTCTTCGGTCATTCTTGGATGTTTTCGTTTTTCGTTCCAAGGAGGGCTTTCGGGGAACGTTCGGACACACAGAAGAGAAGGGAGCAGGCGAAAGGAAATCTGTATGTTGTATTCAATGTACTCAACCTGGTCACATCTACGCCTGGAGATCATTGTGTTTCACGTTTGCTTTACAACTGTATATTTATTTTTGTGTTATTTCGTTTGTTTTTACACAGCGACGAATTCTTTTTCGTTTTTGTCTTCTTTCCTTCTTCCTCTTCTTTCTTCCTTCCTTCCTTCCTTTCCTTCTTTTTCTCTGTCTGTCTGTTGTTTTCTTTGTATAAGCAGCACATTATCAGAGTGAGTGTGCCAGTACACCACACATTAGAACATTAACAAACCCAGACACATTGTATCGAATGCCTAAACATTAAAATCAGCAAGAATATGTTCATTAATTTTGTGAGCGAATATACAGACTACGCATGGTGTGTAAGAGACTGGTTGAAAAAAAAAAAAAGAAAAAAAAAAGCTAGTTGTGGAAATCGTTTTTGTTTTTTTCCGCTTTTTTCTTCTTTTTTTTTCTTCTTCTTTTTTTGGCAGATGAAGAGGACAGTGTGAAGCACTAAAAAATGAAGAGGTGGATTTCGGCCTTAGGAGGGAAAAGAAAAAAAAAAGATGTCATCGCCTTAAGTGCTCCATTGATCCGACAACTAGTGCCACCAAAAAAAAAAAAAAAAAAAAAAAAAAAAACCATACAACAAGCTGCGAAGGATGATGATTAGTTGGTTGGCTGAGTGAGTGAGTGAGTGAGTCACTGACTCACTTGTTGATATTGACTGAACGAGTGAGTGTGTACTGATTTGTTGATAGTGTATAGACAGATTGTTTCCTTATTTGTCTGATTCGGATAACTAATTGACTGATTTAGTTGACTGATTGATTGACTGATTGATTGAAGGATTAATTATTTACGGATTGATTATTTACGGATTGGCTGATGGTTGATAGATTGATTACTTGATCGATTGATTCTAATCACTGACTGACTAATAAGTTGGTTGATTATTGATCGATTTTGTTTAGATATTCGTTTATAATCTATTTATTTATCTGTTTAAGCCTCACTTTCACATTTCTTAATAGTCATTAGCAGATCACAAATGTCGTCTACATTGTCTCTTCTGTGTGTGTGTGTGTGTGTGTGTGTGTGTGTGTGTGTGTGTGTGTGTGTGTGTGTGTGTGTTTTCCAGTCTGCCTGTCAGTTTGTCCAAAAGTTTGCCCCCCTAACGCACCCCTCTCTCTCTCTACTTTTGCAAAAAAAAAGAATAAAGATATGCATTCCTAATGCATAAGTCATATGTCTATATCTATCTATCTATATATATATATAATATATATATATATATATATATAAATTTAGAAAGAGAGGGGGTTAGTTACCGCCGAGGACATTGAGAAACAAAGCACAGGACAAGACACGATGCATTTCGACCTCGTGGGTCTTCTTCAGGCAAAAAAAACAGACCACGTTTAACATTTTTCCCCTCCCCCCAATTATACCTTATCACCCATTAATCTTCCATCCCCTTCCCTCCCTTATTAACATTACCCACAAGCCTTTCACAACTACCCACACATAACTACTACCACCTCCTTCATCACCC
>CM065743.1:8963269-8970769 GCA_033310375.1 Conus canariensis
ACACCACATCCGCTAAATTTTGAGACCGCACTGCACACGATTTAAAGCTGATGCATACATGAATAAATAACGGAGATGGGAGAATTTAGTAAGTGGGTCTCGTGGCTACGAATTACCGGATGTCTGACCTACGCATTAGCCCAACGCGTTGGTCAGACCATGAGTACCTACCTAAGATTGGTTGTGCCATTTTTATCATTGTATGTGTGTGTAGTGAATGTGTACACGTGTGTGTATGGATGTGTGGGTATAGGCCCATGTGTGTGTGCGAGCGCATGTGTGTGTGCATGATGTGCATGTATGCGTATGCATGAGTTGTGTGCACGCACAAGTGTTGTGTGTGTATGTGTGTGTGCGCACAACCGTGTGTGTGTGTGTGTGTGTGTGTGGTGCGTGGTGCGTGCGTGCGTGCGTGTGTGTGTGTGTGTGTGTGTGTGTGTGTGTGTGTGTGTGTGTTGTGTGTGTGTGCAGATGTGCCTGCACATGTGTGTATGTGTGTTTGTGTGTGTGTGTGTGTGGTGGGGGGGGGGGGGGGTTGATTTGTGGGCTTGTGTGAGCATACGCGCGCATCTGCATATGTATGTGTCCATAGATGTGTGTATGTTGTGTGGTGTGTGTGTGTGTGTGTGTGTGTGTTGTGTGTGTGTGGTGTCTGTATGTGTGCATATACACGTGTGCGTATGTGTATGCGCGTGCGCGTTCATGTGTGTGCGTGTATGTGTGCACGCGCGCGTGTGTGTATGTGCTCACGCGCGCATGTGCATATATGTGCGCGTAGGAGCGAGCGCATATACGCGCGCGCTTGTGTGTATATGTGTGTGCTATCAAACATGGCGACCTACAGGAGAAGCAGGCGTCTGATGCCTCTTCCTACCAATTCGACAATTAGTTTGTTACATAGAGACAAAAAATAATGGATGAACAGAATTCGTTAAGACTCTCTTTTGAAACTTCTAGCCTTTTAAGACGATATTTATCTTGTTCATATCGACGATGAAGTGGATTTTGATCTGAAAGAAGCTGTATTAGACTGAGCATTGTTCAAGCTCTTTTTCAGCTCTGTCTCTTTACAAAAGCAGTTATTCTGTAGGCTGAGCTGTGTGACTCGTCAAACTCTGTTACACTTCCTTCTAATTTGGAGAAAGACATTTTGGTATTTCCCTGTAATTATTTCTATTACACTGTTGGCATGGCTTCGTTTCGCTTCGTTAGACAATCAACATGACTGAATTTAGTCAGGTTACTCTATCAGTATAGCTTCCTTTAGTTCTGCTCTGCTATAGACTCCAATAGTTCTGTCCCACTGTCAACATGACTTCATTCAGGTCTGTCCCACTGTCAACATGACTTCATTCAGTTCTGTCCCACTGTCAACATGACTTCATTCAGTTCTGTCACACTGTTAACATACATGACTTCATTCAGTTCTGTCACACTGTCAACATGACTTCATTCAGTTCTGTCCCACTGTCAACATGACTTCATTCAGTTCTGTCCCACTGTTAACATACATGACTTCATTCAGTTCTGTCACATGTCAACATGACTTCATTCAGTTCTGCCACACTGTTACACATGACTTCAGTTCTGCAATTCAATGATTCCTCCCCCTGTTAACATACATGACTTCATTCAGTTCTGTCCACTGTCAACATGGCTTCATTCAGTTCTGCCACACTGTTAACATACATGACTTCATTCAGTTCTGTCACACTGTCAACATGACTTCATTCAGTTCTGCCACACTGTTAACATACATGACTTCATTCAGTTCTGTACACTGTCAACATGACTTCATTCAGTTCTGCCACACTGTTAACATACATGACTTCATTCAGTTCTGTCACACGTCAACATGACTTCATTCAGTTCTGCCACACTGTACAACATGACTTCATTCAGTTCTGTCACACTGTCAACATGACTTCATTCAGTTCTGTCACACGTCAACATGACTTCATTCAGTTCTGTCACACAGTCAACATGACTTCATTCAGTTCTGTCACACTGTCAACATGACTTCATTCAGTTCTGTCACACTGTCAACATCACTTCATTCAGTTCTGCACACTGTTAACATAGACTTCATTCAGTTCTGTCACACAGTCAACATGACTTCATTCAGTTCTGTCACACTGTCAACATGACTTCATTCAGTTCTGTCACACTGTCAACATGACTTCATTCAGTTCTGTCACACTGTCAACATGACTTCATTCAGTTCTGTCACACTGTCAACATGACTTCATTTCAGTTCTGTCACACTGTCAACATGACTTCATTCAGTTCTGTTACACTGTTAACAACATGACTTGATTCAGTTCTGTCACACTGTCAACATGACTTCATTCAGTCTGTCACACTGTAACATGATTTCTTCAGTTCTGTCACACTGTCAACATGACTTCATTCAGTTCTGTCACACTGTCAACATGACTTCATTCAGTTCTGTCACTGTTAACATACATGACTTCATTCAGTTCTGTACACTGTTAAAAACTGACTTCATTCAGTTCTGCCACACTGTCAACATGACTTCATTCAGTTCTGTCACACTGTCAACATGACTTCATTCAGTTCTGTCACACTGTCAACATGACTTCATTCAGTTCTGTCACACTGTCAACATGACTTCATTCAGTCTGTCACACTGTCAACATGACTTCATTCAGTTCTGTCACACTGTAACATGACTTCATTCAGTTCTGTCACACTGTCAACATGACTTCATTCAGTTCTGTCACACTGTCAACATGACTTCATTCAGTTCTGTCACACTGTCAACATGACTTCATTCAGTCCTGTCACACTGTCAACATGACTTCATTCAGTTCTGTCACACTGTCAACATGACTTCATTCAGTTCTGTCACACTGTCAACATGACTTCATTCAGTCCTGTCACACTGTCAACATGACTTCATTCAGTTCTGTCCACTGTCAACATGACTTCATTCAGTTCTGTGACATTACTAACATGACTTCCGCTGATGATGTTACCCTGCCAACATAAATTCTTCAATGAAAGCAAATGGTGAAGTAGCCTACACAGAGGAACATACTTGATCATTGAAATAATGAGTTTCAACTCTTTCCGGGCACAAGCAAATGGTTCTGATCAAAACACGGCTTAATGATTCCGTTGATGTCAGTAAGGGATTTACTCTTGATCTTTCAACGTTCTCTTTGTTTTTGTCATCCTACCCCCCCCCCCCCCCCCCCCCCCCCTTTCCACCTCCCTCCACACAAATCCCATCCCCTTTATAAGTCACTTTCTCAGTAACTGAGGTCTCGTTCTCTCTCATGCGTTTTTCCCCACTACATGTTTATTTCTGTTTTTTTGTTTGTTTGTTTGTTTGTTGTTTGCTTTTGACCTGCCTCAAGGTCAAGGCTCGTTACTTCAATGTTTGTTATGTTCATTAGGCGACTCAGTTCATTGACATTTGTTTTCATGTTTCTGCCTCCACCTGCAGTCATTAGACTTTGAAATGGTTTCTTTCAGTTACGTCACGCTATCAAGGCTTGGTTCAGTTCTGTTACAGAATTAACATAGCTTCCGTTAGTTCTGTGGCACTGTCACCACGGCTTCTATTAATTAAACGACAAATAAGTAGGGTAACTCTTGCTCCCACAAGAAAACATAACTCCAAATTAATGCTGCTTATGACACCGAATCACGTAGCAGACATGACAGCACAGACCACACAGAACAAACAAGGAAACATCCCCCCAAAAGGATGTTCCAAGCTTGCCAATATACCCTGTACCGAACACATTTACACAGCAACAAGAACTGGAGAAATGAACAAATATATATTAACTTGTATTCAAGGTTACGGCTTCCTTTAGTTTTGTTACAGAAGAAAGATTTTTAACCAAATTTCCGGTGTGTTCTTAGAAGGTGTTCTTTCAAAGGGTTGTGGGAATGAGGTTTTTCTTTCTTTGTTAATGACTTGTGAGTTGACTTCAACGCGGTGACAGCCCTGATATAGTCCTCTGCGGTCAACTGGGCTGTAAGCAACATTACCTTACCTTACACTATCAACACGATTTCCGTCAGTACTATCAACATGGCTTTCTTTTGTTCTCTGACACGATCAATATGGCTTCCTTTCGTTTTGTTACATCGTCCACGTTGTTTCTTTTCATTTTGTTATAAATTATTGCTATCATTGCTTTCTTTCCATGGTTTTTGTTACACAACCAGACAATGCTTTGTGGAAGACTGTCGTGACTGTCAAGAGATCTATATTGGGGAAACTGAGAGAAACCTTCGAAAACGCATGACTGAACACAAAAGAGAATCATCACCAGTAGGCGCCCACCTACACGCCCAGCAACATCAGTTTGAAAAAGACAACATCAGCGTTCTCGACCGTGACAATAGATGGTTTCAGCGTGGGGTGAAGGAGGCTATCCATATTGCCGCCAACAACCCCACACTCAACCGGGACCGGGGCAGACACACCTTGCCACCCGTGTACAACTCCTCATCATTCAGTCACATGACCAGGGTTTGACCCGAGGTCGTGTGCACTGAACTCCAGTTCACCCAGTAGCAACACCACCGCTGACGAAGACGGATGGATGTCCGTTGAAAGCTCTAAGTAAGTGCTTGTTTCCCAGCTGAGTGACCTGTTCAAATCTGGTAGTCGTCAGACAAGACTTCTTCTTTTTTTTTTTTGGTTCTGCTGCCCTGTCGACGTGGTCTCTTGTAATTCTGTTACTCTATCAACATGGCTTTCTTTAGGTCTGTCACAGTATGAACTTGACTTCATTTTCAAGTGTCACACTGTCAACATGTTTCCTTTAGTCACGTTAAACTAGCCACACGGTCTACGTGATCATGTGGCCCATACAGAACATGACTTAACACAATACGCACGATTTCTTTCCCTTTGTTGTTTTGAAATGGCGAAAACGTGAAACGTGATTCAGTATAACTATGTATATGAAGTAGCCTAATTCCGAGCTACCCCACCCCTTTCTCTCTCTCTCTCTCTCTCTCTCTCTCTCTCTCTCTCTGCGCGCATGGGCGTGTATGTGTGTGTGTGTGTGTGTGTGTATGTGCGTGCGTGCATGCGTGCTTGCGTACATGCTTGCGTGCGTGCGTGCGTGCGTGCGTGTGTGTGTGTGTGTGTTTGCGCACACGTGCGAGGTTACTGCGATGTATTTAGTTTCCAGTTTCACAGACTTCGTTCGTGAACCCACTGCCCCTCCCCACCTCCCTCCTCCACCCCCCCCCCCCCCCCCCCCATCCCTTTTTTTTTCTCCCGAATGAGCGATGCCTGATGTTCCATTTGGTGCCAATAGAAACGGGCAGACGACGTTGTTAAATAGACCAGGAAGAGCTCTGCCGCTGCCATCCAGATCCTTGCCCACAACTGTCAGAGGGGGAGACGACTGGTACGACAACGTCCATCACTGGTGTCAGGGTTCGCACGGTCCTGGTAGGCTTCGGTGACGGTGACGGTGATAAACATTGTTCCTGCCTCAAAATGGTCACCAGTGGGATGGATTGCTTTCAGTGAGCCGCTATCAGCAAGAGAGGGTAGGCGGAATTGTGTGTGTGTGTGTGTGTGTGTGTGTGTGTGTGTGTGTGTGTGTGTGTGTGTCTGTCTGTGTGTGTGTGTGTGTGTGTGTGTGTGTGTGTGTGTGTGTGTCTGTCTGTCTGTCTGTCTCTCTCTCTCTCTCTCTCTCTCTCTCTCTCTCTCTCTTATGTTCTCATTTGTTTCCTTGCATATACATAACAAAAACAAAAAAGGAAAAAAAAAAAAAGGAAAAAAAAAACAACAGGAAAATCAAGAAACCTCTGAAAGAAAAGAAGGTTAGAAAATGCCCCAAACAACAATATGAGAAGATAAGCATTAAAACAAAACAGAAACAAACAATTTGATGTCACATATTCATATAAGCATTCAAAATTCACACACACACACACACACACACACACACACACACACACACACACACACACACACACACTCACACACAGACAGACAGAGAGAGAGAGAGAGAGAGAGAGAGAGAGAGAGAGAGAGAGAGAGAGAGGAGCTGGAAGTCAGTTATTCGAACATGTACAATACACTGATTTTTCTTCCCCATCAATAACTCTGACACAGTAATGACTTTAGTTATGCCTTGAAATAATACACAACCATGCATTCATTAACACGCTATCGGGTGCATGTCAACATGAGAAAGCAAATTTGTTTTTAGATTGAAAAAAATGAAGTAATCAAACAACATTGAACAATGTGCAGTATGACAACTATCTAGCCATACAATATGGATGTTTAAATTTCAAACATGCAACGTCTTCCTCAGTTTCATATCGAAATTTTGATTTGTTCAAAAATCCCCATATTAATGTTACACTGTTGGTTATTTCACAAGCATACATGTAGGCCTAACGCTTTGCAAATGATATCAGGTATAAGAACAAACAAACAAACAACAACAACAAAAACAACAACAGCAAAAAACGGTTTTACTAATCACTACGTCATCATGGTTAAGTATTACAAATGATTCATTTAAACACACATTTTCAGGATTCAAGCATTTTCTTTCATCAAACCAGTAAGCTCATTCCAAAAACCTTGTGCAAGGTGACATTTCCAAACAAGCGGTTATAACCATCTTTGCACGTGCCACGGCATGTTTATAGTTATGATCCACGCATCAGTTGCTTGGTGGGCCAAGTGGAGAGAGCATCGTTCTCCTAATTCGATGGGCCTGTGTCGTACCCTAGCTTAGTACAGCCAGGTCACGTTGATCATTTTCTCCACGAAGTCAAGACGGGACTAAGAACCGAGCTCAGCCGGTGTCTAAACACATGTGAGCACGTTCAATCTACTTTCATCTTTCACAGAAAATTCGGGCTTTCTGCCAATGAGACGGATGACGAACCCAAAATCAAACAGCATTTCAACATCATCCTCGAAAACTGACTGTGGTTACCTTAATGGAAGGATTAAACGCGGTCACATATGCCAATCTTTGTTCAATGGTAAAACTCGAATTCCAGACGAAAGACAGATACAGATGAAGGAGACAAGATCCTTACGTCACCGGCAAAACCAGCTTCCCTCTGTGTGAGATGCATGTGGAGTCTTGAAATAGATGCAGCTTTTTTTTTTCTTTCATTCATTTATTTATTTATTAATTTCTTCTCCTTCTTCTTCTTTTTTTCTTTTAAAGAGAAAGCCTCTGCCAAGATCAAACGATCCTGGATTTCCCTTTGATCTGAATTTAAGAAAAAAAAAATTCCTGGATTCCACCTCAGGCGAGATTTACACCTTTCTACCGAGTTCCACCAATGTTTTCTTTTTTCACCCAATTTGTTTTTTTTATTCATGTTAGTAAATGATAACGATTCGAAAATAACAATAACGACTGAGTTATAACATAACAAATTATTATCACGGATACAAAACACCAACACCAAGGTCCCATAACACCAACAATGCTGGAGCAAGGAGAAAAAAAAAGATCCTGG
>CM065743.1:8975769-9028269 GCA_033310375.1 Conus canariensis
TCTAATTCTTCAACACTCGGCAGAAAGCCGAGTCTTCGCATTCCCCTCCACTCTCTGCCTCCGCCATCTTTCCCTGTCCTCGTTAGATATTCAATCCCAGGAGTCTTACCGGTGAAAGTGTGTGAGACAGAGAAGAACCGAACATTTGTGTGGCTTACTGCATCAGAAGGAGAGCGGGGAGACGGAAATTTTGCTCTTTTACTGACATCTTGGCTTAGTTTTGACATGAAATGAACGTCAATCCGCCAGATAACAGGTACAAACCAATCACAAGACAACACACGACGCGTTTTGACCTCTTAGATCATCTTCTGGCAAGAGAAACAACATTCACAACAATGAAAACGAAGAAAGAGCTATCATCGGCGCAAGATTGGCCAGTCTTACGCTGAATTCAAGAAAATAAGTGACTGTTCGTTCAAGAACGCAAATCTTACCCTGCTTTAAAAAAAAAAAAAAAAAAAAAAAAAAACATAAGTGACTGCTCGTTCTTCATTTTCATTGTCCTGAATGTTGTTGATCTTGCCTGAAGAAGACTTAAGAGGTCGAAACGCGTCGTGTTTTGTTTTGTGATTTGTGTGTCCCTGTTACCTGGCGGATTTACATTAATTTCCTCTTCAGATTTGTTTCAGTTTCCGCCTGCAGTCATCTCACTTTGAAACTAACCCGGTGTAGATCCAGATCAGTGCGATGTATAGATTTAATCAATTGTTCAAAGCTGGACTTTTCAAATACCCCAGCCGGGTTAAGAACCTTTCTGTGATGATCTCTTAGCTTTTCTGGCTAGGTTTTGATCCTGCCATGATTTTCTGGGTTAAGATTTCGTA
This sequence comes from Conus canariensis, assembly GCA_033310375.1. Lineage (NCBI taxonomy): Eukaryota > Metazoa > Mollusca > Gastropoda > Neogastropoda > Conidae > Conus > Conus canariensis. The sequence continues at coordinate 8,976,597 of CM065743.1, forward strand.
GCAAGATTAAGAACCTCTCTGTAAAGATGTCCTAGCCGGATCAAGCAAATTTCTGTGAAGACGTCCTGCATAAATTGGGGCCTGTCTGTCAAGAAATCCCAATAAAGGGTTCTTAGTATGTCTTTGAAGAATGCATGTGTTCTTTTTTTTTCCAGTTTGTCTCTCACACACACACACAAACCACGCTCTCTCTCTCTCTCTCTCTCTCTCTCTCTCTCACACACACACACACACACACACACACACACACACACACACACACACACACACACACACACAGAATGAGTCCCAACATAACATTTGTTTCAAACTTTATTTTTCTATATGCGCAAGTACCATTTATCCACCACTACATATACATGTAAATAGGAATTAACACAAACGAACAAACAACACCTTCCATTTTCTCAGTGTTTCTTTTTCTTCTTTTCATTCCATTCATGTTTACTTGTAATGCCCACGGAGACAAACAAATGCGTAGAATGAAAAGCTATAGACTACCTTCTGGTTGAAAATAAACAAAACAAAATGGGCACTCTGGGGAACAAGACCTCGGCTAAGGTCGAACCTGGATTTTTCTCCACCAAGACACAGGCTGAAAGAATTACTTCCCATGTTCTTTTTTTAGAATAGGATTTTGAAATAAACACAATGTCAACGTTTAGGTAAAAAGGAAAATTGGCTCTTCTACGAAAAGATACTACTTCACAGATGGTTAACAATGTGTAACGGCAACTCAATACAGAGATAATTATCAACTGGAAATCAGTAAATTTACAGTGCATGTGCTCAATGAAACCTTTCTTATCAGCTTGCTGAACAAGTCCCGAGTCTTCCATTTGATCTGGAATCGCGCCTACTTTCATGGGTATGTCCACGGGCCGCATTTTAATTATTTAGAAATATTAACATCGGTTCATGGAGGCAGAGTCAATGGGTTTATTAAGTTTTCAAAATAATGATATTTAGTTGTAGCTGTTTTTCATGAACAAGTTAACATTAACAAACAATAAGGCGTCGTAGACACATTCAGCGAGATATCAACCAATAATGAATGATTGAGATTCTTCTGCATACTGTAATGAAAAAGTAATATAATATGTATTGCTGAAGTCTTTCTCAAAATACACAAACAATAAAGCAAGCAAGCTGCTTACAACTGTTTCAAAGCAAAGTCACATTATTGCTTCAAGTATAAGAGCTTGTAGAGGATGTGCACGGGGCAAGACATGCCCCCGTTGCCCACTAAAATGCCATGGCGGACACTCACTCAGATAGCGACATCCCAGATCAGTTGTGGCATGAAACACTTCCCACTGTGATCGTGTGGAGGTAAAAGTATGCAAGTGGGCCATGAGTCATTAGACGTCCACGGAAGAACATCAAAGGAACGTTTAAATGCTTTATGCAGGTTGACAAGTAAACCAGCTGATGACAAACAAGCTTGCCAGATCCATTATGGGGACATCCTTTGGACAAGCTGTGTGAAGCGTCTACAGAAACCACCAGGGCTGAAAAGTTACAAAATCTCGCAGAGTAGAGACGACTATACACTACCTCCATGCAGCAGGCTTCAATGATTCTCTAGAGAGACGTGGATGACCTCTTCCCATCAGCTGCATACAAACATCCTGCAGACTCATGCTTCCTCTGCACGTCCACAGAACATCATCACCAACATTTTAACAAGATACTCCTCCGATGATGATGATAATGCAGAGGAAGAATTCTGCAAAGTGAGAATAATACATTGTCAAGAGAACTCTAAATAAAGAAAGATGGCTGACGACAACGCAGAGGTAGGAGGAGGATTGTGCAAAGCGTGAGGAGAACACGGTGTCAAGAGAACTCCCAAAGAACGACGTTCTTGCTGTTTGAGAAGAACCGGAGCAGTAGAATATCACTGTTGTGAAGACCAGTGAGCATGGACAGTGGAACGTCTTGAGACAGGGAAAGACGACTCAAAGGGATCTGAGGCTCCAACACACTCTGCCCACACAGCTTACTTTAGATTATTATTACAGCCCATCTGGGGGTTTCAGGGCTGTCACACTCACATGTGAAAAAAGGTCGCATCTTTAAAAAAAAAAAAAAGACAACAACAACAAAAAAAAGAAAAGAAAAGGTCTCACCCTGAAAAAACAGGTAACATTCTGACAAAGTCAAAAAAACAATTACTGACAGGCTTACGGTGCCTAAAACTAAGCCCGGTGAGAGCGCCTGCCATTCCGCTTAATTAACTGGTCCCAGACTTAAGGAGAAAAAAAAATGAAATCATTCAAATCAGTGACACACACACACACACACACACACACACACACACACACACACACACACACACACACACTAGTCAGTAGGGTACAATCTTCACTTCCTAATCATCATGTTACAATTTGTAAACAACAACAACAGTAAAAACAACACGCTGGCTTGTCATAAATTGTGAAAAAAAAAAAAAAACGTGAAAAGGTTTCCAGAACAAAGGTAAGAGAATTATCTACACAGACAGAAAAAAAAACGCTAAACGACAGCAAATAGAGGGAGGGAGGAGAGGAGAGAGAGAGAGAGAGAGAGAGAGAGAGAGAGAGAACACCACACACACACACACACACACACAACACCACACACACACACACACACACACAACACACACAGACACATATATGACAGGACAAAGAGACAGACACACACAGAGACGGAGAGACATTGAAATTCACTGAGTAAAGAGAGAGAGAGAGAGAGAGAGGAGAGAGAGAGAGAGAGAAGACAGACAGACAGACAGACAGACAGACAGACAGACAGACAGACAGACAAAGAGAACAGAGAAAAAAGAGAAGCAGAAAAGAGGAAATATTACTTCCACAGACCGCCCAGAAGGCGTGAGAGCTCCCTGTGCTGAATAAGCCTTCCCAGCCTCCCTACCTACAACCCCAGTACCCTTGGAGATTGATTTACTGTTCTCCTAGCGCCAGACAATAATGTTAACGACCTTGCTAGCAACATCAAAGAAGAAAATACATCCCAAAGTAGTAAGAAGTACTAGAACGTCAAGTTAAAAAAAAAAAAGAAAACATTATAGGAACATATATTACATGGATTTTCCAGGATTTGTCCCCATCATTTTATCCCAACCGACCACGCAGAGCCTTTTTAGAGTTGTGGGACCTCAAACAGGAAACACCACATCGAATCCTGAACAATCAGGTCATAGAAAAAGATTGCAATCATGCACACAAAAAAAATAAAATAAAATTTTTTTAAAAATATAAAAAAAAAGAAAAAAAAAACAACAGAAAGGAAACACACACACACACACACACACACACACACACACACACACACACACACACACACACACAAGCAATTCATGACATGGTGGCTATATTGCTGACATTCTCATAGCAAATAAATCTAGGCTGTGCTGAGGAAGAGCACAAGGCAGTCATTCTCATTTTAATGCGTACGCGTGGGTTGAAGAAAAAAAAGAGAGAAATTTAATGAAAAACATTTAAATCAAATGCCGCAAAAAAACCCCAAAACAACCAAAAAAAAAAGCACAGGAAAGGGCACATGGGTACTTAGATACCGAAGAATCACCAGCTACTGTCCATTCTGGACAGTGCGTACAATTGTTGCAACTCGATCACCAGATTACAAGAACACGCACACACTCACTCACTCATTCGCTCGCTCGCTCGCTCGCACGCACGCACGCACGCACGCACGCACGCACACACGCCTGCGCATGCCACACACACACACACACACACACACACACACACACACACACACACACACACACACACACACACACAGAGACTGTTTCAAAGCCAGAATACCACACACATCATTATTCTTTGACAGACCAAAAAAGTGTCTATCAGCTTAAATAACAAAGATAGGGAAAAGGTCCACTGAGGCAGATGAAACAGACTGCAGTAAACAGAGACAATCAATAAATCATGAATAAATCCACCAATAAATACATCAAATCATGAATGAAATAAATACTTACATACATAAGCAAATAACAAGAAGAAGAAGAAGAAGGAGAAGAAGAAGGACAAGAAGAGGAAAGAGGAGGAGGAGGAGAAGAAGAAGGAGGAGAAGAAGAAAGAGGAGGAGGAGGAGAAGAAGAAGGAGGAGAAGAAGAAGGAGAAGAAGAAGGACAAGAAGAAGAAAGAGGAGGAGGAGGAGAAGAAGAAGGAGGAGAAGAAGGAGGAGAAGAAAGACAGAATCAAAAAGAACGACAGAAGAGAGGAATTCACTAGCAGAGAACTTCCCGAAGTCAGCCCCTCCACAGGGGAACTAACAGCACTGGAAGAGCCCCTGGCGTTCCCAAGGGGGAAGGACAACGGACAGTCTTCTAAACCAATAACCAATGCAAGGATAAAACAAGGCATCCACATAGAAGAATCAAGATCAAAGCAACGTGGGGTGACAGCCACAGAGCCACAGAGCGGTCCCCTCCTAACAGAACAAAGAGAAGCCACCGGAAGGTGCACCCAGCACTGCCAAGAACTGTGCGATCACAACGTCAAACCAGATCCCAGTATGCTGCACCACCCCATCCACACCAGCAGCATTAATGGTCTAACTCTCTTGGAAGACGAGGTGGAGGCTGTCTGTGCAATCCATGCACTTGGGGTGAACGTGCCAGCACAACTACAGACGGGTGCTTCAATTCAGCTTCAAAACCTTGTCAAAGGACTGTCTCTAACTTTGTTTCTATATGCGGACCTGTTTTAAGTTAAACTTTCAGGTTTTGAAGTAACTCATTCCAGACTGAATATCACCCTATTATGATTTTCTTTTTATATGATTCATTGCAGATTAGATATTGCTCTGGTATTAAGTGTATCTGTTTAAGTGACATTGCTGCTCAGTTTTTTTTGTTTTTTTTGATCGTTCGTAAATGAAGCTTTTCTCTAATGAAAGAGTACCATCTACAGACACAAGGAATGTCGATATTGTTGACTTTTTCAGATGCTTAATCACTTATTTCTCTTACTAAATTAAGAAGTTACTTTTTACAAAGTCCACTGAGTAAACAGAGTTGATCAGAAAACTTCAAATGCTCACCTTTCAATCCTTTCCTCCCACAACCCCCCCCCCCCCCTCCCCTCACCACCTCTTTTTACCTTTAACATTCTAATATGAAAACTGTAATTTCATTTCAATGAAATGCAGTATGTGTGACAATGTATCAAACAAAACCTCTTCCCTTCCTGCACAGACGATCAGAAGTCATCCAGTGGGCAAGGCACGTGCACTAGTTATCACAAAGTATGAAGAAACAACACAGTGGACAACAGAATGGACCCATCCATCCACCCACCCGCTCCCTGACAAAACGTCTGCCCACCATAGGAAATCTGCAGCCCCTGTCTAAACCACAGGTCTATCAGATTGATCACCCCTGGGAGCTGATGAATATCCTGATCAACAGACTCAAGGGACAGAAGAAATCCTCGTGGAAAACCAGGATTCTGGCTGTCTTGATCAACTGAACTCAAAGGACAGACAGGAGAAATTCTTGTTTTGTTAAAAAAAACTCAAAGGACAGACAGAAGAAATCCTTGTCCTGTTCAACAGACTCAAAGGACAGACAGAAGAATCCTTGTCCTGTTCAACAGACTCAAAGGACAGACAGAAGAAATCCTTGTCCTGTTCAATAGACTCAAAGGACAGACAGAAGAAATTCTTGTCCTGTTCAATAGACTCAAAGGACAGACAGAAGAAATCCTTGTCCTGTTCAACAGACTCAAAGGACAGACAGAAGAATCCTGTCCTGTTCAATAGACTCAAAGGACAGACAGAAGAAATCCTTGTCCTGTTCAATAGACTCAAAGGACAGACAGAAGAATCCTTGTCCTGTTCAAAAGACTCAAAGGACAGACAGAAGAAATCCTTGTCCTGTTCAAAAGACTCAAAGGACAGACAGAAGAAATCCTTGTCCTGTTCAACAGACTCAAAGGACAGACAAGAAATCCTTGTCCTATTCCATAAAGGACAGACAGAAATCCTTGTGGAAAACCAGTATTCTGGCTGTCCTGTTCAACAGATTCAAAGGACACACAGAAGAATCCTTGTCCTGTTCAACAGATTCAAAGGACACGCAGAAGAAATCCTTGTGGAAAACCTGGATTCTGACTATCCTGTTCAGACTCAAAGGTCAGACAGAAGAAATCGTTGTAGAAAACCTGGATTCTGACTATCCTGTTCAACAGACTCGAAGGACAGACAGACGAAATCCTTGTGGAAAACCTGGATTCTGAACAAAAACAAACACATCTGAGAATTCTTCGACACCAGACAGGCGATAGAGAAGTACCTTCAACATCGGGATCTTCCATCACAAGTTCAACTTCAATAAAACCTTTGATCATGCTTGCCACAAAGGTTCGAGGTGAGTCGCGAGGCACTGTCACTGTAACAACTCCATCCAACCCTAAACACTTAGAAGAAAATATCAATACAAGTGACTGCTGATATTCATAATTAATACTTCCCAACAGAACTGTGAGCTGGTTAACGACAACACAATCAAGTTGAAAGGAAAATCACACACACACACACACACACACACACACACACACACACACACACACACATTCTCCCTCTGTCTCTGTCTCTCTCTCTCCTGGCAATTATCAAGTATGCCTGCCTGACGTGGACATGACTCCCTGTCCAAGACTGTTCTAAGGGGCACTGTAGAGAGTAGACTTCTGAGAGACAGACTGAAGAAGTCCTGGATTGACAATTTAAAGGAAAGGACACAACTGGTTACAACACCTCTGTCCTGTTGCACAGGACGAGAACAGAAGCCTGTAGTGATCCCTGACAATTGACGCGTTTGTCGCTTCAACCTAAAACCTACCGCCATGGAAGAAAAACGTCAACAAAAAAATACATAATGATATATCAATATAATGTTATCAGTTTTATCATGTGTGGGTGATTGCACGTTTTGGACATTGTCCTTTTGTAGAATAACTATGTCAGAACAACAGAAAATCTAGGCATGTAAAAAGGAAGAAGAGAGTCAAAAACAATGTCTGTCATGCACTGAATTGTGTTAAAAAAAAAAAAAGGTATCAAGGCATTGGGGTCATATTGTAATATCTGTTATCATCAGGCTGCCGTCATTAAATTCTGGAACTCTTAAATGACGAGAAGGCTGGGTTTCCAAATGAGAACACACATTACTGTTCCATTTCAACTTACGTTTGCTGATTTTCTGAAAGGACAGTGAAACGGAGAGGACAATTACTATTTTCTTTAACCAAACAAGGGGAAATTACCAAAACAAAACATGGCACTGAAGGGGTTAAAGTGATGGTCACGACTTTTTGAATGGACAGAGAAACAGAGACGACAATTACTATTGTATTTAAAGTTTTGTTCACTGATTGTCTGAGTTGACAGTGAAACAATAAGGGCAATTACTATTCTCTTCTAAGTTATGCGCACAGATTCTCTGAATGGACAGTGAAACAGTGAGGACAATTACTATTCCAGTTTAAAGTTATGTTCTCTGATTCTCTGAATGGACAGCGAAACAGTGAGGACTATTACTATTCTCTTTAAAGTTATGTTCACCGACTTCCTGAATGGACAGTGAAACAGAAAAGAAAATGTCAAACATGCATATTTGAGTGTGTTTTTTTTTTTTTAATAATGAAATTAGTCTAATTTACATTATTATGAAGATCACTCTATCACATCAATGTCACCATCAGAGTGACTGGCCCCTGACCTCAACAGGGCAGTGGGCTCTGCAGTAATGAACCATTTATCTCCTGAATCTTAAAACTAATCCTTAGCCAGTCCATCAAAAACAAGGACAAACAAATCACACGACAAAACATGATGCGTTTCTACCTTTTAGGTCTTCTTCAGGCAAGATAAACAACATTCAGGACAATGAAAATCATGAGCAAGCAATCACTTATCTTCTCGTATTCAGTATATGGGCATTGAATTAGAGGTCAAAACGCGTCATGTTTTTTCTTGTAATTTGTTTGTCCTTGTGTTTGGCGGACTTGCTAGGAATTATTCTTGAAATTTCCGCCTGTAACCACCTCGCTTTGAAACTGACAGTCATCTCTTTAGCTCTGACAACTGTGGACCAGGGCTTGGGATGAAACCAAACTCTGGCCACTGCACTCCGCAGTGTTGTCTGCCCACATGGGGCCGGAATAGCTCAGTTGGTAGAGTGCCGGACTCGTAATCCAAGGGTTGCAGGTTCGAGCCTCCACTGGGCCGTTTCGGTACAGGGGAATTTTTCCCTCGGAGTTAACATTAGCTCTGACTCCATTTCCAACACAGTCCTTTGAATGAGACTATAAACCAAGGATTATTGTGCGAACGCACGCATAACATCTTGCACACACGTAAAATTCCATCACCAACTTTCGGAAGAGAAGGCCAGTTTGGCCGTTGGTATGGATGACACGTTACACATAGCATGCACCTTCCCCGAAGAGGGAGTATGACTGCCTTAATGGCGGGATAAAAAAAACGATCATACACACAAAACTCCCACTCCCTTTGTTGGGTAGATGGGATCAATACTTGCCTGTACATATAGGGAGTGTCCGCAGGAGTATCAGCCTGCGTGAGAAGAAGAAGAAGACTGCCCACATGTTTCTCTGTAAGCCCTGTCTCTTCTCTTCTGTCCCTGTACTGTGCCGTAGAGGATGGTCTATGACAGTCTGTTCAATCCTCATCATCTGCCCCTATATTGTGCCGTAGAGGATGGTCTATGACAGTCTGTTCAATCCTCATCATCTGCCCCTGTACTGTGCCGTAGAGGATGGTCTATGACAGTCTGTTCAATCCTCATCATCTGCCCCTGTACTGTGCCGTAGAGGATGGTCTATGACAGTCTGTTCAATCCTCATCATCTGCCCCTGTATTGTGCCGTAGAGGATGGTCTATGACAGTCTGTTCAATCCTCATCATCTGCCCCTGTATTGTGCCGTAGAGGGTGGTCTTGGACAGTCTGTTCAATCCTCATCATCTGCCCCTGTATTGTGCCGTAGAGGGTGGTCTTGGACAGTCTGTTCAATCCTCATCATCTGCCCCTGTATTGTGCCGTAGAGGATGGTCTATGACAGTCTGTTCAATCCTCATCATCTGCCCCTGTATTGTGCCGTAGAGGATGGTCTATGACAGTCTGTTCAATCCTCATCATCTGCCCCTGTACTGTGCCGTAGAGGATGGTCTATGACAGTCTGTTCAATCCTCATCATCTGCCCCTGTATTGTGCCGTAGAGGATGGTCTATGACAGTCTGTTCAATCCTCATCATCTGCCCCTGTACTGTGCCGTAGAGGATGGTCTTGGACAGTCTGTTCAATCCTCATCATCTGCCCCTGTACTGTGCCGTAGAGGATGGTCTATGACAGTCTGTTCAATCCTCATCATCTGCCCCTATATTGTGCCGTAGAGGGTGGTCTTGGACAGTCTGTTCAATCCTCATCATCTGCCCCTGTACTGTGCCGTAGAGGATGATCTTGGACAGTCTGTTCAATCCTCATCATCTGCCCCTGTACTGTGCCGTAGAGGATGGTCTATGACAGTCTGTTCAATCCTCATCATCTGCCCCTGTACTGTGCCGTAGAGGATGGTCTATGACAGTCTGTTCAATCCTCATCATCTGCCCCTGTACTGTGCCGTAGAGGATGGTCTATGACAGTCTGTTCAATCCTCATCATCTGCCCCTGTATTGTGCCGTAGAGGATGGTCTATGACAGTCTGTTCAATCCTCATCATCTGCCCCTGTACTGTGCCGTAGAGGATGGTCTATGACAGTCTGTTCAATCCTCATCATCTGCCCCTATATTGTGCCGTAGAGGATGGTCTTCGACAGTCTGTTTAATCCTCATCATCTGCCCCTGTACTGTGCCGTAGAGGATGGTCTTCGACAGTCTGTTCAATCCTCATCATCTGCCCCTATATTGTGCCGTAGAGGATGGTCTTGCAGTCTGTTTAATCCTCATCATCTGCCCATGCCACTGCTATGGTCAATGGGTCTTCACTGTGATTCAGGGAATGTCTGCTGATAATGCGGATCACACTGATGACGCAAGGTGACATAATCACTGAGAAGGTTTGATTGACGACATAAGATGGTATAATCGACAGAGGTTCACTTTAATGTACGCATATATATATATATATATATATATAGAGAGAGAGAGAGAGAGAGAGAGAGAGAGAGAGAGACAGAGACAGAGACAGAGACAGAGAGAGCTACTATCAGAAAACTGAAGCTGCTAAGTGATAATCTGATGCATGCATGTGTGTGTGTGTGTGTGTGTGTGTGTGTGTGTGTGTATGTGTGTGCGCACGTGCATGCATGTGTGTGTGTGTGTGTGTGTGTGTGTGTGTGTGTGTGTGTGTGTGTGTGTGTGTGTGTGTGTGTGCGTGTGCGTGCGTGCGTGCGTGTGTATGTGCACGTTCTCTCTGTGTGTGTTTGAGTGAGCGTGTGTGTGTGTGTGTGTGTGTGTGTGTGCGCGCGCGCGCACGCACGTATCTGTGTGTGTGTGTGCGCACATGCATGAGTGCGAGCGTGCACATGAGTACATGCCCAACCAACTGCAGAGGGCCATTTCAAGTCAACAAAACGCAGTGCCATATGATGTAACTCATTTACTCAATGCCCTTTCAATCCTACCCCTTCCCCTTGCACCCACTTCCCCTTTCTATACATACACACACAACGAAGGCAAAGGATGATGAGGAGTGGATAGTATTACTGGTAAAAAAAACAACAGTTCTTTTTTTTTTTTTTTACTCTTTGTAATCACAAACATAAAAGAAAAATAAAAGTGAGAGGAAAAGAGAACAAGGAATCCCAACCACCTTATATTCCATGACAAGAAACAAGAAAAGGAGAAGAAGAAAGGAAAGACTAGCTCACAGTGATATTGGTTTTTCAGAGCCTTGCTACAGCATGGCTGAAACATGACCAAAAACAAAACAACAACAACAACAACAACCTAACCATTCCACACACATACTGTAAACCTAAACATCAGAACTCAATTCCAAGATAATCAAACACAGAAACACAATTACTGATACAACTGACCATCCCACTGAACAACCAACACAGACCATCATTTTAATTCATGGTGAGCGGGACATACTGGAGGTATCAGGCTTTCTTCTTGATTTGTCCAATGTCAAAAAATACATCAACAAAAAATACACCCTGTACACACACACAAAAAAGCAACAAAAACAATGCCCTTACAGCAATGATCACTGCTAAGAAAAGGCGGCAAGGATCCACTGTAGCGTCTCCAGTTACACTGAGCACTTGACACTACAACAAATATCTCAAAAATTGGACTTCGTGATTTCCTGGACAAAATGCCAAGAACCAGCAAGACAGAGTGAATAAACAAGAGAAAAGTCTGAGAGAAAACAATTTGACTGAGGGGAAAAAATTGAACATGAAATGAGGCAGGGAACAGTAAACAATAGACAAGTTGGGTAACTCTTGCTCCCATAAGGAAACCTAACTCAGAGTAACTTTTATTCAAGAATATCTTGAATAAAAGTTACTCTGAGTGAGGTTTCCTTATGGGAGCAAGAGTTACCCTACTTGTTTATTGTTTTTTGAGAGAAAAAAGTCAGCGAGCGTGGGGAAAAAAAAAAAAAAAAAATAAAAAAAAGAGAAAATTTTAAAGGAGAGAGAGAGAGAGAGAGAGAGAGAGAGAGAGAGGGTGGGGTGGGGTGGGGGTGGGGGGGAATAAACTGAATAAAGAAATTTAAAAAAAAAATCATTTTCAAAGCTTATCTTAAAGAAACAAACAACAACAAGACACCATAAGAACAAAAATTTATGTAGAAAAAAGACAATAAACTACAGAAAGCTCAACAGAATGGAAGCACAAAAAAGGGAATCACTTGAGGCTTTTCTTGCAAAGCATACATGAAGAATTTTAAACAGCAATTATAACGACTCCACTGAACAATGTGGACAAACGAATCACAAGACAAAATATAACATGTTTCAACCTCTTAGGTCTTCCTCAGGCAACACTCAAGACAACGAAAGTGAAGACCAAGCAATCACTTGTCTTTGTCAAATTTGGTGCATGATTCAATGCCAATCTTGCGCCGAATTCAGCAAAGACAAGCGATTGCTCGTTCTTCATTTTCGTTGTCCTGACAGTTACTTGAACCTTGCACCCAATTAAAAAAGATGAGTGATTGTTCGTTCTTCATTTTCGTTGTCCTGAGTGTTGTTTATCTTGCCTGAAGAAGACCTATGAGGTTGAAACACGTGTTTTGTCTTGCGATTCCTTTGTCCACCTTGTTTGGTGGAGTCATTACAAATACTTTAAAAAATTTGTTTAGCTCTCCACCTGCAGTCGCCTCCCGCTGCAACATACATCAAGAAGACAAAGGCATCATAAATATCTCAAACATCATGTGGCCCAACCCCAAGCTGGATTCATGGTAACCCAACTTGGGACGTTCAACATCAGTAACATCAGCAGCATACCATGTGGTTTCGTTTTCTCCCAAACAAAAAAATTGGAAAGGAGGGGAGGGGGGCGGAGCGGAGGCGGGGGTAGAGGGGAGGAGGGATGTGATGACAATTATTGTAATAACAACATGGGGAGTTTTTGCTCACACTTTTTTGTCTGGCAAACTGAACAAGTCAAACTCTTGCACGTGACAGTAGCTGATCATTGCTGTTTGGCCAAGTTTTGGGGGAGCTAATGCAGACAAGACGCCTCACACAGTCTTCCATCTCCTGCTGTGAAGTCACTATCGGTTGCCCATCATGCTATGCCCAGACCAAAAGTATCCTGTGGATCAACACAATACTAGAGAGGAAGGATGGGTTGGATTGTGACTAATGTGAGTTTGACATAGCAATTACATTTAACCAACACAGACTGTGAGTTTGACATAGCAGTTATATTAACCAACACAGAGTATGGGGGGGGGGGGGGGGGGGGGGGGGGGGGGGGAGCCAACAAATACATTAAAAAAAAAAAAAAAATCCAAAAACCTCCCTTTTTCAGCATCAATTATGTCAAACTCGGGATACGACCTTAGGGTGAATATCGTTGCATTAGCTGCGATAAAGGAGACCCCTAACAGCCACCCTGATGATATGGATATCTCTGAGGTAAAAGGTCATGAAAGGGATTATCCAAGTGCCAGGGGAAAAAAAAAGTTGCTTCCAGAAGATGGCATAAAAGAAGCAAGTCTTGTACGATAGCCAGCTTTCGTGGCAATTGTTCTGACCTTGTGCGCTTTTGCCTAAAGTCAGTGGCATCCACATGAGCCTGAGAGAAAACCCTTTAGATGGGGATGGTGAGCTCTCTGAAGGCAGCACCTGCAGAGAGGTCCTATTCACTGATGAGGCAGAGAGAGATTAGCAGATGAATTAGAGCCTAGGGTTAAGGGTCATCTGCTGGGTCAGGGGACAGAGTATGATACTGCTGTCTTAGGCAGTCATGTCCAACCAACTCATCCTTAGGGATGTAGAGGTGGTGGCAAGAGGGGCACTGCACCGGTTTCAATGGGGAGGGAAAATTCCAGGGAGGGAAGTCACGGCCATTATGCAGCTGAGGAGGAGGAGTGGGGGTGGGTGCAACACAAAATAATGAAAGTGCACACGATTTCCTTGTCCAGTGGTCAAAGAGGAAAGGTCAGAGAAAGGGGAGGAGAGGGCAGTGAGGGGGAGAGGAGGAAGGGGTGGCGGCGTTTCTGATAGCGCAAGAACTTGGGCTTGTGCAGCTGGTATTCTGTCAATGAGAGATTATTTGATGAATTGCCATCATCTGTCGTGCAGACCACCATCCCCCTTCCCTCTCTCCAGCTTGGTATGTTGACCATCATGGACTGGCCTGCTTGCGGAGGTGAACACGCCTGATTGTATACATGTACCTCTCTTCGTTCAACATGTATGAAACACCCAGATCCTACTGCATCCCACTGTTCCTGCATGTCTGCCTAACTTACCCATGGGACACACACTCCAGGGTCCCTGAAGATGGGAGTAAGATCGAGGATTCAACCCCCCCCACCCCCTCCCCTTCCCCCAAAACTGAGCTGAGTGCTCATTCCAGGTCGTGCCAGACAGCCATCCATGCAGGGAGGAGAAAAAGGATCAAGGGAAAAATAAATCAACTGTCAAAATTAGTGAGTAACAAGTGATCAGTTCAGACTTTTCCCCAAAGTATAGAAACACGAGGGATCAGGGTTACCCATACAAAATATAAAACGACAACAACACTGGGTAAGGTTAGCCTTACAAAATAAAACAACAACAACATGTTGCATATCAAAACAGACTGGTGAGGTGAAGTGTAAACCTTAGAGGGGTGAGCAGCCGGGTGTTTGAGAGGGGATAAGGAGACCGGTCAGCCTCATGCCAGGGATGGAGGACAGTAGTGGGGCATCTTCACTGTGTTCAGTAAACAAATCTGGCCAAACAGCGCTGATCATCAGCCATGGCATGCAAACAATGGACATGGACAGAATATGATGCCAAAAATGTCTTTTGCACCATTACAATTACCAATAACAAATCAGAAAATAACCAGTTTACACACACACACACACACACACACACACACACACACACACACACACACAGCAAAACTATCAAGTCTCCCAAATTTTTCAGGAATCTAGCAATTTCAAAACTTCTTCCCGGAATGTCAGACTGGGTGAAAAACAAATCCTGGTTAAAAAAAAAAAATAAATAAAAAAAATTCGGAGAAGGAGGCGTCCTTTTTTTTTCAGAACAGAATGAGTAAAGGTTGTTGAGCAGAGCCCAAAGACTGATGCTTAGTAAAAGTCACTACATAATTTTGTTTAAAGTGTATTTCCTTTGTTTATGGAGACGTGTGATCAACTAGTTGAACACTGACTGACTGAGGCAGCTGGGAGTCAAAATGCTTTCGTTTAAATGCAAGACTCCCCTCTACATCCCACTCCCACATTTAGACTCATGAAAGTTGGTAGTCTCTCTGTCTTTCTCTCCCCCTCTCTCTTGCTTAAGTGAGCGCACGCATGCATGCACACACACACACACACACACACACACACACACACAAACACACACCAAAATCTAGGAGACTACGATGCAGAATCAGTAAAAATCTGTTCCGAGTTGCCCCAAATCAATGGAACTGCAGCCAGCATCAACCTTCTCAGCACCAGCAGACTGGCTAGTTAACCAATCGGTTACACTCGGGCTGAACATCTACACCTACTGTCTACAATACAGCGGCAAACATGCAGAACCATCTGAAGTGTTTGGGGTCAGGGGACTTTTGTTTTACACCGAGTCCATCAGAATGACAAAATGTTGAGACAGCGAATGAAATTACTCAATTCTGATCTTGGGCACTTGCAGGATTTGAACTCATATCATTAAACTGCAGTGTTATGATCGTTCATCTGTTCGTTTCCCATAGATGCATATTCTCACACACACGCACCCCTCTTACCCCCACTCCACCCTACCCCCACCAAGTCCTTTTTGTTTTGCAACAGGATTTCTTCTTTTAAATTTAAAGATAATTCATTGTGCAGCCGACTACATAGAGCTTTCTCAGGGCTGTCAAACTCACACGAGGAAAAAAGGTCACGACCTTAAATACCGTTAAAAGGTCATATCCTGAAGAAGATAACATCCTGGAAACACACACACACACACACACACACACACACACACCACACACACAACACACACACACAAATGAATGATTCATGAAATCATAACAAAACCATTGATCTATATCTTTAATTTTTTTTTCTCATGATATTGATATCTTTGATTTTATTTCCCTTGCCAATGGACTATATTTTTCCATTTTACTTTCCCCTTCTTAATACAAACATTAAAATGAAAGGGAAAAAAGCCTATTCTTGTATTCAAACTGGATAGATAAAACGTGAACTTTGCTCTCAAAATGCTATAAAATACCTTTCAGCAAATACAAAAACACTTGCAACGTTAAAAAGAAAAAACAAAATCAACTGCCTAGTGCAAAATATCTGACATTCCTTGTTTTAAGCTTGTTGAGTCAAAAATACCATATTTATTATCAAAATAAAAGCAAACAAACAAATTTCCATTACCTAGCACCTAAAGTTTACATACGAAATGTGAGCGCATCCATTAAATTAATTCATGGGTAGAAAGAAAAAGGGAAGAATTCTTTTTGGATTGCAAATGGGAACAGCTGCCTTGCTGTCACCTACACAGAGCAAGTCACCAAAAAAACAACAACAACAACAAAAAAGCTGGTAAGACTAGGCTGTGCTCTGAGTCTTGGCCATTCCATGTGATTTATCAAACTGAAATAAAAAAAGAAACAAAAAAAAAAATTGAACATTTAAATGTAAATGAGAAAAAAAAAAAAAGGTGTAGCAGGCAAATGATGACTGCAGCATGGATACCTGTTGTCCACTTTTGACAGTATATATATGTACAATTTTCATCCATGACAGGCCAGATCACAACAAACAGGCTGGTAGTTCATAGATTTTATGTGTGATGAGAATCGGAGTTTGAATAAAGTTTCCAGAACACAGACTGGAGAATGGTCCACAAAGGTAGAAAAACCAGTAGACCAACAGTAAACAAACACAAAATGAAAAAAAAAAAAAGGGCAAAGTCAAAGAGGGCTACAGAAAAGAGGAAACCACTAGAAGTAGTACAGAGCTTTCAGAGGCGGGGGAACAGTATAAATACTTAGAGAGCCCACCAGCTTCCCCCTCAAGGAGTTCTAACACTAAAATAAATAAAGTTAGAATGACATTTCTCCCAGCGCTCACATCATTTCATCCTCACAAGTCATTGATCACTACAAGTTTTCAGTAAATTCAGACAGCTGATCTGACGACATTTAGTCTGATGAAGAGCCACGGCTCAGAAAAGGCATCGTATCTATGGATGCTTACACAGTCGCAGGTAAATAAACCATGGACGTTTTCGATTTCTTACCCAAAGTCCAGTATATAGATATATATTTTTGTTCTGTTTTCAAGATTTCTATTCCCTTCTGAGAAGTACATTTTCTTTCAAACATAAAAAAGGAGAACTTTTCAGTTTCAAACACATCACATCTCAAAATCATTGAATAACAATTTCATTATAACACCATTGTGATCATGTTTCCTCCTTCCTCTCACCCACATTAATGCCTCATCCCACATTGGTAGACATAAACTTCCCTGACTAAAGAATGAAAATTAAAAGCATTTGGAACTTAGTTGGTGTCTATTAAGCTGTAAAGGCCACATCCCAACCGGTAGGCAGACACAGTTGATGTGAACCACAAATCACATATATATGTAAATATATACTCTCACTCAGTCACTGCAATATCCTGCTGCAAACTTCATCTTATTCCTACTAATGTACCAGGTACGAAACCGAAAAACAAAAAAAAAACCCACCTCAAAACAGCTGAAATGTTGTAAGGGTGAGGGAAACAGGAGCAGGAAGGAAGACAGGAAGGGAGGAGTGCATGTGTGACATCAACCGCACCGTATTATACAGTCTCCTTACCACATACCCAACTGTTTAGGAACAACACCTCACTCTTAGCCTTATGTGCCTTTCTTGGAGTACTTTCCTTTTTTGTTTTTCTTCTTTTTTTCTTTCGCCAGATCGTATCATTTTCAGATGCCTTCAAAAATTGGCAGCTTTTCTGTCGAGATCAGAAGAGTGGAACTTAAATTTCCTGCCAGACTATAGTTATCAACCAGATCATCCTGAACGCTTTGGCACCCTGAGATTGTAAGCGTTCTACAAGAACACCGAGAGAAACAAAATCAAAAGAATTCTGACATCAAAGATAAACAATTACCCATACCATGAATCTGATATCAGATGTTAAGGTTAAGATTAAAGACCCATAACCAAATGGCTGCAGAACAGTGAACTATTCGAGGATCACCGTCTCCAGGACACAGCACGCTGGAAGGTGAATGTCATCCTCCTCCTTCTGCCAACTCAACTTTCCCTGATCTGAATCAGGTACTCATTTGCTGATGAGCGGACAGAGAAGGTTTGCAAGCCATAAAATTAAAAAAACAAACTCAACAAGTGCCTTGAACTCAACATGGTCGGCTCCGCAGGCAAATGGTCAACCCATCTAACTGTGGACCCGTTAAAGGTTGGGACTCGCCAAAGAATGTGTCATAGAACAGAATATTCAAAACATATGTGAATGTTAGCTATTCTCTTTGTCTTGCACACAGACCTTAATTAAAAAAAAAAAGGGAGGGGGATGGGGGGGGTGGGGGGCAGGTGGAGTTCTAATTCATAACGAGTGCACAATGCTTTACAACAATATATTTTTAAAAATCATCAAGTTAGCCAATCAAGTATGGAACTTTATGTGGCAACAGTCACTTAAGCCCTTTCTGACTCCGTTGCCAAAGCAAACGCAGTTTCTCTAGGCCTGGGCAGTCATGAAGAAAACACGGAAAACCATAACATTAAAAAAAAAAAATGATCCAAGTATTCTAACGAATCGGCAATGCACAGTCAACACTACCAAGGCAGAGATACAAAGGGAACTCGGCATAAAACCATGGTTTTAAATAAAAATAATAGAACCTGTCAGAGCTACAGACTCCAAAGGTTATTCAAAATTATCTCGTAAGTCTGGTGGTTCAGAGGCCATCATTTTACCAGTTATTTGATACATGATCCTGAAATAGTTCAATGCAATTAATGCCTTTATTCTCTACTTCCGTTCCCCTCTCCCACTGACAGTAAAAAGATTTACTTTAATGATGACCTAATAGTGCACGTTTTTCTCTCTTTTTTTTTTTTTAACTGAATTCTAATCATTTGTTTGTTAATTTGACATCTTATTTGTGCTCAAAATGATTTAAGAAGTGTCCAGTCATTTTGAAACGGACAACTCACCGTTTCTAGACTTGCTACACTCACAAAATTTGAGCAACAACTCAACTTGCAATATTGATAGTTACAGTCAAATTTTCTGTCCTGATCTCCTCTGACAGTGAAACTGTACACACACTGCAAAAGACCAAGCGAATAGCATTATGATGCAGAAAAGAAGGCTAATATTGCACTTGCTGATCTTCCTAAGCGAATCTACAGAAGTATACAGTTCACAAATGGATTTATTAAAACAAAAAACTGAACATGGCATGTGCACCAAAAAAAAAAAAAAAAAAAAGGGGGGGGGGGGGGGGGGGCTTTTTGTTCATGCAAAGCAAGATGGGCACGGCAAAGAGACTGGACAAAGGGAAGCAACTTAGGGAGCAACTTCCAGAATTTCTACAGAGGCTCTGACGTTGTTACTGCCTGAGGAGTCAGAAGTCCCAGGACTGCCAGCAGCAGAGGACTGATCAAATTTACAGTGAGTGGCAGCTGCAGAATGCTGTACGCAACATTTTCTTCCTCTGACTTTTTTTCGTTTTTGTTTTTAAACCAAGCTGACTTCATAGGTTCCAAATTCTTTCTTCTATTTTGAAGACTTGCCATGCGCCATTGCAAAAGAGTGTGGCAATCCAATTATTATATATTTTTTGTTCTTTTTGCTCAGTGTGTGTATGTATGTGTGTGTGTGTGTGTGTGTGTGTGTGTGTGTGTGTGTGTGTGTGTGTGTGTGTGTGTGCATGCATGTGTGCTGTATTGGATGCATGCATCGAATACCTACCAACAAATTACATATAATTTTTTTTTTCTTTTTAAGAATTAGGGGGTGCTCCCTAAGTACTATGTCATCTCACAGGCAGGAAATTACAGAGAAATTTTCACGTTCTTTGCCCTGAAGATAGTTCACTTCAAATGCCGTTGACCTGCAGATTTCCTGTGAAAATGCGGGACGACATATTGCAATAATCTTCAACAGACTGAGCATTCAGCTGCATTAATGCATGTTACTAACATGACCTTTGCTCTGTTCACCTCTGTCGTCTGTGTCAGGTTACACATCTTGGCACTGACAAAAGCTCAAACACATTTTATAAACAAAAATGAAACAGTCATCCAATTCATCTGTTCTTTTCAAACATTCTTGAAGTTGGTTACAGAGCACTTGTATCTAAACATATGCATCCATTCAAATATAATGTACTTCAGCAAACTTGGGGCAGCGAGCAGTATGCAAGCTTAATGAACATTTTTCTTTTTTCATTTTAAGTCATTTGAACAGGATTTGAGCAGAGTGCTGCAGAGAGCTTCTCAACTCCAGCTGTGATCTTTTGTAAAAGTGGGGGGAAAATAAACCCTAAAGAATGTCCACCCAGATAAAACAAGGTTAGAAAAATTTTTTAAAAGATTTGTTCCCCGTCTGAGTGGTAGTTAGGCTTTCAAATTTCTTGATTACAGTCAAGTCATAATCTGTATTCAATTCCTTCCAAATCAACATTATTTTAAAACACATCATTACGATATTCTATGCAGCGGAATGAGCAGTGTGGGCGCAAAGCCACTGACTCTTGTGGCACCGAAGATGGGACAGGAAAAAAAAAATGACATTCAATGTGCCTGACTGATTTCAATTCTGTTAGCATGGGGTGCAGTTTACACCATTTCTGAGCCGCAGTAAAATGATATCAGTCTCTCTCAAACCAACACATGTACAACCCACCCACCCCCTCCTCCTGAGACAGAGAGGGAGAGATTTTAAAAGATTAAATTCCTGCTGCAAGGGGCCCTAACTTCCCCCAGGCTTACAAGGATGTTAGGAGTCTCAGGTAAAAACGACATTAACCTCACCATTCATTTAGTTCATGGGGAATGTACCCTGAATGGTACTTTTTAACTGTAACATAAGTGAACTTGAAAGCACAAAGAACCTGTAGGTGAATACAAGTCATCAAAACACAGTCTTACCAGTACTATTACATCCCTCACGTGCACTCTCACACACTTGTTTTGAGAGCGCTTAAAGATCTAAGTGAACTAACTAAAAACAATATACCACATGCACACAATGTATACACAGACACACACACACAGACATACACAACCCCAACCAACTAGCCCTGAAACAGGCTAACCAAAGTTGCTGATCCGATGGAGAACCAACAGACATCTAATGTCAGCATCTGATACTAGAGGTCTGTGGTTAGTCCCACAAATCACTGAATGTGGCGTCCATCCTCAGCCAGAAAATGACACCCTGGCTGTCTCACGCCGCTGACATGTGCACCAATCCGCCTCATGGATCATCATGACACCACCAGGTCCAGACCTTGTGGCATCAGATGTTCAGACTTTATGCCTTTCTGAGCCTCCTTTTCGTGCTGACGACGATGACGAGCAAAGCGGGACGAATCGTTGAATGTTTTCTCACATAACTGGCACTGCCAAGGTCGCTCCTGCGTGTGCACCCGCATGTGCTTGGTCAGATCGCTTGACTGCGCAAAAGCGGAAGGACACACATCGCACTTGAATGGCTTCTCCCCGGTGTGCACGCGTCGATGACGCGCTGCGCTCGACGCGTCAGAGAATGCTGCCTCGCAGAACGCGCACTTGTATGGCTTTTCACGCGTGTGCGTGCGCACGTGTTTCTTGAAGTCGCTGAGTTTGTACACGGTTTTCCCGCAGTGCATGCACACATGGCTTTTTATCCCTGTTCCGTTTCCACTGTGGGATTTGCTCCTCGAAGCTTTCCTTTCCTGGCTGCTCTTCTTCCGAGGGGGTTTCCCTTCCGGAAAGGGCAGCAACCCGTGATCAAGGGTGCTGTTGCCACTCAAATGGGGCTGGCTGAACTGTATGTACAACCCCAGCAAATCGTCGTCATTGTCCGGGGCGCTGGCCCCTTCACCTCCTTGTTGAAACTTTTTGCCCTTTTTCCGCTTCTTGCCCTTGGAAGAGTGCGCGAGATCCCCGCCAAAGATGGCACCGTTATCCCCATGGCTGAAGACTGGTTGCAGATCATCCGGGTGACAGTGGGAGTTGGAGGTGATGGAGTTACCATTGGCGATGGCTGAGCACTTCGGGCAGGTGAGGGAGAGGGGAGAGTGACAGGTGAGGCAGAAGTCCATTGGTTGAGCGCGGTCCCAGGTGTTCTCGTAGCTGAAACAGTCAAGGGGCTCCAGTCAGTCACCCACTGCAGGCATTGGAATTGGATTCATATTTCAACGTTAACCATTAACAATGAAGACAGTAGCCTCCCAAACACAGTGAAACAGGCTTTAAAAACAAACACACACACACACATACATACACATATAAACACACACACACACACACACACACACAGAAATTCTGATTCAAATCTTCTGACTGAGGACCTAAACAGGTCAGGGCTTAAGAGGATATAACAGCGATGAAGAGCACACACATGTTAACATTTGTGAAATCTGTGACGGTATCACCTAATATCATTTTACTACCAGTCTCTATCAGACATTGATTTATAGTTAATTTCTAGTGTTATTGAAAATCCCAGCTGATACATTCAGGATATTAAATAATATTTTGAGTTTTCAAAAAGAATAATAGGTGCTGTTAAATAGCTTGCTCTGTTTTGACTGCTGAGCAGTCAGGCTGTGCAATCCACATGTGACGTGGTGCTTTGAACAAACCTTTCGAAAACTGAACACAAGTCAGTACCCCGAAAACCACTGAACAAGAACACCGGTATCCCCCAAACTGTCTTTCAAAATTTCATGACAAAGTGAAATGATCAAGTATATTTTAGTGATACATAATTCATATGACAAATTGAGAAGAAAAAAAAAAGAAGAAAAAAACTGACAATTATTATTTCTATTATTCAAGCTACAGAGTTGTGACCATGCGTCTATCCATACTTCGGGGTTGCATCGCTCAGTGAGGGATTTGCCCATGCTCTCTCACATGATCTTGCGTAGGAGTACAAGGCAGTGGAGTTCAATAAGCTGGCTGCTCGATGCGAGTTGGGTCAATCCACCTAATGTAGCTTACCACTTGATCTTGCCATGATTAGTGATGGAACCTACAGACCCTAGAAGCCTTTAGGCTGAGTCGACCAGGATATTTCACTTTCAGCCAGGAGATTTCACAAAGACAGACAAGTTTTCTGTTGAAGTTGTCTGCTCCCTACTCTGTGGCACTGGGAGGGCTGTGCTAAGAAAAGCACATATTGCTTCACTGTTTGCCTCGCCTCCCTTTCTTTCCATAACATGTATTTTTGACAAAATAACAAAACCAAGCCAAAAAAAGGACCCCCCCCCCCCCCCCCCCACACACACACACACACACACACGCACAAACCAGTGCTAGAAAGTAACTTTTAGTCTCCAGCAACCCTCTGTGTCTGGAATACCCTTGGTGGTACAGTGAACAGAGATCAGATGCCTATTTTCACTTAAAATCTCCCTGATTTTGTTAACATCAGAAGAATTCAGGCAACCTCTCAAGTGATGTCACGGCTTACTGTCCAGGGCACTGAGTTTGATCAGGCAAGTGAAAACGTTTTTCAATTCATCAAATCTCTCCAGCGAACTTTTTTCTTTTTTTTTTACGAAATGAACCTAATGCTGTAGTTG
The DNA here is from genome assembly GCA_033310375.1 of Conus canariensis. Taxonomy (NCBI): domain Eukaryota; kingdom Metazoa; phylum Mollusca; class Gastropoda; order Neogastropoda; family Conidae; genus Conus; species Conus canariensis. Next base: position 9,000,119 of record CM065743.1, read on the forward strand.
TACAAGGTGCAGACATGTCTTCAGTATACTACTGCCAATCTCGAAAGTAGACCTTTTAAACATGAAGTCTTGCCTAGAAGATGAAACTACAAGGTAACGGTCATTACACAAAGTCAACTGAACAACCAGCTGACTGGTTCAATATTTGGAAGAGATGGAGTTTCAGTAGTCAGATTACATCTAAGTTTGAAAATTACAGGAAAATAGAATAAGAATTCAGTTCCATTATTTTCTTTTTAAATCAAACAACGAAACAGAGACCTCAGAGTCAGAGATAAGACGAACACTGACATTACATAAAGGTTGTCTCTGCAGCTACTATTAATTACCATAAAGAAGAAGCCTTGCCATCTCCATATGCTCAGTCAGTCAGTCAGTCATTCCCCCATATGCTCAGCTACAGTAAAAAGATATTTTTTCTTCCTTCCTTTTTTTTTTTTTGCCTTCAACCCATGACATTGAAGTGAAAAAACAGATAACCCTGAGCTTCACTGGCTCTCTTTTCAAGTTACTCAATTAGTTTAAAAGTTCTTCTGGCTTATGTAGGGTGAGACCGAGCTGTTTATTTCTTTACTGCTTCGTATGCACTTCTTTCCCATAGTCTATCTCAGAAACCAAAAGAGTAACTGTAAAGACAATATTATGCCATTGTTATTCAACTTATTGACAAAGAACTCAGCGCTGAAACAAAAAGAGTTAAAGCACACGCCAAAGTCATTACTCAATAGCTGAATATCATACTCAATAGTGAAATAAAATGAGCACACAACTTAGACCAGTGTAAATATACATGAAACAGACAAGTGAATTTTCAACAAATATGTGCTCTCCCTAAATAGCAAACATTTAAAAACAAACAGATAAACCAACACACACACACACACACACACACACACACACACACACACACACACACACACACACACACAAAACCGCTGTTTGTAACACTTGCGAAGACATATTTGACGAAAATTCGCCTGTTTCAAACTGCATGTTAAGTAAGTATAACATTGCACCTTGTGTTGTGTGTTCTTCAGTACTTCATCTTGTTTTCACTAAAACTACAGTAACAGTATGATTCATTTTGCTTTCTGAAAAATGCACAACATACCAAAGTCTGCCGAAGTCTTGGTTCCTACCACGATGATCATGATACCTATGAGTGACAACAGTTGACATCATAACAACATTGACTTACTGCAAGAGAGATGACTTACTGCAAAGGTAATTTATAATAATAATAGCAATACAAAAAAAAAGAAAAAAAAAAAAAGGTGAAACTATACCCCAGCAGGAAAACATAATGGTGCCTGGCAGGATTTGTCTTTTTTTTTTTTTTTTTTTTTTTTTTCATTTATTTCTCTAAGTGAGTCGGACCATGAATGGAAATGAAAGGATTTTCCTGCCAAAGTAGCAGCACATGTGGATTAGAAGATTTACTTCACACATTTTTTTTTCTTTTTTGTGATTGAGTTGTTTGTTTTTAGTAAGATAATAGGATATAAATATGGAACTTGAGAATGTTTACTAGTTATACTACACACGAATATCACCATCAGTGGAAATTTTTCCATGAAACTTTATTCTGTTGCAGAGAAAGGGTTGGGGTGTCTGGGAGTAAGATTTGGCTAAAAGAAAAATAATAATAGTAAAAATAACTAAACTGAATAAAATCTGAGCCATCTTGTGCAGTCTTCACATTTTTAATCTTATCTGTCCCTTCTGCTACAAATTGATACACACTTTTAATTCTCACCCTTTCTTTCTCGATTAGGGAGTGTGTGTGTGTGTGTGTGTGTGTGTGTGTGTGTGTGTGTGTGTGTGTGTGTGTGTGTGTCTGTTTTTGTTTTTGTCTTTCCTGACATTTGGAAAGGGGAGACAAAGGAATTATGGAGGGGTTGGAGGTGTAGAGAATGTGTTTTCAATTGCAGACCTCCTACAGAGGAGGCTTACATCCCCTGAAACAATCAATCCCCCCCCCCCCCCCCCCCCCCCCAAAAAAAAGATGATGATCGATGAGCAATTGGTTACCTCAGGCCGTCAGGGTCAGTGCTCTCTCCCCTGAAACAATCACTGCCCTCCCCTCCTACCTCCTAACACACACACACACATACACCTCCACCCCAAATGATGCTGATGACTCACTGCTGGATTTGGAAACTAAGTCAGTAAGTAGCCACCTTAAGGTCGGTGCTCTGTCCCCACAAGCAATCATGCCCCACCCCTCCCCTCCCTCCGCACCCCTCCCTCCCCACCCCAAACGACGATAATGACTCACTGCTGGATGAGGAAAGTGGCCACCTCAAGGTCGGTGCTCTATCTCCTGAAACAATCATGGCCCTCCCCCCAGCACCCCCCCTCTTCCTCCCCAAATGATGATGAGGACTCACTGCTGTATGAGGAAGGTGGCCACTTCAAGATCGGTGCTCAGGCCCTGGGCGGTGCCGATCTGGTGCCAGCGTTCCAGAATGTCGCTGTTGAAGGCCAGGTGTTCCAGGATCCGCTCCGCAAACTGCTGCTGCTGCTGCATGTGCTGCTGCTGTAGGAGAGAGGCCTGACAGGCGTATTTGGTCTCCATCCTGTCCACACCAGGAGAACACACAGGGCTGTACCACTGCCTATCTTCATTCCAGTTGAGTTTATGTTCACCTCTTGACCTGTCCTAATCTAGTAGCATTGCCCACACTACACACAAAACGGGTTTACCCCCTTTCATGATTACCGGTCCTAAATAGACACACTGTTTGCCAATGTTGTAGATAAATAGACACACTGTTCGCCAATGTTGTAGATCTGGTACAATCCAGTCGAAAGATAATTCTACATCACTAGTACATTATGCTTTTACAACTATTTGGGGGATCTCATGCTGTTTTCAACAAAAGTAAACAAAACGCAATTTAAAAAAAATGGACAGTCAGTGAAACAGCTGGGTCAAGTTCAGATTAGTTAAAATAAAACAAGAGAGACGCATATAAATGTATTACCATAGAAGTGGTGCAGTCTTTTGTAAGAGATGATCTGAAGTTTGCAAAAAAGAGAGGCCGATAGAAAGATGTTGCTTACAGCCCAGCCAATATTATCCATCAACCTACCTTTCTATTCTCTAGATATTTGGATCATTTGTATAGTATTAGTACTATTACTATTACTAATGTCTTCATTGTTTTTTGTGTGAACACTGGATACAGACAGCATGGGTCTTAAGCTTTTGAACAGATAACACTGACAAAGAGATACATGTATAAGCATGAAATCTGAACTAACCTGGTATAAAACTAAAAGAAAAAGAAAAAAAAAATCAGTCAACATTAAAAAGCTTTAAAAAAAAAAAAAAAGAAGAAAAAAAAGCTCAACATAAAGCTAATTAATTTCTCATGATGACCGTGAAAACGATAAGCGGAAATACACAAATGTTTCATATATCATTATCAGAGTGGCATACATACATTATATAGCACATGTATTAAACATCCTCAATAATACAACTGAAAAACAACCAATTTCAGTTACAAGTTTAATGCCATAACAAGGGATAATGTGACAAAACCTTTCTGCTTTTGAACTTGCTGCATTTAAAAAGAAATTAGATATACAAAAAAAAAAAAAAAAAAAAAAAAAAACCCTGGATTTTTCAAAAACTCAGTGTTAAGCATCAATGGCAGATGAGCTGGAACACACTGTTTGCCATGCATGCTGACACCAACCACCAAGAACTGGAATGTATTTTTACTAACCGAGTTGTTCATTTGTCAATACTTCAACAATAAATAAAAATGGTTTGAAAAATCTTATGAACATTTCTAAAACCATTTGCAACAGCAACTGAGGATAGTACGGAACAATTTGCAGTAAGCACTGATGCTTATGTGTATCCATGAGCCATAAAGTAAGAAACGTTCTCCAAATCACATTTTTATCTCAAACTGAAGAGGGCAAACTGGCTTTCACACCATAGCGTTGTTGTGAATTAAACTAACAAAAATGAACAGATTCAGCAAGCCCAATCACTATCAGAAATTTACCTCAATCCTCGATTTTGTTGACTTGATAGTAGAATAAATAAAAGTTTGGTGTTACGAGTGCTTTTTCGGCTGTCTTTTCCAATAAATGTATTTGGAGCAAACTTTGAAACAGAAGAAAACTCAGCCGAAGCACATTTGTTGAACGGAAGTGTCAACAATCATACACTCAGGCCTACGAGTGAAAAGCTAGTAGTTGTTTCGTATTTTTACCATGCCGCGCAGGGTTTGTGAACATTTACTATTTTATGAGACAGAACTAAACATGCTCTAGCAGTTATTCTAATGCTGAATATCGAATTGTAATGGAAACAAGCAATGTAAAACAGTTCGAGCCGGATTAGAGAAAAGCCCGGAAAGGGGGGGGGGGGGGGGGGGGGGGGGGGGAGAAAGGCCTAGGGGAAACAACTACGCCTGCTGCGTTAGTCAATCATGGTCGTCTGCTGTAAATATGGCCGATTCTCAATTCCAAGCTGTGGGTCCGTTGAAATTTAACTGTGGCATCTTCCAGACACACTGTCGTCAAGCGGCAATCGGTAAGACAGCAGTGTGGGTTGTTTGGACGCGGATGATGCTGGTTTCATTCAGTATTGTACGAAACCGCATGAATACTTGCGGGCCGTATGATGCTGTGTGCAGTGTGCGTGTCACACTGTCACATAGCATGTGTTTGTCACTCACGGTCACGCACTGTTGACCAATGTCACGTGACGAGTGTGTGATAGACTGCCTGTATGTATGTATGCATGCTTGTGTGTATGCGTGTGTGTGTGTGTGTGTGTGTGTGTGTGTGAGAGAGAGAGAGAGAGAAGGAGAGGAGCATGTGTCGGATTATTGACTGTATCAGATATGGCTGAGCTTTCTATTGTTTTGACTGTAAACTAGATGTAACTATCATCAAAATCATGTGCTGTTGCAATGGGTGATGATTTCATTGCAAGAAGCCCAGGTTAACAAAAATAATAAGAAAAAGTTAATTTAGACTCTCGTTCAAAATGGTCAGACACTGAGAGTGAGACTAAGTACAGCGGTTCTTCATGCAATATCTTTTGCTCACTTTGTAAGTTAATGCTAATTACATATACAGTGACACAAATGCACACAGATTCACATGTACACATAAGGACACACACATATACTGGCTTAGTCATATTTACATACGTACGCAGAAATACACACACACACACACACACACTCTCTCTCTCTCTCTTTTTCTCTCTCTCTCTTTCTCTCTCTCTCTCTCTCTCTCTCTCTCTCTCTCTGTCACACACACACACACACACACACACACACACACACACACACACACACACACACACACCTGAGTGTGGGTTTTTTGTTGTTGTTTTTTTCAGAGAATCTGGTCCACTTTTTTGTCAACTTCGGTTTGAATGCTGGGATATTACCAGTTAAGTACTGCATGTGTACATATAGACTTTATGAAGAAAAAAAGAAGTCAAGGCCATGCAAAATCATCTTGGCTCTGCGTTCCCTTGCATATTTCATTCATTTAATCTAGTAGATCAAATATCAGCCGTACGCAATGGTGGACGTCAGGTATGTTGTCTTACTTTATACATAGAACTTCTTTTCATGAAAAGACAGTCTCTTATCCGTAGCAATGCAGCTACTGCCGTTTTGAAAAGTGGAAGTAAGTAATTAAGCTGATGGTACTGACCATGCCTTGGCATTTGACAGGACTGGCTGACCACCCATGTGTTTCCTCCCTGGATGAATGTTACTGCAGTTGGAGTTTAGACAGCTGCAGTCAACATAGTTGAACTTGTGGTGTGTGTGTGTGTGTGTGTGCATGCATGCATGCGTGTGTGCATGTGTGTGTGTGTGTGTGTGTGTGTGTGTGTGTGTGTGTGTGTGTGTGTGTGTGTGAGACGATCTCCAAAAGTTTTACCCATTAAATTGCCAGGGGTTCTTTCACTGTTTCAAAACAAATAGCTCCCCCTGCCTTCAAGAATTTCTGAGCTAGTAATGCTCGATTTCCTGCGCTCATTGTCTAGGACTCTTGTGTGTGCATGTGTGTGTTTGTGTGTGTTTATACATATGTGTATGTGTGTGTGAGTGTGTGTGTATGTGTGTGTATGTGTGTATGTGTGTGTGTGTGTGTGTGTGTGTGTGTGTGTGTGTTTCTTTACTATTGTCTGCCTTTTTTTTTTTTGGCCTTTGTGGACCATTCTCCATTTTTTTGTCCTGGAAACTTTTATAACCCTTTTTTGTCACAATTTATGACATAGCAGCTTTTTTGTTGTTGGAAATCCAAGAAACTAAGTGGAGAAAACTGTCCAGTGGACACTATCTGTCCATTCTGCAATTTCCATTTGGCCATATGCCTGTTTCTTTATGTATTTTTATTTTTTGTCTTTTTTTTTTTTTCCTTTTTGTTGTTGTTGAAATTTTCTTTTCTTTTTGATCAGGGATGGATAAACTAATCAGAATGACCAGCACTCTCAACAGGACCAAGTCTTAGTCTTCAGAATGTTGATGATTTTGCTGCTGTATCATTTATTGTATTATTAACTGCTTTCATTGTTTGTCAAATTTTTCAGGGGTATAGCCTTTGTATACGCTTAACAGCCCTCCCCCCCCCCCCCCCCACACACACACACCCAAAAGGTCCTGTGTGGTTGGATGGGGTTTAGTGATGACAACTACAATGAAGACTATCACAAAGGCTAAGTGTGAGCTGTGAATTTTACCCTTGTGCAGATAGGTAAACCACTGGAATTTTTCTTCCACATTTTGTGCGGTATTGCTGTTTTCAAAGCCAGATTTTGTTTGATGTGATTGTTTTAGAGTTTTGAGGCGTGGGGATGAGTTACACAACATGGCAGAGAAACAAAGGTCACTGTTTGTGTTGTTTTTTTGTTTTTTTAAGAAAATAAAATTTGATGAGGAGTGTTTTTAGAGGAAAAAAAACTACGGGGGGGGGGGGGGGGGGGGGGGGAGTTGTTCTGGCCTTATGCCAGGAATGACCCCCCCCCCCCCTGCACCAAGAATACTGGCTGCATCTATGGAAAATGAATAAATAATTGAGTAGTTTAAAAAAAAAGAAAAAAAAAAGAATACTAACGCCATAGGCAACTTCTGTCAAGTGCAAAGATCAGAATGGCGACTGAGAAATTAATGTCTGTGTTGTCGTAATTCAATAAACCTGTTTCATTATTTTCAACAAAAAAAGAAAGAAAAAAAAAGAAAAGAAAAAAACTACAGGAACATTTCTTTGTTGGTACTGTTTGTCTTCACAACACTTGTGAGCCGAGTGGACAAGCAAAATGTGAAGTTCCAATCACAGATGAGAGTGTGTAGGAAGATGGAAGAGGGGAGGTAGTAGGCACAGCGGGCATTACCACAGAAGAAAAAAAGTTCTTGAATGTGAGGGGAGGGGGAAGGGGAGGCGTAGTTCATAATCTGTGTATTGTCTCTCATAGCATAGCGTCATTGTCTCTGATATCATTGCAAAATAATGAAGCCCAGATTAACCTTTTGTACAATTTAATAGTGACAGTGTCATCAGAGCAGTATTATTGTTGTAGTTACTCTAAAAAGTTTGTCTAGTAATAATCAAATGTTTATGTAATGAAGTGCATTCTGTATGTCTGTCTGTGGTGATGTTCCATACACAAATCCACAGTTTTCATCTGTAGCCGATAGTAACACTCTAGCATGCTAGCATGTAGGGGAGATCAAATGCTGACATCGTGCCAGACGGTTACCTTTTTAATGTGACAATAACTCATTGCGAATCGAAGCAATGATAGGGTTTGGTGACAATCTAAGGGAAATAACTGTGATCAGACTCATGATAAAGGCAATCTCTCTCCCCTGCTGTTCCAGACGACAATTTGAGGGTGGTGGTGGTGAGAGGTGACAGGGTGGAGAGGAGGGAGATCAAAGGGAAGAGTAAAAGAGAGGGGCGTGAAGGGGAAGGTGAGGGAGAGGGGGTGGTGGTAAGGAAAGAACAGAGACAATTGAGTGAGGAGATAGAAGATAGAAGAATTAAAAGAGGGGGAGTGTACCTAACTATTGGAAAGGAGAGCGAGGGAGAAGGGCAGAAGGCATTTGCAAGGAAGAGAAAGGGGGGAGATGGGGGCAAGGATGTAAGAGAGCAGAATAAAAGAAAGGGAGATGAAGGGAAAGTAATGGGGGAGGGGGGGGAGGGGGGAAGACAGAGACTGTTGTGGGAAGGAGGGAGGGGAGGTGGAGTGAACGGATGAAACAGCTAGTCCCGTATCATGTATGTTTTGAAAAGAATCGAGTGTTCTTACTGTCCTGTATAGGGGGAGGGAGGGGAGGGGAGAGGTAGGTTAGTCTTGGTGTTCACTTTGTTACGCTTAAAGTGCTGTTTATTTTTTTTAAAAAAGAAAAAAAGAAGAAAAAAAAAGGATTGTGCTGGTGGAGACGTTTATCTCAAAATGATCACTCTGTTACTCATATAGTGCTGGTAAAAACAAAATCGTAGGAGGAGATGTTTGGTAGAAAGAATGCACTGGTGATATCCATGGCATTTTGAAAGTGTTCATCGATGACGTATCATGTCTGCTTAGGCCCAACAGTGCGTCAAACTGAGGAGGTTTGATCGTTTCAGTCTTTTCTTTGCATAGTGCAGAGTGGTCATGCCCATGATCCTCTTTATTCACACACCTCAGGACATTTTCGAATGACGAAGAGGATAGTTACATGTAAAGATTAAACACTTTGCTGACCTGACACTTGACTTCTCACGGGAGCCATCCAACGCTGGTTTTTTTTTTTTTTTTTTTTTTTTTTTTTTTTTGTACACAATCATTTATAACACGTCTATAGTCTACACCCCCTTCTTTTTTTTTTTTTCTTCTCTTGTCTTTATTTTTTAGCCTTAATTAAGCACAGGTTTAAGTATGTTCGTTTAGTTTGGTTAATGCAGCATTACTGATTTTGTTTGGTTCAAAATTCGTTGAGAGCAACAGTAATTCTATTCCCATTTCCAGCTGTTTGCTGGTCCCTGTGGAAGTCCACTTGATCGTGACTTTCTCTGTGCGTTGTTGAGAATGTAGGTGGGGTGCAACTCGTCTACATTCCTTGGATGGACTGCCGCCGCCGCAATTAGCAGTGTGTACTTTGGAGATTTGCCCGGGAGAGACGAAAGTAGACTCTATGCCAGCGTAAACAAATGGTTCTGTCACAAATACAGGAGCCAACAGTTCGTATCCGCTGTCAAAGAACGTCCTCTTTTCACCCTGTCTTTTCTCCTCCTCACCCCTTTCCCCGTGACCCCCTTCTGAAATCCTTGTTAAGTCATTTTCTGTGACCTAGGACTTGTTTATCCGCCCTTGTTTTTCTTTCAGTTGTGTATTAATTTTCATTGTGTCTATTTTTGTTTTTGTCCTGCCTGTAAAAGACCAGTAGGTCGAAGTTCCTTGTTTTAGGGTTTGTTGCGTTCATTTGGTGTCTTAGTTGTTGTTGTTTTTTTCAACTTTCGTTTTCATGTTTTAACTTCTGCCTGCGGTCATTGCTTTTTGAAAAGGAGTTCAGTCAGAATGTATGAATAGAAATTTGAAATAAAAGCACAGTAAGAGAAATGTATTCCCTTTCTGCAAGAAAAGTGTACCACTTTACCTTTCACGTTGAGCACTGGATTTGAATTGTTTTCGTGGGAAGGCCATGAACAATATGAATGTGAAGTTACTGCCCACAACAAGAAAAAAGAATGTGACTAATTCTTTGCTTTTTCTTTTTTCTTTGGATCTTAAAATGGGATAAAAAATAAATAAATAAAATAAAAACCTACAAAAAAAAACTCAAGTGTTTTTGCCTGAACAGTATTTAGGCAATCAATTTTGGGCAGTCATTCTCAGAATGTAATCTTGTTTCTGAAGTCAAAGCATTTTGAAGTACGAACAGGTAATGGGACAGTGCGACTGGTTTCAGTGGGTCTGTGGTGTGTTTTGATGTCATTTCTGAACCATGATGGTGCGTCTATGAGTCGGGGAGCCCAAATAACATACCCAAATTATGAAATTAGTGCTACACACGTCCCAAATATTTATTGGTATATAATGCTATAGTTGTTAAGATGCATCATGGATTTTGTTTGGTTTTTTTAAGTTATTGGTCAGCATGATACAGAAAACTGGAGTGTGCAGTGCAGTGAACATCAAGTACTCCCTTCGGACACATTTCCTGTTTGTAGTGACAATTAAGTGCTCCCTTTGCACACACAGATCTCCTCTTTGTAGTGAAAATTAAGTGCTCCCTTTGCATACATGCAACTCCTGTATATAGCGAAAATTAAGTGCCCCCTTTGCACACATACACCTCCTCTTTGTAGTGAAAATTAAGTGCTCCCTTTGCACACACACACACATCTCCTCTTTGTAGTGAAAATTAAGTGCCCCCCCCCCCTTTTTTTTTTTTTTAAGTGCCCCCTTTGCACACATGCATCTTTTCTTTGTAGTGAAAATTAAGTGCCCCATTTGCACACATGCATCTTATCTTTGTAGTGAAAATGAAGTGCCCCCTTTGCACACATGCATCTCCTTTTTTGTAATGAAAATTAAGTGCTCCCTTTGCACACATGCATCTCCTCTTTGTAGTGAAAATTAAGTGCCCCACTTGCACACATGCATCTTCTCTTTGTAGTGAAAATTAAGTGCCCACTTTGCACATATGCATCTCTTCTTTGTATTGAAAATTAAGTACACCCATTTTGGACTCATTGTATTGAATATAAATCAAGTACTCCCTTTTCACACGTGCGTGGTATCTTTGCAGTAAAAATCAAGTACTCCCTTTTCTCACATGGGTCTCCTCACTGTAGTGAAAGTCAATTACTCCCTTTTCACACATGCGTCTCCTCATTGTAGTGAAAGTCAAGTACTCCCTTTTCACACATGGGTGGCATCTTTGTAGTGAAAATCAAGTACTCCCTTTTCACACATGGGTCTCCTCATTGTAGTGAAAATCAAGTACTCCCTTTTCACACATGGGTCTCCTCATTGTAGTGAAAGTCAAGTATTCCCTTTGCACGCATGCATCTCCACTTTATTCTTCGAGGCGTGACTCTATGTACCATCTCCAGGGTACTGTCACAGGTCCATCCCAGATACGTACCAAAGAAGTCATGGAGGGATAACTCCAACAGGTTGCGGCCAGTTTGTTACCTCAGCCTTGTTTTTCATCACTGAAAACCTTGTTTTTCATCATTGAAAACCTTGTTTTTCATCACTGAAAACTTGTTTTTCATCACTGAAACGAGAGGTCTGATGATTCCCGTGGTCCGAATGTCCGCCACTCTCTTGTAACCCACCGCCGTGGATAGGGATGGTGATGAGTGCTTTGCCAAGCAGGTTAGCTGTCCGGTGAGCTGTCTGGTTGGCAGTGGCTCTGCTAGCATGTTAAAACCACTGGTGCAAGGTATTGGTAGTAAGTTACATTCCAGAGCCAGCCGTCAAGCAGGCAGCAGGCCCAACAACCACATTTAAAGGGAGCTGGCTTAAATGCGTGCTTTACACATAATCTGTCCTTGGTGAGAGACTGGGAGGAAGATGTGTGGGAGAAGCAATGTGGCAGTGTTTCAGGTCAGCATGGCTGCATTTCATAAACAACTCGAGTGAATAGCTGCAGAAGCAGGCACGACAGGGCGAATTGATGCGGATCCTTCTTTCTTGTGATAAACTTGCCTTAGGGACCAAGTCATGCATAAGGCATTTATCTGTTGGCTGCTACATGTTTCTGGAGATTTTATGTTTTTACTGGTACACTGCAAAAAAACCAAAAACAAACAAACAAACAAACAAAAAAAACAAAAAACAAAAACAAAAACCCCAGTAAAACGGCATGTTCCGGTCTAGCAGAATTTGTGGGTGGTTGCATAGTTATGTTTCGATTAAATCTCCAAGGTGTCTTGCTGTGTGAAGAACTAGATCAGGCTGGGTTTATGCTATAATCCACTGTAATATACAGACGATGTTGTGTGTGCAGATCAAGCTGTCACTCGGGAGAGGTAAATATGATGGCCATGCCAAGATAACCTGCAAGACACTGAGAAGGATGATGATGAAGCGTGGTCAGTGCTTTGTCAGTCCATGGAAGAGAATTGGAACGAAGAGAAAGAGAGCCTTTTCACTTCTGCTGTGTGTCAGCCTCAACCTAAACTATCTGCTGTGAGAATCACATTAAAAACCTGCCGAGGACATCAGCACTGCTGAACAGTGGTCACGTCAAGAAATGACAACGTCATGTGGCTTAGAACACCTGCTGTCGTGCTGGTTCCGAGTTGCTGGGTCACGCTTCAAGGAGAGCTTGGCCAAGACACCGTGAAATAGCAGAGGTACAGAAGAAGAGGCGGTGGTGACATCAGAGGCCCAGCTAAGTCAGCATTGTGTGGAAGGGACAGTCAGAACTGGAGAGGCAGAGGTTGGTTTGAGGGACGTGGACACTTCCTCGCAGCCCTGCTCCCCCTTCCCCCTACCTCCCCACCAAACCTACCCTTAGAGACCGTAGGCAGGAGTGTGTAGAAAACCTTCATCCTGTTCAGCTTGGAGATAACATAAACGTTTCTGTCACTGGAATGAAACGGCAGTGTGGAGCTGACGTTGCACGTGATCATCAGACGGCTTGACTGGACCGTTCCAGCGTCCTGCAGAGCAGCACCAGTCCTGTTCAGTGTGAAAATGAGAGGCAGGGAAGCACACTGGCGTTAAGAATGGACTGTGAAGGTAGCGAGCCACAGCCTCCAATGAAGGCAAAGATACAGAGTCTGATTCTGGCCCCCGAAGAAGCAACAGACATCAACTGTCCGTCCATGTGAAGCAGGAACCGGGCGATGATGACCTCCCAACTGTTCAGTGCCATGGACGGAATGAGAACAGAGACAGGAATCTGAATGTCATTTCAGTCTCAGTTTTGCAGGAAGTTGACACCCAGAGCGTGTCGGTGAGAGTCAAACAAGAAACAGACCTTGGTGAGGAACATCTGGCAACGTTTCACTCCCAGACTGAAGACCCCGATGTCCACGACATGCAGGGTTGCACACAGAAAGGCCTCTGCGATGCTCAGAACTCAAACGTCCATTGTGAAGATATGTACCTAGTTGTCCAGTCTAACCAGTACAAATTCAATAGCAAGAACACAACCCCTTCCAAGACAAGGAAAGATGGAATTCCAGTTTCAAACAGCACTCGTTCTTTTCGGGGAAGCCAACGTAACGCGTGTGCTACCGCCACAGACAAGAGGGCTGACTCATCAGCGGAGCTCCGAAGAAAGGCGGAGCAGTTTAGTAATAACAAGCGCGACTTATCAGCGAAACACCAAGCAAAGATGGAAGAGTTTTCTGATGAAAGTGACTGTGAACTCCTGCCGGTACACTTCGAGGCGAAGCAGAGGTCAATCGGAGATGAGCGGCTGTACCAATGTGGCATGTGTCACGCCGGCTTCAATCTGCCCTCACCATTGCACGAGCACGTCACGCAGCACGCGCACTCCGACCGGTGCTACACGTGCGGTCAGTGTCAGGAATCCTTCCTCCACATCTCCCTGCTGACCCAGCACGTGTCTCGGCACACCTTCACTGACGGATCCCAACCCCTGCCCCACTACGACGATCCCAGGTCGTTCGTGTGTCACGTGTGCTCCAAGGTGTTCAGACGACTGTACGAACTCAACCGCCACCAGAAGATCCACTCCGGTTGCCGACCGTTTGAATGTGATGTGTGCCATAAGAGCTTCTCCCGGGGCGACGAGCTGAGTCGCCACCTCAAGATCCACAGCGGCGAGAGGCCCTTCCCCTGCGACGAATGCAGCCGAGCCTTCATCACCAGGCACGAGCTGAGCCAGCACAAGAAAAGCCACTTGGAGGACAAACCTTTCGTCTGCCCTGTCTGCTCCCGCGGGTTCCTTCGCGCGGACAAACTATTCCACCACCAGCAGATGCACGCGGGGGACAGGCCCTTTGAGTGTGACGTGTGTCACAAGACCTTCATCACCCCTAGCGAGCTGAGGCAGCACACCAAGATCCACACGGGCGTCAAACCCTTTGCGTGTGAGCTGTGCTGCAAGGCCTACCTCAAGGTCAACGACCTAAAGCGGCACATGAAGATGCACACGGGCCAGAAACCATTTGCCTGTGAAGTGTGCGGGAAAGCCTTCCACAGAACGGACACACTGTCCCGACACAGGAAGATCCACACCAGGGAAGAACGGGGCAAGCGGCATGTTTGACCCAGGGGTGGAGAGAGGGCTCGCTGCAGTGCACAAATATTTTGCTATACTGCTGTCTCTGTCACTCTGTCTCTGTCTTTCTGTTTGTCTGTCTGCCTCTCCGTTTCTCTCTCTCTCTCTCTCTCTCTCTCTCTCTCTCTCTCTCTCTCTCTCCTCTCTCCGTCTGTCTATCTGTCTGCCTCTCTCTCTGTCTCTGTATGTCTGTCTTTCTTTCTCAGTCTGTCTGTTGTCTGTCTGCCTCTCTCTATTTTTCTGTCTCTGTCTTTCTGTCTGTCTATCTGTCTCTCTTTCTCTCTATCTCTCTCTCTCTCTCTCTCTCTCTCTCTCTCTCCTCTCTCTCTCTCTCTCTCTCTCTCAAGTTTTACCCAGCAGATTCTGCTAGTGCCCCACATACCATTCTCCTGACTTCTGCTTGTCTGTTTGTCTTGGCAGGTTAGTTTCGTGCACAGGATCAGTTTGTAATGCGATTTCAGCCCTGACTTGGTCTTTGAGGCGAGCTGAGCTGTTCACGATTTCAGCCCTGACTTGGTCTTTGAGGCGAGCTGAGCTGTTCACGATTTCAGCCCTGACTTTGTCTTTGAGGCGAGCTGAGCTGTTCACGATTTCAGCCCAGTCTTGGTCTTTGAGGCGAGCTGAGCTGTTCACGATTTCAGCCCTGACTTGGTCTTTGAGGCGAGCTGAGCTGTTCACGTTTTGACCTGAAATGAATTGGTCTCTTGTGGTTTGTTACTAACGGTGTGTGTGTCAGGTCTTCCTATAGTTTCTTCAGTAAGATTGATGTATTCTTTGGATGTTAAGGGTATTGAAAATGTTTCCACTGCTGTCGGCGTGGCTGTAAACGTTAAAAGTGAGAATGTGATACAAGATTGCCCCAAGGTATGTAAAATCATTTAAATGCTACTCTCTGTATAATGGTTGGGGAATTTTTTTTGTTCATACTGTGAATTGTGGACAGACATCACTGCTACCACCCACTAACTTACTCTTATTTCTCCCCCTCCCCACCCCCCCCACCCCCCCCCCCCCCCCCCCCCCACCTCATCGACACCCCCGATCTCTTTCTCCCACCTCCCCTCCTTGGGGATCTTGAGGGTTTTTTTCAGTTTTAATTTCGTCCAAGTTCTGAAGGAGTGGTTACATGTTTTGAGTTGTGAAAAAGGGGTGAATTTTAACGTTATTAGACACTTATATATTTTTCTATGTAATTTATTTCATTTATTATTATTTTGGAGGGGGGAGAGTGTGAATTCTGGTGGGTGGAATAGGAGGACAATTGAGATTGGTTTTACCATGTTGTAAAATGTGTACATTGCCATATGCTTGTGACTTATGCATGTTACAGAGATATTCCAGAGTGATCTTTTATTGCCGTTATTGGTTCCTATTAAATTCGTTTGAAGTCACTAAAAGTTCTTCAGTCCTGTTTTCTTTGTTCAACTATTCTCACTCTTGCAAAGTCCAACTCTTCGCCCATAATGTCCTGAATCTCCATCCCCCACGCCCCCCCCCCCTCCTCCGCCCAACCGTTTGTAACGCCTAACTACAGTCTCTCTCTCTCTCTTCTCTCTCTCTCTCTCTCTCTCTCTCTCTCTCTCTCTCTCTCTCTCTCTCTCTCTCTCCGTCAGAATGCAGTTATGCAAGCTGGCCAATGATCTCTACTAGGACTTAAGGAAAACATACATTCTTTCAGTTATTCCCCACTGTCCTCCTCCCCCCCCCCCCCCCCCCATTCTCTCACTCTCTCCTCTCTCTCACGATCTCTCTCTCTGTCTCTCTCCTCTGTCTCTCTCTCTCTCTCTCTCTCTCTCTCTCCTCTCTCTCTCTCCTCTCTCTCTCTCTCTCTCTCTCTCTCTTCTCTCTCTCTCTCTCTCTCTTCAGAATGCAGTTATGCAAGCTGGCCAATGATCTCAACTAGGACTTAAGGAAAACATACATTCTTTCAGTTATTCCCCACTGTCCTCCTCCTCCCCCCCCCCCCCCCCATTCTCTCACTCTCTCCTCTCTCTCACGATCTCTCTGTCTCTCTCTCTCTCTCTCTCTCTCTCTCTCTCTCTCTCTCTCTCTCTCCTCCGTCCCACCCTCGCTCCCCCCTCTCTATCTCTCTATTTGCTCCCTCTGTAACTGTTTGCAACTACCCTCGGCCGAGAATCACATTCCAAAAGCTTTTGAAATTGCCAATGTAATGCCTATGTACAAAGTAGGTGATATGAAGATCCCTTTTAACTACAGAGCCATACTTATTTTGTCCGCCCTGTCTACGCCTTTAGAAAACCATAGAATTAAAAACATACCCGTTCCTCTCCCCCCTCCCCTCCCCTTTCTCCCCTTCCCCTCTTCCTACCTCTTCCTCCTCACATTTCTTTCTCCTCCCTCCCTCCCCATGGATCTGATCACATTTATTTCCCAATGACCCCGCTTGTTATTCTGACATCTCTTCGCTTTGCAATATTTTTGCATTGAAAATGCAACAGCCAAGCTGTTGCATTCGCTTGTGATCTACCGAGTGTGTTCATGAGTGAGAATAGCATACAATAATTATGGAATTTCATGAAGAGCAAGTCATAGACACACAGACATATAGAAAACATATTGAAAGAGCAAGTTTCATTCAGGGCTGGCCAGTCATGCTGTAGTCAACTTTATAAAACCATTTAATGTGGTTAACCGCTGAATTCAATTAAAAAGATTGGAACTATGCCAGTCAGCTTGGACTGAAATTCGCAGAATCGGTTCCACTGGCCGCTACCTATCAGTTCATGTAATTGCGATTTTAGGATGCTCTTTTGTTTTCTCAGAACTGCACTACTACAATGCAATTCTCTCTGGCTGCCGGTGTATATTTTGTCTGAACTGCAGAGTGTTCAGAACTTTGCTTCCAGGATGGTTCTCAAGTGAAAGAGGCGTGATCATGCTAAGCATCTCCTTCAAAAACTCCACTGGCTCCCAGTTCAAGGCAGAATAGATGACAAATGGTTGTGCTTTAACTTTTCCTCTGGCGCTTCTCTTGCTAACATGGTTGAAGTCATGTTTCGCTGTGCTCCATCTCAAAATCCTCTTGTCTTCTGACAAAAAATCAGGAATTCTTTATACACCCCAAGTTAGGACAAAGTCTTTGAGTATTGATCCTGTTCCTTGTGCACACCAAACACTTGGAACTCTCATCCATAATATATCCATGACCCATCCGTTCACCCTTTCATAAGAGCATTAAAGCAAACACCTTTTCAAGCTGTGCGATGATTGGAATTTTCACCGCCCGGAACTTCTCCAGTTATCGGTTGGTGTGTACTTGTTGCTACTGGTTTGTGCAGGCGGGGAGATATATATACTTGACTGAACATTGTTTCTTGGTTAAAGCATAACTTTTCTTGGATAGAATATGTGATGTGAATGTCTGTTCGGAATTGTGTGACACAGCCGTTTTTATTCTTGTATTTTGAGCATAGATGATCGTGAAACGTTCGTTTTTGAACGTAGATTTTTTCCTGTATCAATTTATGTTAAGCGCAAAAAGCCCGTATGCCACTGGATATGTTGTACTACATAAGCGCTCATCATTATTATTCTAGTTATATCACTATCATAGTTAAAGATTTATGGTTTTTCTCAGTTTTCGAAAATATTTCAAAACTCCCATCTTTAAATCTGTCAGACAGGAAACACTATGTTTTACATTGAATAGCTCTGAATCTTCTGTTCCGTCTGTTCATCATTTCGCCCCTCAAGATTCCGCCCATGGTTTTGAAAATGGTCCACCCTGTTTCTTACAGATAACAATTTTATACATACATTAGACCCTTTTTTTGTTTGTTTCTTTGCGGACATTTAACAGCAAGTTGCGAGAATGGCCCAAACCAATCAGATGCATCTATAACTGAAAGTAAATTCATACATGTATTTAATTATGAATGAATGCTTAGTAATCACTGTAAGACAAAAACTTCGAAACCTTTCAGAGAAATTCTATCCCTTTCCATTAAAGATGAAACTGTCCAGGTAGTTGATTATCATGAGATCATCGATGATATAGTTGATAATCCATCATGGTCAAGTGAACCACGTTGATATGTAAGCGTGGGCCTATGTCTTGAAAGATTTCTGAGCTCTGCACGCGCACAAACACATGTACACAAGTGCACGCGCACGCACGCACGCACACACACACACACACACACACACACACACACACACACACACACACACACACACACACACACACACACAGAGAGGCGCGCGCGCGCGCGCACGTGCCCGTGATTGTGCTTGATTGTTCTTATCCCTTTTGTTGAATAGGGTCGCTTTATTACCATTGATTTTCCTACAGTTTTTTTTGTTTTTTTTCATTTCTAATATTTTTTGCTTTTATCCTTAATACTTTTCTGTGATGTAATTGGAGGCTACATGGGGATGTGTTTTGTGGTGTGTGTGTGTGTGTGGTGTGTGTGTGTGTGTGTGTCTGTGTGTGTACTGTGTGTGTGTGTGTGTGTGTGTGTGTTGTGTGTTGTGTGTGTGTGTGTGTGTGTGTCGTGTGTGTGTGTGTGTGTGTGTGTGTGTGTGTGTGTGTGTGTAGTGTGTGTGTGTGTGTGTGTGTGTGTGTGTGTGTGTGTGTGTGTGTGTGTGTGTGTGTGTGTGTGTGTGTGTGTGTGTACGTGTGTGTGTGTGTGTGTGTGTGTGTGTGTGTGTGTGTGTGTGTGTGTGTGTGTGTGTGTGTGTGTTGTGTGTGTGTGTGTGTGTGTGTGTGTGTGTGTGTGTGTGTGTGTGTGTGTGTGTGTGTGTGTGTGTGTGTGTGTGTGTGTGTGTGTGGTGTGTGTGTGTGTGTGTGTGTGTGTGTTGTGTACGTGTGTGTGTGTGTGTGTGTGTGTGTGTGTGGTGTGTGTGTGTGTGTGTGTGTGTGTGTGTGTGTGGTTGTGTTGTGTGTGTGTGTGTGTGTGTGTGTGTGTGATGTGTGTGTGTGTGTGTGTGTGTGTAGTGTGGTGTGTGTGTGTGTACGTGTGTGTGTGTGTGTGTGTGTGTGTGTGTGTGTGTGTGTGTGTGTGTGTGTGTGCTGGGACTGGTGTGTGTATGTGCTGTGTTTGTGTGTGTGTGTGTGTGTACGTGTGTGGTGTGTGTGTCGGTGGGTGTGTGTGTGTGTGGTGTTGTGTGTGTGTTGTGTTGTGTAGTGTGTTGTTGTGGTTGTTGTGTATGTGTGTGTGTGTACGTGTGTGTCTGTTGTGTGATGTGTACGTGTGTGTGTGTGTGGTGTGTGGTTGTGATGTGTGTGTGTAGTGAGTGTGTGTGTGTGTGGGTGATGTGGGTTGTGTGTGTGGTGTGTTATCCTGTAGTGTGTGTGTGTGTGTGGTGTTGTAGTTTGCTGTAGTGTGTGTGTGTGTGTGTGTGTGTGTGTGTGTGTTGTGTGTGGTGTGTGTACGTGTGTGTGTGTGTGTGTGTGTGTGTACGTGTGTGTGTTTGTGTGTGTGTGTGTGTGTGTGTGTGTGTGTGTAGTGTGTGTGTGTGTGTGTGTGTTTTGTTGTGTGTGTGTGTGTGTGTGTGTGTGTGTGTGCGTGTGTGTGTGTGTATGTGTGTGTGTGTGTGTGTGTGTGTGTGTGTGTACGTGTGTGTGTGTGTGTGTGTACGTGTATGTGTGTGTGTGTGTGTGTGTACGTGTGTGTGTGTGTGTGTGTGTACGTGTGTGTGTATGTGTGTGTGTGTGTGTGTGTGTGTACGTGTGTGTGTGTGTGTGTGTGTGTGTGTGTGTGTGTACGTGTGTGTGTACGTGTGTGTGTGTGTGTGTGTGTACGTGTGTGTGTACGTGTGTGTGTGTGTGTGTGTGTGTGTGTGATCGCGCGCGCGCGAACATGCGTGTGTGTACATACGCTCATGTGTGTGTACGTGTGCGTGCGTGCGTGGGCGCGCGCGCGCGCGCGCGTGTGTGTGTGCGTGTATGTGTGTGTGTTGTGTTGTGGTTGTTGTTGTGGCGTAATTGTTGGTAATTGTTCTTAACTTAACATTATGCATTCCAACTGTCTTGGTGCAGAGGTTAGCGTCGCGGATTCCCAGCTGGCAGGTCGCAGGTTTGATTCCCATCAGAACCATTTAGAGCTGAGTGTGGTCTGGGCTCGATTGAGAAGATTGTGGTTCATCCACTTAAGGGTTGCGTCTCTGAGAGTGTTGCTCACGTTCCCTGACCAACACTGCAGATGTCTGTATCTCTCGGGCCTGGTTGACCTTAAGATATTTCATGAAAGTAAGCGCAGAGTACAGGCCTGACGTGCAGTGTCGGACTGGAATGGAACTCCGTAGCATCGTCTTCATCCTCATTCTCATTGATCAGGAAAAAAAAAGTAAATTTCTGTGGCCCTTCATGTCCTGCTCTCATGGTGAACTCAGTTTTGATGTCCTCTCCATGTGTATGATCTTGGTTAGGTTGTGTTGTGCTCGTTGGTATCACCACGTTCCAGCAGATTACCATTGGACGGACGTGGTGGCTGTCTTTGGAGAAAGTGAGACATAAACACTTTACAGCAGACTCCATGAAAGCCCTGTTCAGAGATGTCCCACCTGACGTGATCTTTGAATTTCTGAAAGGGATTAACATTTTTCATCTGAAATGAAATGAGGCAGGGAACAGTAAACGATAAACAGTAAACAAGTGGGGTATTTTTTGCTCCCATAAGAAAACCTAACACACGGTAACTTTTATTCAAGACTGGCACAGCCTTTTAAACTTGAATAAAGTCAGACAAATACATAGACGAACAATACAGTAAACAATTGTTCGTCTATGTATTTGTCTGACTTTATTCAAGTTTCAAAGGCTGTGCCAGTCTTGAATAAAAGTTACTCTGTGTTAGGTTTTCTTATGGGAGCAAAAAATACCCCATTTGTTTACTGTTTATTTTTCATCTGATCTAAGATTTTATGGAAGAAAGATTTTTAACGAAGTTTCTGGTGCGTTTATAGAAGATGTAGTTTAAAGAGATGTGTGAAAGGAGTGTATGTGTGTGTTAGGAGGAGGGGGGGGGGGGGGTTGTGACTTGTGAGCTGACTTCAACGTGGTGACAGCCCTGATATGGCCCTTTCCGGTCGGCTGGGCTATAGGCAACATTACCTTTCCATTACCTGTGTCAGGAGAAGGGGCGAGGGGAGAAGGGCGAGAGGAGAAGGGCGAGGGGAGAAGGGGCGAGAGGAGAAGTGGCGAGGGAGAAGGGGCTGAGGGAGGGGGTCTGCTTCACTCAAACTGGCTCTGCGACCAAGCGGTTTTTGGTCGTCGTAAGGCTTAGTACAGTGATGTCCTGCGTATCAGGCACCACTGACACCCTCAACTGACTTGGCAGCAGTGCAGTGGGCTCTTCTGGCGGGTCGCCTCATGACGACTTGACAGCAACTGCTCCGTGTGGATTGCTGGTGCTGGGGCCGTGGCTCGTAGGTCGGGTGTGGCGGGTGGACAGGGAGCTGGAATAAGCGGCGGGGGGGGGGGGGGGGGGGGGGGGGGAATGGCGCAGAGTGGCAGAAGGGAAATGGGAACGCAGGTTTTCCAGAAGTTTGAAAGGAAGGGGGGCAGTTTTTGATATCCTTTCTTAACTCTATTTCTCCACTTTGAAATCCGTTTATTTTTTCATCTTTTTATCAAACAAATTTTGTTCTTCTCTCTTTTTCTCTCTCTCTTCTCTCTCTCTCTCTCTCTCTCTCTCTCTCCTCTCTCTCCTCTCTCGATCCGGAAAAACCTTGTCCCCCACTTAAAGTCTGCCAGATCACAGAACAAAAAAGTATCGATGGTTTACGACCACTTGGTAATAGAGGGCACAAAATACAGTCTTGATGATAGTGGAAACCTTTTTCAATGTGGATAGCGGTTAGGCCGGCCCCGTGACTGGAGATTTTACCGCTGCCAATTTGTTGAGGGAGCAAAAAATACGTCGTCACCGCACAGAGTGCATGTTTATAGTTTGCGAGAGGGGAGTAGCAAGGAGATTGTGAACGCTGTTGACACGAAGCAAGCGTGCTTCGAAAATCTCGTGCGTGACACCTGTGTTGGATGTGTGTATACGGCAGTCTCAGATCATGTTGATGATGTTGAATGTGTTAGCATGTTGCATGAAGATGTCACGAATAAAATTAGCGATGACGATGACAGCGATGATTTTGATTATGTTAATAGCCATGTTGGGTGTCCTTTGTCGGGAATTGGAAACGATTTGTTGTTGGTGACGAATGATAATGCGCCTTGCATTGATACTGACAGATCGGAGCATTCTTGCTTGACAGAGAAAAATGTTATGAATGCAGACGATGTGTGTGTGGATTTTTATACAAGTAAAAATGGCGATGACTGTGCAGCAGAGTCGGAAAGTCACAGGGGTGATGATTGCATGCGTAATTCTATAACAGAAGATTGTGATGATTCTAAGTCTAAGATAAATGCGGTCAGTAGATTGATGAATAAAAAAGACTGTGGTGGTGTGAGTGTGGTGACAAAGGGAACGGCCAGAGGTGGAGACAGTAATACAGACAGTTGTGATGACACTGTAATGACTCATGAAACAGATGGAGGTGTGGACGGCGTGACGGTGAACGAAGCGCGCAGTGGAGGTGACAGTATGATGACTAATGAAACAAGTCATGGCGCTGAAGATGACAGTATGATGACTAATGAAACAAGTCATGGCGCTGAAGATGACAGTATGATGACTAATGAAACAAGTCATGGCGCTGAAGATGACAGTATGATGACTAATGAAACAAGTCATGGCGCTGAAGATGACAGTATGATGACTAATGAAACAAGTCATGGCGCTGAAGTGACAGTATGATGACTAATGAAACAAGTCATGGCACTGAAGATGACAGTATGATGACTAATGAAACAAGTCATGGCGCTGAAGATGACAGTATGATGACTAATGAAACAAGTCATGGCGCTGAAGGTGACAGTATGATGACTAATGAAACAAGTCATGGCGCTGAAGATGACAGTATGATGACTAATGAAACAAGTCATGGCGCTGAAGATGACAGTATGATGACTAATGAAACAAGTCATGGCGCTGAAGATGACAGTATGATGACTAATGAAACAAGTCATGGCGCTGAAGATGACAGTATGATGACTAATGAAACAAGTCATGGCGCTGAAGATGACAGTATGATGACTAAATGAAACAAGTCATGGCGCTGAAGATGACAGTATGATGACTAATGAAACAAGTCATGGCGCTGAAGAGACAGTATGATGACTAATGAAACAAGTCATGGCGCTGAAGAGACAGTATGATGACTAATGAAACTATCATGGCGCTGAAGATGACAGTATGATGACTAATGAAACAAGTCATGGCGCTGAAGATGACAGTATGATGACTAATGAAACAGTCATGGTGCTGAAGATGACAGTATGATGACTAATGAAACAAGTCATGGCGCTGAAGATGACAGTATGATTGACTAATGAAACAAGTCATGGCGCTGAAGATGACAGTATGATGACTAATGAAACAAGTCATGGCGCTGAAGATGACAGTATGATGACTAATGAAACAATTCATGCGTGAAGATGACAGTATGATGACTAATGAAACAAGTCATGGCGCTGAAGATGACAGTATGATGACTAATGAAACAAGTCATGGCGCTGAAGGTGACAGTATGATGACTAATGAAACAAGTCATGGCGCTGAAGGTGACAGTATGATGACTAATGAAACAAGTCATGGCGCTGAAGGTGACAGTATGATGACTAATGAAACAAGTTATGGCGCTGAAGATGACAGTATGATGACTAATGGAACAAGTCATGGCGCTGAAGATGACAGTATGATGACTAATGAAACAAGTCATGGCGCTGAAGATGACAGTATGATGACTAATGAAACAAGTCATGGCGCTGAAGATGACAGTATGATGACTAATGGAACAAGTCATGGCGCTGAAGATGACAGTATGATGACTAATGAAACAAGTCATGGCACTGAAGATGACAGTATGATGACTAATGAAACAAGTCATGGCGCTGAAGATGACAGTATGATGACTAATGAAACAAGTCATGGCGCTGAAGATGACAGTATGATGACTAATGAAACAAGTCATGGCGCTGAAGATGACAGTATGATGACTAATGAAACAAGTCATGGCGCTGAAGATGACAGTATGATGACTAATGAAACAAGTCATGGCGCTGAAGATGACAGTATGATGACTAATGAAACAAGTCATGGCGCTGAAGATGACAGTATGATGACTAATGAAACAAGTCATGGCGCTGAAGATGACAGTATGATGACTAATGAAACAAGTCATGGCGCTGAAGATGACAGTGAAAATGTGGCGGAGAATGAATTAGGTAGTGACAGTAAACTAGACAGTGACGGCGACAGTGTGAGGTCGACGGAATTAGTGACAGTGACAGTGTGACGGCGAGTGGAATAGACATGAAAAGAGTGAATGAGAGTGATGGGAGCTTTAGCTCACAAGATAATGACAATTTATATGGTCAAGATTGTCATAAGAGTAAGCATGTAAACAGTATTTCTTTCCTTCACTGGAATGTATGTGGATTGTTTCATAAATTAGATGATATGCATTTTATTCAGTTCATTTCTTCATTTGATTTTGTTTGTCTGGTTGAAACGTTTGCAGAAAATTTTGAATCGAGTTTGTTTACTGATTATCAGATATTCGTCAAACCAGCTGTTAAATTTACGAGACAAGGGAGAGGCTCAGGGGAATAATTTGTTTAATGCGAAAATATCTTCTTCCCTATGTGAATGAGGTTGATTGCGAGAGTCCTTATTCCATGTTATTTACTTTTGATAGGGAGTTTTTTGGTCTGCATAAAAACTTGTTACTTGTGTGTGCGTATGTTCCGCCCGAAAATTCGCCTTATTACTCTATCAATGGGTTTGACAACGGCATTGATTTGTTGGAAAATTGTATTGTTAGTAAATTGCTGCATTTGGAAGATACTGAAATATTAATATGTGGTGATATGAACGCCAGAACTTCTGATAAGACCCCAGACATTTAGATGAATATGAAGTACACGTTAACTATAATAATGGAGAAGAATTTCTCAAGATAAAATGTTAAATTCATATGGAAAGAAGTTCTTGAACATGTGCACTGTTTTGGGACTGTACATTTTAAACGGAATGTGTAATGGCGACCTTGAAGGTCGTTTCACATATATTTCTGATGTAGGATGCAGTGTGAACGATTATTTTCTGATATCAGTAAATGGTTTTGAGTTAATGTGTGAACAGTTAACACTTAATGTTATGGAAAGATTTGAATCTGATCATGTGCCCCTTGTACTATGTATTGATATACAAAATGCTAAAAAAATGCACTAGCACTGGTTCGAATGGTACACATAATCAGTTTATTGTTAAATATTGCTGGAATAAGGATTATGCCCTGAAATTTACACAGTCCATGGACTCTCAGGATGTGAAAGAGAAAATGGCAGTTGCAGAAGATCTTATCGATGTGGATGTAAATGAAGCCATATGTAGATTTAATGTGATCATGAAAGAACAAGCTGAAAATTTGAAAAAGAAGATAGTATTAAATAAGAGAACCCCTGATGATAACTGGTATGATGGGGATTGTAAAGTATCTAAATGTAAAATGCGTAGCCTATGGAGAAAATTTTGTAATACTTTAGACAAAGATGATCGAGTCGCATTCTGTGTTTCAAGACGCGAATATAAAAATTTAAATGAAAGAAAAAAGAAAGAATATAATATGTCATTGTTAAATGAACTGATCGATTCTGTGAAGAGCCAACAGGTCTTTTGGGAAACTATACACAAAATTTCAAAGAAAAGATGTCAACCATCAAATGATATTTCTATATCTGAATGGTTTGAACACTTTAAAAACTTGTTAGAAAAAAGTGACGGAAGTAGTTCAACAGAGATCATAGTCAATGATAATGAAGATGAAGAATTTCCTTATGATAGAGCAATAACTACAGAAGAAGTATTGTTAGCCATTAGAAAATTGAAAAATGGAAAATCTGCTGGTCCTGATGGTTTAATTGGCGAATTTTTTAAATATTCTGGGGAATCTGTTTTGAATTTCTTGGTAAAACTGTTTAACTTTCTTTTCGATAATGGCACTTATCCTGACAGCTGGAAAGAATCTATCATTTTACCCTTATTTAAGAAGGGCGAGGTTAACAATGTGAAAATTATAGAGGTATTTCATTAAGTAATATTTGTAGCAAAATTTATAGCTCTGTTATTAATAGTAGATTGTATGAATGGGTAAGTCAAAACAATATAACTGGAGAACATCAGGCGGGATTTAAAAGAGGGTTTTCCACAATTGATCATATATTTACCCTGCTTGCTGCTGTTCAGAAACAATTTGTGAATAATCAAAAGTTATATGTTGCTTTTGTTGACTTTGAAAAGGCTTTTGATTCAATTTCTCGTAGATTGTTATGGCCTGTTTTGTTAAAAAATGGAATAAAAGGTAAATTGTATCGTTGCATAAAAAAGTATGTACTGTGAGATAAAAGCAAAAATAAGATCGGGTGCAAAATTATCTGAGCATGTCATGTGTACAAGTGGGGTAAAACAAGGCGATGTATGTAGCCCAGTATTATTTTATCTATTTATTAATGAGTTAGCCTTGGAAATAATTGAAAATGGTCGACATGGAGTAACTTTTGACATTCTAGAATTATTTATGCTGCTTTTCGCTGATGACATTATTTTACTAGCAGTATCAGTGGTCGGTCTCCAGAGACAACTAAATAATTTGTACTCTGCAGCAAACAAACTAGAATTAAAAGTTAATATGAGTAAGACAACTATTGTCGTGTTTCGTAAAGGGGGATATCTGGGGCGTGCTGAAAGATGGACATATGGAGGTGAGAGAATTGCTGTGGTTAATGCTTACAAATACTTGGTATTTATTTTACAACCAAACTTAGTTTTGAGTTTGCTTGTCAGGATATAGTAAACAGAGCGAAAAAGGCAGTCATAGTTATTCTTCATATTTTGTACAAGTTGGACTGCAATTCATTCAGTGTTTTTATCAAATTATTTGATTCACAGGTGCAGCCAATTTTACAGTATGGAGCAGAAATATGGGCTTTTGAGAAAGGTGCCTTAATTGAGAAAGTTCACTTATATGCGTTGAAGCGCTTTTTGAATGTGAATAGTAGAACTCCTAATGATTTGGTATACGGTGAACTCGGAAGATATCCTGTTTATTTAAATTCTTATTTGAAGTGTATAAAATACTGGCTCAAAATAACGAGAATGGACGAATGCAGGATACCCTATAAAGGTTACAGGATGTTGTTGAAGTTAGACAATAATGGTAAGAGGACTTGGGCTTCAAATGTTCGACAATGTTTAAATTCATATGGGTTTGGATTTGTTTGGGACAACCAAGGTGTTGAAAATATATCAGGATTTCTAAATTGTTTTAAACAGAGGATTATCGATTGCAGGTGGCAGGACTGGCATGACCATATGTATAATAGTGATAGATTTGTTCAGTACAAACTCTTTAAATCGACGCATATATTAAAGCATTATATTAAGATAAAAATGAATAGATACGTTAGGTGTGCACTGACAAAATTCAGATTCGGTGTATCTGACATTGCTTGCCATCGTTTTAGGTATAGCAATATTGTTGAAAGTGATCTAACATGTCGATTATGTAAAAGAGCAAGAGAAGATGAAATACATTTTTTGTTTTGCTGTCCTGCTCTGAGTGATTTAAGAATAAAACTTATCCAATCCAAATATTATACAGAACCATGTAACTTTAGACTCATTCTCTTATTATCGACAAGTAATGAGAACACACTATTGAATTTAGCTAAGTATGTTTATGAAGGAAACAAGAGAATTCAGACTGCAATATTTTGAGGGTATGTTTGTTTGTTTGTTTCTTAACTTACGGTATTTCATCATT
>CM065743.1:9030769-9035769 GCA_033310375.1 Conus canariensis
AAAGACTGGATGAAATTCTCATTCACGAAGTCATAACTGATCGAAATTGAAATGCCTTGAACAAGTAAATTGAGAAATTTCTTACTACACTTTCATTTTGAGATGCCATAAGCAGACTTAACGAAATTGACAGGGATCCTGAAAAACTTAACTGGTATATATTGCGCTCTTAGACTAGATAACTTGCAGCAGCATAAAACAAAATGCAGTTCGTCTTCTTTTCCATCATTGCAAAGTGGACAAGTCAGATCCATTCCAGTATGTTTACAGTAGCGATACCTGTGTTGTGCAATATCTGAAATTCCAAGTCGAAATTTGGTCATAATTAACTTCAAGTGTTTGCCTAAATCCATTTGCAGATAAAGTTTGACATCGTGAACTGTACAAAATGTCCGATACATGGTAAATCTATCGCTATTTTTGACGTGAGCGTCCCATTCTTGCCACCTGCACGCAATCAATCTCTCTTTAAATTCACAAAGAAATAATCTATCATTCTGCACGCCTTGGTTCATCCAAACATAACCAAATCCAAATTTGTATAATTGACTACGGATATTTGACACCCAGTTTCTTTTATCTCTTACATCTAGGTCATATAACATCACATAAGCTTTCCGTGGTAATCTATAATCATTCATTTTAGTTAATTTTAACCAGTATCGAATACAGCTTAATACAGAATTTATGTAAATAGGATATCTATTGGTCTCTCCATAGACAAGGTCATTGGGTGTTCGCATTTCGACTCCTAAAAATTTCTTTAAGGCAAAAAGATGTACTTTTTCGCATTGGCAGGCTGCAACGTCTAGTCCCAAAGTTCTGCACCGTACTGAGCAATGGGCTGAACCTGGGAATCAAATAACTTCAACAACAAATCTAAACTAGAATTCTTCAAAACATGAAGTTTTCTCATAATACAAAGCAGAGCTTTCTTTGCTTTACTTACCAGGTCATTGCATGCTAATGTGAAGCTGAGTTTTGTTGAAAACAATATACCCAAGTATTTATAAGCATTTACCACAGGCATCACAGCATGGTTATACGTCCAATGTTCTCTTGCTGCTAAATAACCACCTTTTCTGAACACAATTATATTGCTCTTACTTAAATTCACTTTCAAATCAAGAGAAAAAGCTACGCGTTGCAGACTATTTAACTGGGTTTGCAAACCAATCATTGTCTCTGATAACAGTACAACATCATCTGCGAGTAGTAGGATAAAGAGCTCAAAATAGTCGATTGTAAACATTGCACCATGTTTACCATTTTGAATTATTTCTATGGCAAGTTCATTAATAAACAAAGAAAATAAAACCGGACTGCACACATCACCTTGCTTAACACCGTAAGTACACATGATAAAATCAGTTAATTTATAACCACACCGTACCTTAACTTTAACATTATTATACATACTTTTAATGCAATGGTATAGATTACCTCTTATACCATTTTTTACTAGAACTGACCAAAGAATTTTCCTGTTTATAGTATCAAAAGCTTTTTCAAAATCAATAAATGCAACGTATAATTTTCTGTCGAAAGAGAACTGTTTTTGAACAAGAGCTAACAAAGTAAACATGTGATCAATAGTCGAATAGTTCTTTTTGAATCCTGCTTGATATTCCCCA
Organism: Conus canariensis; assembly: GCA_033310375.1. Lineage (NCBI taxonomy): Eukaryota > Metazoa > Mollusca > Gastropoda > Neogastropoda > Conidae > Conus > Conus canariensis. Next base: position 9,032,404 of record CM065743.1, read on the forward strand.
GTAATGTTATTTTCTTCAACCCACTCTTGTAAACGATGATTAATAACTGTACTATAAATTTTACTACTAATATTGCATAGCGAAATGCCCTGTAATTGTTAGGATTGTTGACATCACCTTTTTTTATACAGAGGAAATACAATACTTTCTGTCCATGTGTCAGGGAATATACCTTTCTGAAACAAAGCATTAAAGAATATGACAAAGAAATCTGCAACACAATCACCTGCACTTTTTAACAACTCTCCAATTATTCCATCCGGTCCAGCAGCTTTTTTCATTTTAATCTTTCTAATTGCTAAAATAACTTCCTCTTTTGAAATTGGTCGATTAAAACAATAATCATTATCATCAACATTAAATTCGTCATCATCTACTTCACTTTCTTTTTCGAGTAAATTTTTGAAGTGTTGAAACCAGTCATCCAGAGTGATATCATTACTAATGTGTTTTCTTTTACATGAAATTTTATTTACATTTTCCCAAAATTGCTTTTGATTATTCACAGAAGATAACAATTCATTTAACAACGACTTATGAAAATCGTTCTCTTTGCGTTTTAACAGATGCTTATACTCTCTACGTGCGATACAAAAAGCATTTTCGTCTTCATGATCTCCTGTTCGACGGGCTGTTCTGTAAAGCTTTCTTAAATTTTTCTTTGTTGTTTTACATTCATGATCGTACCAGTCATCTGATCTATCATTGTCACCAGTGCTGATCTGCTTATTCATGCATTCAGCGCATCGCTTAATACAATCATTAAAAGTAGACAAAGCTTTGTCAATATCATAGTCGATTAAATGTACAGCCAGCTCTAATGTTCTACGAGATTCCTCAGAGTGCATTGAGTTAATAAATACTGGCGCTGCATCATTGTTCCAGACTATCCTATTTAATGTTTGCTTCACATCTGGAGATTTCATACTGCTATGTTCTTCCGAAAAATGTAAGTGTAATTCAAGTGGCATATGATCTGAATGAAACATATCATGAATATTGAGTTCACACAAGGATTCAAATATGGCAAACAAGTCATTTGACATGAAAAAGTAATCATTTACACTACTGCCTGAATCTGAGATGTATGTGTAGCAACCATAGTGGTCGCCATTACATGCACCATTCAGAATACGTAAATCAAATGTAGTACATAAATTCAACATAAGCTTACCATATTTATTCAGCACTTTGTCTTGAGAATTCCTATTGTTGATCGAACTGCTTGTTTTTAATGAGTAAAATAAAATTTTCACTACAAAAATCATCAACGTTTATATCAGCAGTTCGACTGTTGAAATCTCCCGACAATACAATGTATACATCATGAAATGCAACTGAACAATCTGCTAAGCATTCTTCCAGAAGACCAATGCCATTGTTTACATCAAAAAAAGAATAAAATGGTGACCCCTCAGGCGGAACATATGCACACATGTACAATATATCTCTCATGGTACCTAATAGAGCTTTGTCTATAAGAAAAACAATAATATTAGAGTAATCTACGTCAATGGATCGAACAAATGGAGCATACATTCTCTTAATAAGGCACACAACTCCACCAGAAAAACGACCATGTTTAGAAAATTTAACAGCAGATTTACAAAAGATCATATAATCAACAAATAAATCTGACTGAAATGTCTCTGTAAAGGTTTCAACAAAACAAATGATGTCAAAGGAACGAACATAAGAAACGAAATCTTTATGTTTTAATTTAGGGAGCAGTCCATTGACATTCCACTGCAAGACTTTAAAACGCTTAACAGAAAACGCACGTGCTTCACAATCAGTATTAACTTGACCTAACACAGAGCGCGACCGTGAACTTTTTTGCACGGCTGCACGGCCTGTAACCCGCTCGCTCACACATTCTTCACTGTCACTGACAATGTCACAAGCGTCAAACATACAAGCACGTGCAGCGTCAGCCTCACAAATGTTCTCTGGTTGATCAACCGGTGTCAACGTTTTGGATGCTCCCCCTAAACCAAATGTGGAAAAAACATTATTCACACAACAAAACACAGAAGAAACACCTTCACAAGAAGAGCGGCCACTGTCCTATTTCATTTCTCTCAGCTTGCCCTCTGAGTCTACAAAAAACTTAGTACCTTCTATGATGAGATGGTCAAATACCATTGACGCCTTTTTATTGGCTGCCCTTGCTTGTTTCAAATGGGGCAACAGTTTCCGTCTAATTTCTCTAACCCTGAAAGAAAAATCCTCCCCAATGAAAATCTTAGTGCCTTTCAATTTCCCTCTCGCCCTAAGCAACTCTACCTTGTCCTTGTAGAAGGTACAGCACCCGATTATCGGAGCGTTGGGCCTCTGGTTCAAACGATGTAGACGGTCGAAGGGAACGTCCTTGGCCAGCTCCAGTCGGTCAGTGAAGAGTTCCCTGACAGCAGCTTCCAGGTCATCTGCCGACTCCTTCTCTGGTTTGTGGAGCCCATGGATGATGACGTTCTTCCGTTTGGATCTGCATTCCAAGTCGTCAGTCTTCCTCTCCATCTCTTCCATCCTCTTCTCTAGGCGGTCGTTGCTCTCCCTCAGTGCGGCGTTTTCTTCTCGTAGACGGGTGCACTCTTCTTTCATGTTCTTCATTTCCTCGTGCATCATATCAAAACCGTCTCTGAGGCCTCTGATGTCATCCCTCACCGCATCAAACTTCAGGTTCAACTGATGGAGCATAGACAAGACATCTCTAGAGCACTGATCTCTGTTCTGGGAAGCATCCGATGGTGTGTCTCGTGCACTAGCACTAGGAGAACGTGAGGACTGAGATCCAAGTTGCGTTTGTTTCATGGATGTACGGGGTCCTGGATTCAATTCAACGTCGCCGCATCGTAACAGCAGCAAACTCCCCCAGAAGAAATAGGTGAGGAGGAAACCACACACGACACCGGTTGTCCTGGTTTTCAATGTCAGTCCCAGTCGCGGTAGATTTGAATTTGCACGTTTCTTCATAAACGACACAAAAACAAAAACAAAGAGACCACATCGCTGTCTGAAATCCAACGTTTCTGAAGGCATGGCACCTCACATCAGTCTCTGCCAGAAATGGGTCCACAGCAATGCCTATAACATGTATAATTTGCTATTTTTTTCAGACGCGATCCCACATGGTGTTCACCGGCTGACATCCACTCCAGCTCCCCAGAGAGAGAGAGAGAGAGAGAGAGAGAGAGAGAGAGAGAGAGAGAGAGAGATGTTTTTCTGACATGCTTATATGGATAAAAGAATAAAGTTTTTTTTTTTCAATTGCTGGTTTTCTTCGACTCTCTCTCTCTTTCTCTCTCTCTCTCTCTCTCTCTCTCTCTCTCTCTCTCTCTCTCTCTCTCTCTCTCTGTTTGTCTGCCT
>CM065743.1:9040769-9050769 GCA_033310375.1 Conus canariensis
ACCAGACCTACCTTTGGGTCCTTGATCGACACCCGTAGTTTCTGAAGCCTAATCTCACCATCTTTCTCTTTTCATCCTTTCTCATAATGTCACTGTTTTCTTTCCTTTACATACATCTCCTTACGTCTCACCAAAACCTGTTTTTGACCTTCGCCAGTTCCCTAGAAGACCCTTGATAGTTCTTTGCTTTTGCAAACATTCTTTATCAAACAAATCATTCATAACACTATACGGCAGACTCCATGAAAACTTTGTTCAGAGGTGTCCCACCAGACGTGATCTTTGAATTTCTGAAAGAGATTAACATTTTTCATCTGATCTAAGATTTTACAGAAGAAAGATTTTTTAAAGAAGTTTCTGGTGCGTTTTTAGACGGTGAATTTTACAGAGATGCGTTATTGTTGTTGTTGTTGTTGTTGTTGTTGTTGTTGTTTTAATGACTTGTGAGATTTTAACGTGGTGACAGCCCTAATATGGCCCTTTGCGGTCGGCTGGGCTATAAGCAATATCACCTTACCTTAGCTTACCTCCTTCCTTTTCCCAGTTATCTTAACCACACAAAGCATTTGCCAAGATATCAATACATTGATTGATATCATCCTTCATAGTCACTTTCGCTCTCCCTAAGCAGTCTGGAAACACAGATGAATCGAGTTTCTCTTTGTAAGTATTCGCACCTTAATCAGACCATACAATTCTTCCTCCTCGTGTTCAGGTGATACATTCTCTCCCTTGTTATTCTTCTCAGTCTTCCACATCAACTCAACCGGAAATTGTCAGGATTGTAAACTGTCTCCAACACACACACACACACACACAACAATTCATGAACAATTCTGAGAAAACAATGAAGTAATCGATCACGCTACATCCGTGCGGTGACGCAAAAGTAAATTCGCCGTTTACATCTCCGCTACAACTTTCGTTCCGGATGAACAGATCGTACAAAAAACAAAATTCAACGAGAGATGTCCCAAACTTATTAATAACTGTATCTTTTGAACTACGCACAGCAGACTCATCTTCCTCCTCACTTTCCAAGGTAAGGGTGTAGCATATCATTCCTTCGTCTTGCGATTCTTCCTTTCTTGTTCTAGCATTCAAATCACCCATTATCGCAATAGACACTTCAGCTTTTTCAGTACTTTGCCTTAAGCTTTTGTCCAGAACAACGTTGTTTTTTTTTCCATATTATTATTATTATTGTACTGGACTTTCCTTCAGGTGCAATTGAACACACCACAAACAAAAGATCTTTATATACATTAAACAACGTCTTGTCCATTTTAACAACAACAACAACATTGTCACCTTCCATTTTAATAACTTCTTTCACAGACTGACTGAAACATTTCTTTACAAGTAAGATTACCCCGCCTGAAACTCCCGTTCTCTTACTCAGAGAGAGAGAGAGAGAGAGAGAGAGAGAGAGAGAGAGAGAGAGAGAGAGAGAGAGAGAAGAGATAGAGAGAGAGAGAGAGAGAGAGAGAGAGAACATCTGAGGAAACAAAACAGTAGTGAAAAATAAGGACAGGGAGAAATAAGCAGAGAAAATCAGAGACACGAAGGCAAAGAAGGGGAAAAGAGAATATAATAGTGAAACAGGTAAGATTACTATACAGTTCAGTAGTATAAGAGAAGGAGAAGTCATCAACATTAACACACACACACACACACACACACACACACACACACCACACACACACACACGCACACACACACATACATGCACGCACACACACACACACGCACGCACAAAACACACACACACACACCACACACACACACACACACACACACACACACACACACGCACGCACACACAACACACACACACACACACACACACACACACACACACACACACACACACACACGCACGCACACACACACACACACACACACATACATGCACGCACGCACACACACACGCACGCACAAAACACACACACACACACACACACACCGCGCGCGCGCGCGCGCACACACACACACACACAACACACACACACACACACACACACACACACACACACACACAACACACGCACGCACACACACACACACACACACACACACACACACACACACACACACACGCGCGCGCGCGCGCGCGCGCAAGTTGAACGGAACACTCAGAACACGGGTGACATGGAGATTAGGGTGAAAAATTCCATAAAGTCATTAAATCAAGATCTTTCACAACAAATCAAACAAGTACGGGATGAACACACACATCTACAACGCCAGATGAAAGATACCACAAGCAGACTGCAATCATTCAAAGACAGTCAAAACAACATCAATACTGACATTAGGAAACAAGTACATGCCCTCAAACCAATTAATCAAACACAACAATCAGACAACCAAGCAGTCCAGATGCACAGTGACACTTCATCTACATCATATACACAGATTGAATATGCAGTGGAAACATCAAATACATACAGTGTGCTGTCAGACAGTTCTACAGAGCAAAACACAGGCTCGTCTGTTCCGTCAACAAAATCTCTACACAAGAACAAACCAGACACAAACACAATGACAGAAATACCCACTGCCATCAACAAACAGAATCCAAATCCCCCATCTGCTTTAGCTATCTTACGACAAAAGACAATCCCTGAAACTTGTAACATGCTGCTATTAGGAGACTCTGTGTTACACGGGGTAGATGAGAAGGAAATGTCAACAGAGCGCTACAAGGTGAAAAATCTGTCTGTGCCTGGCCTGACAGTCCATCACCTGTGTCAGTGGCTGAAATCACTGCCCCCATCACCCCACATCCAACAGGTCACTTTCCATGTGGGGATCAACAGCTGTGACGAAAGGCCAGTGCCTGTAGCAGACTGGGTCAAATTAATCCACCTACTCAGGCAAGCGTTCCCCAGTGCTTCACTGAAGGCCTCCTCCATTCTTCCTCCCCTTGGTCAACACCCCCTTAAGGACATGGCGTCACGATCCACCGTCAATCTTCGCCTCTCCTGCCGTCAAGAGAGGATCAGTTACCTAGATAACACTCCTTCCTTCCTCGCCAGATCTGGGGAGCCAAAGAAAGTCATGTACCGAGACAGACTACATCCCAGTTCATATGGCTGCAAAGTCCTTGCCTCCAACATCTGTCCCACTAATAACCACAAGACCCAACCCTCCAACTACATCAGGCCCACCACACAAAGAGCAAGAAGGGACCGTCTTGCAACACATGACGCCCCAATGACCACTAACAGTCCACCTAGTTACAACTATGAAACTGATTTCCCAGCGAACACTCCCCAAAATCCCAACTCTCGCAGTGTGTATAATATACTAGGTCGGCATCAACGCCCTACAAAGCAACCCCTTCTACAATCCCCCACACACATGTATTCCTTTTCTTCCCCAGCGATTAGAAAGGACAAACAGCAATGTAAAGAGTACAGAAACGTGACCAGCACCATCCACCCACATAGCACATCACCCCCTTCCATGTCCAAACCACACATTAGCAGCAACCAACACACCCCACCTCCAAACACATCTCAGCTGCAACCTCACAACACATCTTGGCTACAATTTCCCAGCACAGCACAACTACCACCCTCTAATACCCCATACAATCCACCAACTCCAGACAACGCCCGCCTTACACTTCACAATACAACACTCCTGCCACCACCTAACACATTACACTTCCAATCCCCCACCATCACACACATCCCACAGCAGTCAGTACACCCCTCTAGCCCACTACATCCATTTGCTGTTCAGTTGCTGAACACAATGACTGCTCAGTTCCTGTCACAGCAACACCAACCAGCTGCTCTCCTCATTGAATTAAATTAACACGTCGCCTGTATGCATCCTTATATTCGTATATCATTGCTTCATCACCGTCTCTGCATTTGTTATATCCACTTCATATCACATTGGTATGTAGTGCGATATGTTATTTCATCATCCATGTGCTATGTATATCTGCGCATATCTAATGGTTGTGAGCGTGCATATGTTTGTATCCACTTCATATCACATAGGTATGTAGTGTGATACGCTTATTAATTTTCTTCATCCAAGTGCTATGTATGTATGTGCATATCTAACTTTTATGAGCGCTTATCTAATAGTTTTCTACATGCGTGTGTGTGGGCGCACACACTTGTGTGTGTGTATGTGTGTGTGTGTGTGTGTGTGTGTGTGTGTGTGTGTGTGTGTGTGTGTGTGTGTGTACGTACATGCGCGTGCGTGCATGCGTGCGTGCGTGTGTGCGTGCGTGCGTATGTGTGTGAGTGTGTGTGTGTGCGCACACACGCACTCGCGAGTGTGTGTGTATGTTTTAATCTATGTGTATTTGTTGTTTGTTTGTTCGTTTCCTTGTCTGGCCTGCTGCAGTCTGTCGTGTTCCTGTCAGATGTATTGCACGAGTTATCACTCTTATCTCAAGAAGTGCGTTTTGTGGTGTTGTGGACAGGGTGCGTCGACATCGAAGTGCTGCCACTCAGTGGTTAAAAAGACAGGGCAAAAATGTGCTGACATTGGAGTGTTGTATACAAACAAAAACTGGTGCGTCGACATCGAAGTGCTGCCACTCATTGTTTAAAAAGGACAGAACAAAGTGTGCTGACATTGAGAATGTGACGCGAGCCCGTATTGAGAGACTACACGTGTCATTATCATAGACCAATGCTCATTGCAATTTAATCTGATTATCAGCATATATATGTGTGTTCAGATACATATGAGTTGGTGATTTTGTGCGTGCAACATACAGGAATTGTGCTTTTTAGTCTTGCAGTACTTCGTCCTGTACAACCTGACAGCAATTAGTTGTGTGCACATTAAATTGTAAGTGCATTCTCAGTCACCTATTTCCGAACCACTGCTGTGGTATCTAATCTACCGGTTTGTTTGATTGGTGTTTCTTGGGTATTTGTTGTTGTTGTTGTTGTTGTTTTTTTGTTTTTGTTTTTTCATCATTTGTTTTACTTTTTTGTACGTGTCCTTTCTTCCCCTTTCTTTTTGTTTTTCCTTTTACTTGTGCACTCAGGACATAACATGACCACAAACCAGAACTCATGGCCATCGAGAGATGGACTGAGAATTTGTCATTTAAATATCAATAGTGCAGTCAGTAAGATCTCTGATATCTCGACCCTGATATCGAACCACCAAAAGCCATTCCATGTTCTGGGTCTCTCCGAATCAAGACTAAATACCTACATTAGTGATAAAGATGTATCAGTCCCAGGTTATAATATCGTTCGAAAAGACCCTACTAAAGACAAAGAGACAGGTCTTCTAGTGTATATCAGTGAATCTCTCAACTTCAAGAGACTTTCCCACCTAGAACAGCATGACGTAGAAGCAGTGTGGATACAAATCACACTGAACAAATCACGATCCATTTTAATCGGATTTTGCTATCGGAACCCAGCAGAAAGAGTCAGCTGGACTGATAAATTTGTTACTATGATGGACGCAGTTTCTTTAGAATGTAAAGAGATCGTTTTACTCGGTGACTTCAATGTAGATCTTTTGAAATCAAACAGCCAATGGAGCCAAACGATAAGTGTGTTGAATTTACATCAGATTATCAAAACACCCACCAGAGTCACACCAACTTCAAAGACAATCATTGACCATATCTATGTATCAAATGAAAATAACATACTAGAAGCTTGTGTACCAGTCTTCTCTTCTAGTGATCATTACCCAGTGTGTGTTACATGGTCTAAACATGGAGTGAAAATCCCAAAACCAGGCCACAAAACCATAACCTATCGTTACTTCTCAAAATTTAATGAACAAAATTTTTTGCTTGATTTAATGAACTCAGAACTTAATACAGTATACAATCTGATCCAGATTCAGCGATTGACTTTTGGATCGAAATTTGTACAGAAGTCTATAACAGACATGCTCCGTTAAAAACAATCAGAGTAAAGCATATTCCCAAACCACCGTGGTACACGAAAGAACTACAGGAGGCATGCTACCTTAGAGACCTTTTGAAAGAACATGGCTATGAAGAAGAATCAAGATCACTAAGAAATGCAATAAACTCTCAGAAGCGCAGGGAAAAAACAAAATACTATCGCAAGTTATTAACTTCCTAACAAAATCCAAAACTGGTTTGGCAAGCAATAAACCAGCTTAACAATAACAGTTCTTCTTCAAAATCAACTGTTATAAGAGGTATTTCTGCTGAACAACTTAACACTCACTTCTCTACCATTCCAGATACAGTTGTTACTACTTATCATTCAAGCTCTAATGAACTTAAAGAACTCCATCAATTTTGTCACGACAAAGAAATCACGTCTGAACTACACATTCCCCTCATAACTGTGCACGAGGTGTACCAGTACCTACTTCATCTCAAACAGTCAGGAACACGTGGACTAGATGGCATAGATGGCAAAATTCTGAAACTCTCGGCGCCAGTTATAACTGACACGTTAACGTATATCTTTAATTTGTGCATAGATAAAAGCTATTTTCCTAATGCGTTCAAAAAAGCAAAAGTTATACCCATTCATAAATCTGGTGATAATACTGATCCTTCAAACTACAGACCAATATCAATCTTATCTATCCTTTCCAAACCTCTAGAAAAGCATTTAAATAAACACATCCTTCATCACTTCAACAAGTACGATTTGCTCCATCCCGGACAGTCTGGTTTCAGACAGAAACATTCCTGCCATTCTGCATTAATCAATCTTGTAGATGTGTGGCTTAATAATATTAATAACGACAGATATTGTGGTGTCTTATTCGTTGATTTTAAAAAAGCATTCGATGTCATTGACCACAATCTCCTTATTCGAAAACTGGAGGTATACGGTCTTTCAAAATCCGCCCTTATCCTTCTAAAATCATACATCACAAAAAGACAACAATGCGTCTTATCGGGGACGACTGTCTCTTCTATAACAACTCTTAAGTATGGCATTCCACAAGGCTCCATTTTAGGCCCGCTACTCTTCTCAATCTACATTAATGACCTACCCCTACATGTGAGATCTACATGCGACCTCTTTGCAGATGACACCACAATTCACACCAGCCATAATGATCCTTCCAGTCTTTCAAAACATTTGCAAGAGAGTACCAACGACCTTGTAAAATGGACGGAACTAAATCACATGTCACTTAACCCTCAAAAAACAAAACTGATGTACATTACAACTAGGCAAAAAAGACAAAATCTCACCAATGATTTCCCTCCTATACACCTCAATAATGTACTTGTGGAACAAGTCACTCATCATAAAGTATTAGGACTAATAATTGACAATAGTCTCAGCTGGAATCCCCACATAACTTTACTCTGCAAAAGGCTTTCCCAGAAAGTCTATCAGCTCACCAAAATCAAACACTTTCTTGTCCTTCATTCACGAAAACTTTTTTCCATGCTCATATTCAGTCTTATGTTGATTATGCATCGACTATATGGGATTCTGCAAGTGCAAACACACTAAAACCATTGTTCAGCCTACATAAACGAGCGCTCAAATTAATCCTTCTGAAGAAAACAAGTCTCGAAAGCTCTGATTATAAACATCTTCACATTCTTCCATTCAGCCAGAGACTCAAATACAACAAAGGGCTAATGATGCACAAGATTCTGACCGGGAATGCTCCAACAACTTTAATGAGACGATTCTCAAAAGTCTCGTCGAGAAACTCCCACAAATTCCATATCCCAATCCCCAGAATTGACCTATTTAAATCAAGTCTAACGTACTCGGGAACCTCTTTGTGGAACTCCCTTCCAGAATCCATCAAACAAATCCATTGTACCACAACTTTCAAAAACACTTACTGTCACCGATCGGCGGTACTAAACTAGTATGTCCATGTGTTTAAGAGTAGTGGTGGTTCAAGATAGAGAGCGTGTGCGCGTATGCGTGTGTGTGTGTGTGTGTGTGTGTGTGTGTGTGTGTGTGTGTGTGTGTGTGTGTGTGCGCTCGCGCGTATGTGAGATTGGGGTATAGTTAGCTAGAGTTAGGTTAAGTTCCTCAGGGTTAGGTAGTGAGGTTAGGCTAGGTAGGGGGGCAGGTGAAGTAGGACATACAGTATTTTTGCCTTCCAGTCTTCATTTATTGAGGGAGTGGTAGGAGGAAGTTGGTTTCGTTCCCGATTGTTACCCTTTTGTTACTTTGGTTCTACACCAGAGAAGGCGGGGCAGGATATCGGCTGTTGTTGTGTTGTCAAGTCTGTGAGTAGTTGTGGTAAATTGTCGTGTTGTTGCACGAGCAACAACTAGTCCGTTGGTCAGGTGTGTCAGCTCTGCGGAGGGATACACTGCTCTGACCAATCGTTGTTTTGTGTGGTGAGTAGAGTTCGCTTGATTCCGACCAGGGCGGAATGCGTTGGGGTAGCTTCACTTCGGTCCCTGGTGTTCGTCGGAGTGGACGTACGCCTTGTAGGTGCGGCGGCAGCGCCGTTAGTTTTTGAAGAGTGACTTCAAGTCATAGTTAGGGCCAGGTCCTCGTCGGGTTTGGGTGCCCTTGGCCTGTGCTGAGTCGGTGTCGTCCTTGTTGGCAGCCACTGTCAGCCAGTTGCAGAACTGGTGTGGTTGAACGTCTGTCTGTCCAGGTTGGTGATTTGTTAGGTTCGTGGTGTTTTGTTTCGTCGTGTTGTCTTGTATTGTGGCGAGTTGAACTGTAGTTGTCTCATGTTGCGATTAGTTGTATTGTGTTCGTTGCGTATACTGGTTGTCTGGTATGATGTCGTCTTGGTTCCGTGATTGAAATTTGTTGTCAGCCGGTTTGAGTTGTCACCTTTTTCCTGTATATTTTTGTAAGTAATGTATATAGTGGTTCCTGAGTTCGATTTTCTCAGGACAGTTTGGCTAGACAATGTGGGTTCAATATAATGACCGTTGATGGACAGTGATGTAGATATTGTTTGTGGTTAGTTCATGGTAATGTCAGTGGGTTCAATAAGAGGGTAGTACGAGGTTGCATTTGGTTGAGGATCATAATATGAGTCAGGTGCAGATGTGTCTGCGTGAATCATAGAGGGGTTTGATGATTGTGCTCAATCTCAACTGTAAATAGTAGGAGTTCGTTGAAATTGATTAACGATTTCGGAGTTGACCTGCACAGCATTGGAATCGGTTAACTGTAGTAAGGCCAAGGCCAATTTGTGGTCGAGTGGTTTATACTGGGGTACGGTCGTAACCATTCAACTTATATTGGTGTCTTTTCACTTTCGTTACGAGTTAGGGTTCTCGACGCGGGTCTCGTACGCGTGCGGACTGTATCTGTGACGTACGCATTTGGTACAGGACAGTGAGTCCATAGGGTAGAAGTTTTTGTAATACAAGTGACAGTCGTCACACATGCAGGGATGTATGTGTTTGTGACAGAACGGGGTTGGAGAAAGATATCTTAGGTTGTGGGGAGGCAGCCCAGTTATGAATTTTAGTAGTCGGAAAGAAGGGAAATGTAAAGTTTAAGACGAGTAGCTTAGCAGTCGATAGGATGAAAACGGATGATGTGCAGCATGTAATATTGTATGAAGTGTGGTTGTGTTGACATGACAAGGATTAACCACTGGGTTATCTGACAAGAGATGACCTGAGAGTGAGGTGCTGGATGGAAATTTTGGCGAACAAATCATGTTGTTTTTGATATATGGTTGTAACTGACAGTGCAAAGAGGGGTAATAATGTGAAGGATTGTGGCTGCGAGCCGATTCTCTTGTGTGAACATGCTGGAACTGTGAACCGCTAAAAATTGATAAGTTTTTTTTTTTTTTTTTTTTCCCCTCTGAGAGATGTGTATTACTACTGGTTATTGTGTGGAGACATTTCCTTGTGAAAATGGCCATTTCCTAGATTATTTAGTATGTCCTAAGGGGGCCCATGGAGTCCGTGTTGGATCGCTTAGATTGGTTTATTTCTCCGAGAATTGGGTGTGATTCATAATTTCATATGTAATAGCGTGGATGGGCTCAGGGAGAATATTGTTTTACCGCTGTTGTAAGGGTTGGCAGGAAATGGGTC
>CM065743.1:9055769-9058269 GCA_033310375.1 Conus canariensis
TGATTTCTTTGTCGTGACAAAATTGATGGAGTTCTTTAAGTTCATTAGAGCTTGAATGATCAGTAGTAACAACTGTATCTGGAATGGTAGAGAAGTGAGTGTTAAGTTGTTCAGCAGAAATACCTTTTATAACAGTTGATTTTGAAGAAGAACTGTTATTGTTAAGCTGGTTTATTGCTTGCCAAACCAGTTTTGGATTTTGTTTGGAAGTTAATAACTTGCGATAGTATTTTGTTTATTCCCTGCGCTTCTGAGAGTTTATTGCATTTCTTAGTGATCTTGATTCTTCTTCATAGCCATGTTCTTTCAAAAGGTCTCTAAGGTAGCATGCCTCCTGTAGTTCTTTCGTGTACCACGGTGGTTTGGGAATATGCTTTACTCTGATTGTTTTTAACGGAGCATGTCTGTTATAGACTTCTGTACAAATTTCGATCCAAAAGTCAATCGCTGAATCTGGATCAGTAATATTGTATACTGTATTAAGTTCTGAGTTCATTAAATCAAGCAAAAATTTTGTTCATTAAATTTTGAGAAGCAACGATAGGTTATGGTTTTGTGGCCTGGTTTTGGGATTTTCACTCCATGTTTAGACCATGTAAAACACTGGGTAATGATCACTAGAAGAGAAGACTGGTACACAAGCTTCTAGTATGTTATTTTCATTTGATACATAGATATGGTCAATGATTGTCTTTGAAGTTGGTGTGACTCTGGTGGGTGTTTTGATAATCTGATGTAAATTCAACACACTTATTGTTTGGCTCCATTGGCTGTTTGGTTTCAAAAGATCTACATTGAAGTCACCGAGTAAAACAATCTCTTTACATTCTAAAGAAACTGCGTCCATCATAGTAACAAATTTATCAGCCCAGCTGACTCTTTCTGCTGGGTTCCGATAGCAAAACCCGATTAAAATGGATCGTGATTTGTTCAGTGTGATTTGTATCCACACTGCTTCTACGTCATGCTGTTTTAGGTGGGAAAGTCTCTTGAAGTTGAGAGATTCACTGATATACACTAGAAGACCTGTCTCATTGTCTTTAGTAGGGTCTTTTCGAACGATATTATAACCTGGGACTGATACATCTTTATCACTAATGTAGGTATTTAGTCTTGATTCGGAGAGACCCAGAACATGGAATGGCTTTTGGTGGTTCGATATCAGGGTCGAGATATCAGAGATCTTACTGACTGCACTATTGATATTTAAATGGCAAATTCTCAGTCCATCTCTCGATGGCCATGAGTTCTGGTTTGTGGTCATGTTATGTCCTGAGTGCACAAGTAAAAGGAAAAACAAAAAGAAAGAGGAAGAAAGGACACGTACAAAAAAGTAAAACAAATGATGAAAAAACAAAAACAAAAACAACAACAACAACAACAACAACAACCCAAGAAAAACCAATCAAACAAACCGGTAGATTAGATACCACAGCAGTGGTTCGGAAATAGGTGACTGAGAATGCACTTACAATTTAATGTGCACACAACTAATTGCTGTCAGGTTGTACAGGACGAAGTACTGCAAGACTAAAAAGCACAATTCCTGTATGTTGCACGCACAAAATCACCAACTCATATGTATCTGAACACACATATATATGCTGATAATCAGATTAAATTGCAATGAGCATTGGTCTATGATAATGACACGTGTAGTCTCTCAATACGGGCTCGCGTCACATTCTCAATGTCAGCACACTTTGTTCTGTCCTTTTTTAAACAATGAGTGGCAGCACTTCGATGTCGACGCACCAGTTTTTTGTTTGTATCATGCAGCACATTCTCTTTACCATAGTGAGCATTTCGATGTCGACGCACCATTTTTGTTTATACACATCCATGTCAGCCTTTTGCTGTCTTTAACCACTGAGTGGCAGCACTTCGATGTCGACGCACCAGTTTTTGTTTGTCCACAACACCACAAAACGCACTTCTTGAGATAAGAGTAATAACTCGTGCAATACATCTGACAGGCACCCGACAGACTGCAGCAGGCCAGACAAGGAAACGAACAAACAAACAACAAATACACATAGATTTATACATACACTCACACACACATATGCACGCACGCACACACGCACGCACGCATGCACGCACGCGCACGCACGTGCACACACACACACACACACACACACACACACACACACACACACACACATACACACACATATGTGCGCCCACTCACACGCATGTAGAAAACTATTAGATATGCGCTCATAAAAATTAGATATGCTCATACATACATAGCACTTGGATGAAGAAAATTAATAAGCGTATCACACTACATACCTATGTGATATGAAGTGGATACAAACATATGCACGCTCACAACCATTAGATATGCGCAGATATACATAGCACATGGATGATGAAATAACATATCGCACTACATACTTATGTGACATGAAGTGGATATAGCAAATGCAGAGACGGTGATGAAGCAATGATATACGAATATAAGGATGCATACAGGCGACGTGTTAATTTAATTCAA
>CM065743.1:9065769-9103269 GCA_033310375.1 Conus canariensis
ATACACGTGCGCGCGCGTGTGGATACATACACATACACACACACACACACACACACACACACACACACACACACACACACACACACATATATATATGTATATAAGAGAATGTAAATATCTAGGTTCAAGGCCACCCATCTTATTTTGCACGAAAACCCCCCTTTTCACAAACAAATTTCGTCCTTCTCATGCTACTTTTTGCCAAAACTAACACCTTTTTTACAAACAAAATTAATACGCAAAAACCTCCAAAAATCGAAGTAATCGTTATTTTAAAATGGGGGCTTACGTGCAAGATAAGATGGGCGATCTTGAACCCTAGATATTTACATTCTCTTCCCTCAATTATCTATCTCAAGCAGTACTAATAAATTAGAGCAAACAATAGGGTTTCCATTTTGATCAGTTATATCTACGCACAATGAATTTATCTGCCCACGAACTAATTCTTTAAACTGAGCATCATTAAATGTATATGCTTGATAATCGCAATAACCCGCCTTAGTCGCCAGTAGTGTTCTTAGAATTGTAGATGGAGTTCCATTATACAAATTAGTATCTGTTTTTAATTCGTGTAGATTAACAAACAACATTGGATTAATCAGAAAATCGGATGGTCTACTGCCTACATATTCATATAGACCGCTGTCTATATACGCGTGTGTATTAATACGATAGGTTTTACCACTATCATAAAAGCCTAAAATTCGAGCAAGGCCCTTGGGAAAAACGTACTCCCTTTTGTCTTTATGTTTTGGTAAAAATATAGTAAATTTAAGATTTGCCTCATTAATTTCTAACCGTATGTCAAATTTGTTAAATGCTTCTTTTAAAGAACAAAAGCTGTAGTAACCATCAGGTATTTTTAAACGTTTTAAGCGATTGCCCCCCTCATCATAAATATCTATCCAATTATTTTGGGCTTTTTCAGATATGTTAAACCACCTTATTTTAAACCTAAGTTCTCTAAGAGCAACCCTACACTTCCCGCCTTTATTGTCAACTGAATACTTTAAAAACACGCGCTGGTTTTGCTTGGTTATATAAAGGAACATCCGTTTTAAATCCTTTTTTAAAAACTCTATTTAAAATGGAACCTTTTAAATATAATGAAAGTGCCACTTACGACGTAGGAGGGGTTTATGAGCCCAAATCTTTGGACTTCAGTGCCCTAACCATTGCAGTGGATGAATCATATGGCTTTCTAGTCAGACTTGTAAACCCACTAACTAGATATTTAAATCCTCCAATAAAGAGTGATAGAGTGCCATCAGCATGGTCAACTCACCCCATGGTTTTTTTTTTACCAGAATCAGTTAAATTTTGCAGTTTACTGCTCAACCACCGGCTGCGGTGTTTCATATACAAACCATTTAAACCACCCCAATCTCTTAGTAAGGTCAGTATATAACTTTCATGTTTATTACCAGTATAGGCGCATACTAACTGAACTACAAGTACGCCTCCCCAACGACAACGCGTTTAATCCATTTCTCAGCTCAATGGACAATAATGCATATGAAAGAATCTGCAACGAATTTAACATTAACCCTTCAAATAACTTTAGACAAAAGTTAGACCGCAATCACGGTTTGGGCACATTGTATTTGTGGGGTCAGCGTAGAGAATATAATTTTGACTACTGGCCAGGCCACACCTCTTTTAAGCCAAACTCCCAACTTAGATTGGGATCAATAGAACAAAAACACCCCAATGCTTGGGCAACATTTATCTTAGATAAAAGTGAAGGCCTAACAATGCCAGGAGTGCAAAGACTTAATGACTCCATACGGACGTACGTTTGGTGTCTATTAGGAGCGCAAGCACAGACCAAGTCTAGCATAGTGGACGAATCTACAGGCTTTGACGCCAGAAAACAATTTTTAGCTAATTTAGAAGATGCTATTAACTCTGCTGTTGATTTGCCTTCCACCATACAAAGGTACCAAAACGTTCTTTCACATGCTAGGTCAAAGGTTGACTTTGTTGTGGGCCATGGATTATACATGCTGCCTTCTGACCTTAGACTACAGATTGGCATGATACAGAATTATAATAATGAAATTCTCATAGCCGGAGACGAGCAAAACTTAGGACACAATCAAGGTTTAAACACAAGGCCCGCACCAGCCATTTTTAAAAAAGTATCTAGCCCTGAAAGCGACCCCCCACCAGTTATAAGCAGCCCACAGCCAGAAAGCGGTCCAACACCGCCTGTTGATGTACCTCACCCCGACAGACACACTAGCGAAAAGACAGCCCTTGTTGTTTTTTTTAACTTTTACTGGATTAGCCATACTTTATTTCACTAAAAATTAAACCGGCAGCCAGCACTCCTAACGTCCACAGATGGTCGGCCATATAACCAGCCACTTTGCCTATGGTAGACAAAACCCAACTAACAACACTGCCTATTATGCCCGGCAGAGCATCAAGCGCTTTGATAGCTAACTTCTTTAATAAGTTTGCCAGATGGTGCAGTTGTTTTCTAATCCAACTTTTACCGGGCTGAGGCGTTGGAGGCGCTACTGGCCCTGTTGGCGCACTGCCGGTTAATGCATAAACCAGTGTAGAGATAGCAAACCCAACGGCTGTTAATATACTAACTATTGTAATCCCCTGCTCTCTGAACAGAATCCGTATTCTTTCTGCTAGCGTAGTATTTTCATGAAGCATTTTGTTTATAGTTTCTCTGATTCTGTTTGTTTGTAATACTATTTGTTCCCTGTTAGTAGACAGCGTTTCTAACCTGTTTGCCCTTTCTATCATTAAATCCTGTATTTTCGCCTGTATTTTAGCCTTTTCTTCTAACCCTAAATTGTTATCATCTGCATCAGCCAGTTTATTTTTTTCTTCTTCTATCTCTCTATCTAGCACACCAAGTTTTGCCAAGTTGTTTTTTTAGCTCGCCATTTATTCTCTGTAGAGTAGCATCAAGAGCCCTGATTTCACACAGAGCAGCTTTAAGAACCCCGAGTTCACGCTCAGACAATGGAGGATCATCAATTGTTTCTAAAGCTGCTTCTTCATCAGGACTCAGCTCACCTTCTCTTTGACTAGGCAATGGAGAATCGGCAATTGTTTTTAACTGTGTTTCTTCATTAAAACTCGTCTCAAGTTCTGCTATTAGTTCATCTGCTCTTTGACTTAATTCTTGAAGAGGTATGTTTTGCATTTCAGATTGCGATGGCAACTCTTGCACTATGCTTTGTAAAAGACTAACAGCCTCAGACCTTAAATCTTCAATAAAGTTTAACTGCCTTTGGTCGGCAATAGGGAGATCTGTAAGAATTGTGCCCCTGCTTAAAAACTTGTTTGGGTCTGGTATTGTAGTAAGTCGTACAAGCCTTCCTTTACTAGTTCTTACATACAGATGATTACTTTCATCTGTTGAAAAATTGGAAACCTTAAGTGCTTCTGGCTGCTTTCTCCCCATATGACTATACAATGATTCAATTCTATCTAACATTTGTATTTGGCTTAGTCCCCCCTCCTGGCTTAATTCTACCCCTTGGCTTAATCCCGCCCCTTGGCCTGCTCCCGCTCCTTGGCTTGCTTCTACCTCTGCTTCTTCAAGTTCATCTCGCAATGAACGGCCCGGTTCTGTTTCATCTTCGTCTTCTACAATAGGACTAACCGCGTCAAAATCTTCATCAGCCATATTTATATATTTAATATTTTTTGTTTTATAAAAAATGAACCCATACGGTTGCGACCTTGATCCATACAGAAAAGCGAAGGAGCCCTATGGCATAAAAGGCATAAGACAGACTGTGCGTGTTGTAAATAATCCATCAACAATTGAGCCCAATGAAATGTTAACAGTAAGATTTAGTGACCTCGGGCCTGACGATGTTATAATGCCAGGCACTGCCAAGCTATTATTCAAAATAGATATTGAGTCGGCGGATCCTAATGCTACTGTCGTTGCTAACCTGGGCAGGGCCAACATTAAAAATATGGTAATTAAACTGGAAGGTAGAGAAGTCTTCTCACTGAGTAGCGCAGACATTTTTAATCTCTATTCGGACCTGTGGCTGCCCAGAACAGAAAGAAAAGACAAAATCTTTCAGGGGATCCAGAGCCCAAACGGTCTTAAGCACAGGCTTAATGCTGCAAATGCAAAGGAAGACGAGGGAGACCAGGCAATAGCGCGAGCATTTAAGGACAGATTTTGCATCCCTCTAGATTTTGAACTGTTAAAAACCCATCAGCCATATTACCAAGGCGCACTAAGAGACAAACTTACTTATGAACTGACATTCAATGACAGCGGGTCTGTTATTCTGTCCAAAGACCTAACAGCTAGATACACTGTTAGTAACATCTCTCTTAATTTTGACGTTGTTACTAACCCCGAACTGGCTAGAACAATCTTAAACCAGTATAAAAGTAGGACGGTTGTTTACTTTGAAAGAGTTTTACACCACAGTCTAGCAATTAAAAACAAGCAAGACGCTGTCTGGGAAATAGCTATAAGCAATTCTTTAAGGTCCCTAAAGGGGGTTCTCTTGCTATTTACTAAACCCTCAGCTCCTTTTAAGAGGGAATCTGAGGTGTTTTACAACCCAAAAATTGAGCAGTTGTCTTGCACAGTAGATGGCAAGCCTTTTCAGCTGTATTCAGCCGGACTTTTACCCGACCAACACTTTGATGAAATAAGAAAATTGTTTGCTGGAGGCAGACAGACAAGCCCCACAGCCGATCATGTGTGTAAAAAACTTCACCTTCACGATGTAAGACTCGAAGATTATCTAACAGACAAATATGGACTATGGCTGGATTTTAGATCCACGTATGACAACAGACTGCACGGGAGTGGAAGAAGGGTAGGGTCAGATGGCATACTCATACAGATTAATAAGGAAAAGGAGGAGAATGGCCAGATACAAATGCACGTTTTTGTGGTTTATGACGCCCAGCTGAACATTGAAGAAAATAGACTGAAAGAAATAGCCTATTAAAACAGATGGATAGTTTGAACTTTTTGCCCAAAGACCCGCACTGTTCGCTTATTTGTGGGATTACTGGGTGTGGGAAAACTGTCTTCGTGCTTGATTTGTTACAAACAGTCTACAGGTTTCATTACGAGTACATTGTTATATTCTGCACAACCATTAAGCACAACAAGTCTTACAAAGAAAGGCAGTTTGTTTGGACAGACGAGAATATATTTTTAGTTGATCCTACTGACAAGCTAAGCGACTGTTTAGAACATTACTGTAGGCTATTTGAGGGAACTGAAACGCTGTTTATTATTGATGACTGTTCAGCCGAACAAGACATTTTTAAAAAAGAAGGACTCTGTCTAAGCTAGCCTTTAGCGGAAGACACGCATTAGTTTCTGTTTGGCTCTTAACTCAAAAATACAATGCTGTCTTAAAAGACTTTAGATCGCAGTTAAAATCAGTCATCTTATTCTATACTAAGGACAAGGACAGTTTTGAAGAATGTTTAAGTGAAAATTATATAATCAGGGACAAGGATGAACTAAAAAAAATAAAAGAGCAGCTAGAAAAATCTAAGCACGCTAAACTATGCTTGCGGACTGACCCACCAGTTCAATACGTTTGCTCATTATAGATTGTTTATTACAGATTGTTTATTACAGATTATTTATAATAAATTGTTTATAATAAAAAGAATGTCTCGAGGGCCAGAATCAAAAGCGGAGTTAGCTCCTAAATGTGTTTCAGTAGAGCTAAAAGATCTAGCAGACACAACTGACTTTGATCTAATAGGAGTGGCAGGAAATGTTTATGGATTTGAGTACACCGACGATGGCGTTTACAAACGAATAGAAATTGAAGATAAAAAACGGCAGCAATATCCTACCCTGGAAGAGATAAGAAATCTAAGGGCAAACGATTTTGGCAAACACGAATACAAACTTCATAAACGAGAGAATGCTTGGGCGTTGCTTCCTGACATTAACTGGGATTTAAAGTTTGAACTACGAAGCCCCTATGTATACTTTGATAAGAAAAACAATTTTAGAAAAGCTTTGAATGAAGGACACCTTCTTATTAGCCTAGTCCCAGGAACACAACAGAAAAAGAAGATTGAAATAACTAAGCAGGGCCCTGAATATATGCTGCGGAGAAAGCTGCCCTTAGCTGAAGTGGAGGATGACACCGTTGGCTTAGAATTTAACCCAAAACTAGAATCACTGCCTAGAAAAATGACGATGCTTTTTCGCTTATTTATTACTCCGAGGGAGTCTGACCCTAGTTTGCCAGAACATGTGTTAATCAGAGGTGTAAAAATAAAGTCTGAAAACTTGAATGGGCCTCTCAGGCTTGTTATTGCTATTACTAAAAAAGGGGATCAAATAAACACTTTTGTATCTTCCGACAAAGTTACTGTGATGGTTGACAAAGACAAAGACAAACTAACAGCACTTGATTTTATTTTCATTAAGTATGTTGATTTTATTGGGTTTTACTCTGTTGATGAAGTGCTGCCAGAAGAGTTAATAAGAAGATATGTACAAGATTAATCTTAATTAAAAAATTAATCTTAATTAAAAAATGGATGATCAGGCTCAAAAGTTTAGGTTAGAGCAAATAACTGAACTTCAAGAAGAAATAGAAAGTGACTTGGATAAGTATAGGGTTACTAGAAAGAAATATGCTTAAGTTTTAAATACTCTTTCTTATGTGATTACTGGCTCATCAGCTGTAGCGAGCGTAAGTGCTGGGTCTAGCGTTGCTCTTTTAGCTACTGGGGCTGGAGCGCCAGCCTCTTTAGCATTAGGAAGCCTTGGTTTAGGTTTAGGTGCTATGTCTATGATTGTGAGTGCTGTTTTAATAAAATTAACACCTAAACTACAAAAGCACACTGCCATTGTAGCCCTAGCATCAGCAAAACTTTGTTCATTAAGACTGAGAATAAGCAAAGCATTGCAGGATGAAAACATTACAGCTGAAGAATTTGAGCGCCTTATGGCTGATGGTGAGGATTACAGACGACAAAAAACTGAACTTCAAAAGGAGTGGAGAAAGACTTTTACTTCGCAACAGGTAGACACTGAGACAATCAAACAGAACATTGAAAAACAAGCAAACAATCAGTTAAACCCAAAATAAACTAAAAAATAAGATGTGAACTAAAATAAATAAATCATAAGTTTAACAAAAAATAAATACTATTTTTTTAAACTAACTAACAGGCACTGTGTTTGGTGGGACAACTTGCAGCTCTTCACGAACAAACGATCTTTTAGGGGCAGGTTTTTTGGAAGAAAGAGTCTCTCTTAAATAATACACGGGAGGGGCTGTTTTCATAATTCTTTCAACTTCATATACGTCTACGCTCCATATAGGGTCTGTGGCTCTAATTCTAACATCACCCTCTGCCTCTCCAGGAGCATACAAGTATCTTACTTTTAGTCCGAACGGCAAGAGTTTTTGATTACCTTGGATGTCTTCAGTAATGCTAATTTTTTTAAATTTGATCGCGTTCACTGGCTTAAGGCCTGTTGCTTTAAATTCTTCATTGTTCATGGCGCGTAAGACTGCTGGCAATCTCCTAACCCATTCTGTGTTGCGTGTTTTGTCCATAAGGTCTCTATGATATTGATAGGTAAACAGACGCTCAGCTAGATTCTTATTAAAGTTTTCTACTAGAGCCTGGGAGCGATGGTTGCCTGGAATCCCTCTCTTAACTGTAACCCGATGTCTTTAAAAACAGTTGGTTTACAGCTCCTTTAAACTCTTTCCCATCATCAACCTGGATCAACCTAGGATACTTTAATGGACCTCGCATGTATATTTGTTGTAAAGCCACAGCCACAGCAGTTGAGCTTTTATCCGTTAAAGGCTCAGCATCTTTATATCTTGAAGCCATGTCAACAACCGTAAGAGCATACTTAAACTTTTTTCTTCTAACTTTGTCATGTGGAAGATACAACAAGTCCATCTGATGGGTGTCATTAGGAACTGAGTTAACAAATCGAGGCCTTATTATTCTTTTTGGGGCAGGCAGATATATTTGCCAGATCGCTTGTTTTGAAAGCCAGTCTTTCGCTTCTGATTCAGACACCCTAGCAGCTTTACTCAGTTTATCAATAGCAGCCTTTCCTTTCCAATACCCTCTAGGAGAATAATATATTTTGTACTTCGTATCGTCCATAAGAAGGGACTGTTTTTTTAATTACATTTTGACTATGTTTTTAGATTGAATATGCAAGAAGAAAGATTGCTCCCATAGCACCTATAATAAAGCCTATTTCTACCATTTTCTGATCCTCAGATGGTTCATAAAAGTCAGACAGTTCTGGCGGTGACGATGTTAGAAACTTCTTTCCTGTCACTAAGTAATATTCATTCATTGCTTCATCAACGTCTGTAAATGTGTGCTCTGCATGTCCCTGTTCTCTTAACTTTTTATTAATAAAGTCTAAGTGAGCAATCCTCCTTTTCTCGTAAGCGTCTCTTGCCTTAGCTAAATCTTCCATTGCCTTGTTATGGCGTTCTCTCTCTTCATCAGACCGTAATTTACTAAACATATAATTGCTGCCAGAGAAAGCCAGCGCATTAACAATAGCTCCTCCCACCATCAGAACTAATCCAGACATCCTTTTTATAAATGAATGAATCTTTTTTATAAATCAATATTTTCTAGAATGAATCTTTTTATAAATCAATATTTCTATGCATTGATGTTTTCTGGGATAATCCCCTGTGTAACAAGAAAGTCTTTTGAGGCAATCCCCGCCGTTATTACAGCTATAACCTTAACAACATCCTCAATGTCTAACCTTCCTAGATCAGCCGGCCTCATTTTAAACATGTTTTTTGCTAACATGCTATATCCTATACTAAGACCGCTGATTACAGCAGAGTGGTAAATAGTATTGATGATCTTTGCAGTGCTCATGTTTTTTATTAACTAAAAAAATAATTAAAATAATCATGATATGAAAGACTGTCTATGTGCTTTTTAATCAGATAATCTTTTGTTGCTAGAGCTAAAAATAAGGTTGTAACTAGTTTCGGCGAATCTTCTATCTTTCCCATGTTGGGCGGTTTTATTCTTAACAAACATTTTGCTAGGGCTGAATAAACTATAACACCAACAATGGGCACTGCATAATTAACCAGCGTTAAACTCATGGTTTTAAAAAGGCTTTATTTTTTTATTGCTTTTAAAAAGAGTTTAAAAATGGATTGCGACGAGCTATTAAAGTGTGAGGAGGCAGCAGACCCAAACCTCTGTCATAAAGAAAGATTATACTCTCTGGCTGCATGTGGGAAAACCAGGCAGTATTTAGGCACTGAACTAAGTATTGAACAGATTCAGCAATTGTCTACATCAGACGTTGAGAAGTATTACGCTAGGTACGAAGCACAGCTAGGATCAAAAATGGTTAGATCGGTGGGACAGACAATGATTAGTTTATATGCTAAGTTAGTAGGCAAGATAGCGCCGATTGATTCAGAAGAAGATTTAAAATATGACTTAACACAAGATTCGGTTTTAACCAAGTCCCTAGAATCTCTTGCATGTGACATGTATTATAGATTTGGGACGTTGCTATGTCCATTCATCATGGGATTAATTACTTTCAATCATATTAATTTTAATCATATTAATTTTAATCGCACTAAAAAAAATGAGCGAGCAGGAGAAGAAGACTCCACAGGAGCAGAATGTGCCGCAACTGAGTGTCCCACAAGTGAATCCGCAGGTGAGTGTCCCACAAGTGAGTAGTGTTACTAAAGCTAAAAGTCCTGGGCGTGTTGAGGCCGGCCATAAACTAGCTGAATGGAACAGACTGCAAAAAGCAAACCAAGCAGCAAAACAAAAATTATTAGATAGTAATACAACATTGCCACCAGCACCGCCGCCGCCGCCAACAACAACACAATCAAACTATAAGATGTATTATTATGTACTGGGGAGTATTGTTGTTGGTGGAGGGCTTTTGGCATACAAGTGTCTAACCCCATACTTAGCAACAAAGTTACAAATCCCAAAAAAAAAACAGTAAAAGAAGAAGAACCAGCTTCTGCAAAAAAAGCACAACCTCTTTCTGTAAACCCATTATTTTTACTGAATTAGTTTTTTAATGTGTTGTTAAGTACAAGTTAAGTACAAGTAAAGTCAGTTATAACAAGTAAAGTGTAAGTAAAGTGCAAGTAGTGTTAAGTACTAGTTAAGTACTAGTTAAGTACTAGTTAAGTACTAGTTAAGTACTAGTTAAGATCTTAACTTAAGTCAGTCAAGTTAATCTTTTAAGTCAGTTCTCCAATGGCCTACAGCATATGAAAACTCAGGATTAACGTAAGTTCGCTTGTTATTGTTAGAGACTAGTGATTTCTTATTAACAGCGGTTGTGTTTACTTGATGAAGAGTAGAGCGCAGATTAACATTTGTGTGATGAAATACTTTGTTTTCAAAGAGAGCCTGTTTGTAGTTGTCGTGAGTTATTTATTTTTTTTACAACTTCTTTACTTATGCCCTTAGCTTTCTTCATTACAGAAGTCTGGCTAGCAACACTATACATCTTTGACCGTAAGCCAACATATTCTTGTATAACTGTCCCATTAAGTTCATCCTTCATCTTTCCAATCACTTTCTTGTTTACAGTTGAATGTAAAGGACTGTCCTTTGGGTAGTCACATGTGTCATACCACCCATCGGCTCCTTTAGCTACTTCTGCTTCTAAATCCTTATAAAAGTCTTCAGTTGGAACATCCAGAATAAAAGAGTCAGTGTCTGTGTAAAGGACTCTAGACTTTGGGTACAGCGACTTAAAGTAGTCATACAAAAATTCAAGCATTAACAATTTTGACAACTCTAGCACGGTGAATCCAATAAACACCGGCTTGTCCAACATAACATCCTTTTTCTTCATCATAATGCCAACCAGGTCGTTATTAAATCTTCTATGGTCTTGGTAGTTAGGTTTAGAGACCAGCTTAATTGCTTGTTTTTCTTTGTAACTAATCTTACATCTTTACGCTTGTGTGGGTTCTCCATGGTTTTGCCAAAACAACTGTTGTTCATTAGTTTAAAAAAGTCTTTTTCTGAAGCGTCAGTGGCTTTAGTCCTAAGATCAGTATTCTTCATAATATATGGTCTCATAAAGGGCCTTTGTTCAAATTCTATTATTCTATGAATAGCTCTTAGTTTCAGTCCGTGTCTTAAGTAAAACTGTAACAGTCTGTAATGACATACGTACTTAGTCTTGTGGCGAAGATTAGGCACAAGCTTAGGCGGTTCTGTGGGACTCATCTTTAATCTTTCTGCTGCCAGGGGATAATCATTATGAAGGTCATGCAACTCTGTGGGATATTCTAAGTCTACCTCTAAGATTAGTCCTATTGGATAATCAGGCGTGAGGCGCGGTAGATAACTCAACATTTTATTAACGTCATGAGGTCCTACGAACATTTTAAAGTTTCTTAATGGCAGTGCCTGGCTCATGGCCCACCCATACAGATTGTTGGCGTCTAAATACATTAGATAGTTAGATGGTTTAGTGGGGTCATAGTCATCTAGATACTTGTTATTGGCTTTGCAGTAAGGATGAGAGGCCATGCTAATGCCTCCTCTCAGCCCATCCTCAATCATCTGAAGTGTGGCCAGATCAGATATTAAGTCAATCTCAATGTTTGTAGACTTTAAGAATGCATCCCAAGAAAGCCCAGGGGCAGAAATGTAATGTGATGAATCTAGACCGTAATGTTTCATGCATGTAGATCTGTAATTCTGAAAGACGTCTGCCAATAAACACACGTCAGCCAATAAATATTGATCATGATAGTCGCCCATTGTTTGACAGTGTAATTCTGTCCAGGCTTTCTGTGCGTGTTCATATTCAGAGTCGGTTATGTCCTTTCCTCTAAGACTAGAAAAGAAAGCGCCTTTAGGAGGAAGTGAGTCTTCATCAAACCTTTCCCACGAGTTCATGTATTCATAAGGGTAAACGCCTTTACGTACTAAAGATGGGTCAAAATATTGTTTAGTTATTGGGAAGTCTTGTAGAGATCCTGATAATTTATCCAAACTTGCCATCAGATGTTGGGCAGAGTCATAAAAGGATAAACAGTCAATAGTAAAGGCATGTACTTTTCTGAAGACTGTGCAATGCAGCTAACCCTCTTATATTCAGAAGTTATTGCTTGCATGATGAAATGAGAATCATAGCCTCGTAAGTTATGAAGAAAATTGGCAGTTTCCACGTCTTGGGATCAACCTTAAGTTGAAGATTGCAGCTGTTGTGCGCGGCCCCTCTGAACTTTCCAGTAATGTGATCGTGGTCTCTCACTGTTGGGTTTGCTTCCGCTGCTGTCACGTCTTTACTATTAGGTGTTAGCTCTGAGCCGCATATCCAGCAGTGTGTAGATGATTCATAGCGCCTTTGGTCTTCGGGAGTCATCCTAATGTCTGAGAGATTCAGTTGATTGGAGAATTGATTGCGAAGTTGTTTCATCTGCTCCAAAAATCTACAGGCTGCATTGGGGCCTCTGTAAATCTCTGGCATTGTGTGTTGACCGTCTGATCTAACAATAACAAAAGCATAAGAACAGATCTGATGGTGGGATAATAAGGTTGTTTTTTGTTTTTCTAGTTGTTGTGGGCCGTAGTACTGTGGCAAGATTGATTCAAAGTCAGCATAAACTACGTATGGGCTCATCTGCATCTTGCGTACATTCTTAAAACTAACTTTAGACCCTGGTTTGGGTGTAAGAAGTTTAGTTTCACAGTCTGCAAAACTTTTACAATGTTTCTTATGTTTTGCAGCTGCTTCTATAGTGGGAATTCTGACCAAACACCTTCTACAAAGCTCTTGTTTAGCAGGATCCTTTGTAGTATAAGCCATAAGTCTGCTTATTGTTCTAATTAATACATAATGGCTCTTAGGACCATCTGTAAACAGTATTAAGTCTACATGCTTGTTAAGTGATTCGCCAAAAGTGGGAGCATTGGGAGAGATCCTTAGAGGGACTAGATTGTCTACTACAGACCATGTGTATACGTTTACGGTTATTGGTTTGTTTTGCTCTTCAAACTGAGATAAACTTTCTATGTTTACTGGAAAGGTTATGTTATTAAAGTTCAGCTCATTTATATATTGTTCATAATTGGAAACTCTGTCTGCGTGCTTTTTAACAGGATGTAAATGCGCCAAAACACACCACATGAAACATAAGTTATCTGAATTTTTTATGTTTAAGACTGCTCGTTTAAAAACTAACTCTTTTGGGAGAGAAATGTAAGAATTACCGACTATAGGATAGAACTTTGTTTGTCTTAATCTGATTTCAAGAACTGTTCCTTCAGACCAGCCGGAGCTGCGCAATTTCGCTTCTTCACTTGCATGGTTAAGCTGTGTAAGCATGTAATCAGCCCATTCAGAATTAAAGTCGTAATAGCTGATTACTTCTTTCTGTTTAGTTGAAACCCAGACTTGCATGTTTTTATCATCGGGGGTTATATAATCAATCAGAATGGCCAACAACACTTTTACTGGTGGACCAATTTGAAGAGACTCTGGGATTTTAGAAATGGCATGTGTTACGCTTTCATGAACGCTTGAGGGGTTAATGATGTCCATGTCTACTTCACTAAACGTATTGCTTAATTGTTCATTGCTGTCAAATATCTCCTCCCACGTATATAGTTTTCCAACCTCGGATTTACTTGTGGGGTTCATTTTTTAACCCACAATATTTACGTAAATTAAAAAAATAAATGTAAGTAAAAGTAAGTAAACGCGCTTTTATTCTTCACCCAAGCGTTGCAATACTTCAAGACACCCTAATCTTACAAGAACGCCTGCCAATACTTTAGCTTTTTCTGAATCACTACAGTCAATGTTTAACTCTTTGATTGCTTCGTCAAATAGTTCACTCTGGGTTTTTATTAAATTGTTTACATCATTCTCAAAACCAGATTCACTAAAATCAATGTTTAACACTTTCATTGTTTCGTCAAATAGTTCATTACAATTTTCTATTAAAGTCATTAGATCAGATTCGCTGTGTTTGGTCGTCATTTTTAAACCTAAAAATTAAATAAATAAAAAATAATTGTAAATTCAGCTGTATTTATTACTCATAGTCTTTTTCTAATCTTAAAAACTGTCCAGGTTTAAAGGTAACAGTTACTCCTTCAGGGTCAGTAGAAGCAGTCAGATCAAGATCTTCAGGAGCTATTTGATCAATTAAAATGGCAAACAACTTTATAACTAGATGAGGCCAAGAATGCGGTAGTTTACTGATGGCGTTCCTTACGCTTTCCCGCATATCGACGCGCTCAAAAAGATCCGTAATTAATTCTTCAAACTCTTCTACATCAACCCCCCAGCTCCTTTCCTCCAACTCCCACATTCTGAATATATCAATAAGCTCTGCAACTTCGGGCTTCATTTTTTAAACCAGATTATAAACACCAATTAAAAAATTAATTAAGTAAGCTGCTGCATAAATCCGGGTAAAAGATTGTATAACAAAATCAATAGCAGCACTTATAGTACATTCTGTAACGCGCTCTGCAATGCACACTGCGGGCGCTGCCAACAACGGCTTTATTGATTGGCAGCGTATGCGTTGCCTTCCTTGCTAACACAGCAGAGTAAATCGCTGCTCAGCGCGTGGCAGAGCAGATGTCAAGAGTGGTCCTACCAGTTCCACTTGACATTCTCTGACACCTCCCACTTTAGCACGCTTGACACCTTCACCCCAAGTCACCCCAAGTCACCCCAAATCGCCCCAAGTCACCCTCCATGTCACCCCAAGTCGCCCCAAGCCTTATTAGAAAGTAGTAAGGTCTCACTATCAAACCCGCGGGCGTTAATTGTGTTAGGATGACTAATTCTGTAAACCTTTAGATTTCATGCTATGGAGAGAGAATGTAGATATGTAGGTTCTAAATCGCCCTATCTTATTTTGCACGTAAGCCCCCCCCCATTTTAAAATAACGATTACTTCGATTTTTGGAGGTTTTTGCGTATTAATTTTTGTATTTTTTTAAAAAAGAGGCGTTGTTTAAATAGTTTTGGCAAAAAGAGATGGGGACTGAATTGATATTTAATTCTTTTCGTGCACACATAAGATACTTGCCCTAACCACATACATACTCTATAACATACACATCATACACAACATGTATATACATAACATATACATACATATATATATATAATAATATATTATATACATACAACAACAATTCTTGATACATAATAAGAAAAAAAAATAGAATAAATTTACATACATGAAAATGGGATGATTTATGCTTTTGAGATTACTTGTTGGTATTACTTATGGGTTGTTGTATTTGGGTTTTTTTTTTTTTTTTTTTTTTTTTTTTTAACCGCAGAAGGAAGGTAAGGTAAGTGTTTTTGAAAGTTGTGGTACAATGGATTTGTTTGATGGATTCTGGAAGGGAGTTCCACAAAGAGGTTCCCGACTTGATTTAAATAGGTCAATTCTGGGGATTGGGATATGGAGTTCGTGGGAGTTTCTCAACGAGACATTTGAGAATCATCTCATTAAAGTTGTTGGAGCATTCCGGTCAGAATCTTGGGCATCATTAGCCCTTTGTTGTATTTTAGTCTCTGGCTGAATGGAAGAATGTGAAGATGTTTATAATCAGAGCTTTTGAGGCTTGTTTTCTTCAGAAGGATTAATTTGAGCACTCGTTTATGTAGGCTGAACAATGGTTTTAGTGTGTTTGCACTTGCAGAATCCCATATAGTCGATGCATAATCAACATAAGACTGAATATGAGCATGGAAAAAAGTTTTCGTGAATGAAGGTCAAGAAAGTGTTTGATTTTGGTGAGCTGATAGACTTTCTGGGAAAGCCTTTTGCAGAGTAAAGTTATGTGGGGATTCCAGCTGAGACTATTGTCAATTATTAGTCCTAATACTTTATGATGAGTGACTTGTTCCACAAGTACATTATTGAGGTGTATAGGAGGGAAATCATTGGTGAGATTTTGTCTTTTTTGCCTAGTTGTAATGTACATCAGTTTTGTTTTTTGAGGGTTAAGTGACATGTGATTTAGTTCCGTCCATTTTACAAGGTCGTTGGTACTCTCTTGCAAATGTTTTGAAAGACTGGAAGGATCATTATGGCTGGTGTGAATTGTGGTGTCATCTGCAAAGAGGTCGCATGTAGATCTCACATGTAGGGGTAGGTCATTAATGCAGATTGAGAAGAGAAGCGGGCCTAAAATGGAGCCTTGTGGAGCGCCATACTTAAGAGTTGTTATAGAAGAGACAGTCGTCCCCGATAAGACGCATTGTTGTCTTTTTGTGATGTATGATTTTAGAAGGATAAAGGGCGGATTTTGAAAGACGGTATACTCCAGTTTTCGAATAAGGAGATTGTGGTCAATGACATCGAATGCTTTTTTAAAATCAACGAATAAAACACTACAATATCTGTCGTTATTAATATTATTAAGCCACACATCTACAAGATTGATTAATGCAGAATGGCAGGAATGTTTCTGTCTGAAACCAGACTGTCCGGGATGGAGCAAATCGTACTTGTTGAAGTGATGAAGGATGTGTTTATTTAAATGCTTTTCTAGAGGTTTGGAAAGGATAGATAAGATTGATATTGGTCTGTAGTTTGAAGGATCAGTATTATCACCAGATTTATGAATGGGTATAACTTTTGCTTTTTTGAACGCATTAGGAAAATAGCTTTTATCTATGCACAAATTAAAGATATACGTTAACGTGTCAGTTATAACTGGCGCCGAGAGTTTCAGAATTTTGCCATCTATGCCATCTAGTCCACATGTTCCTGACTGTTTGAGATGAAGTAGGCACTGATACACCTCGTGCACAGTTATGAGGGGAATGTGTAGTTCAGACGTGATTTTTTTGTCGTGACAAAATTGGAGTTCTTTAAGTTCATTAGAGCTTGAATGATCAGTAGTAACAACTGTATCTGGAATGGTAGAGAAGTGAGTGTTAAGTTGTTCAGCAGAAATACCTTTTATAACAGTTGATTTTGAAGAAGAACTGTTATTGTTAAGCTGGTTTATTGCTTGCCAAACCAGTTTTGGATTTTGTTTGGAAGTTAATAACTCGCGATAGTATTTTTTTCCCCTGCGCTTCTGAGAGTTTATTGCATTTCTTAGTGATCTTGATTCTTCTTCATAGCCATGTTCTTTCAAAAGGTCTCTAAGGTAGCATGCCTCCTGTAGTTCTTTCGTGTACCACGGTGGTTTGGGAATACGCTTTACTCTGATTGTTTTTAACGGAGCATGTCTGTTATAGACTTCTGTACAAATTTCGATCCAAAAGTCAATCGCTGAATCTGGATCAGTAATATTGTATACTGTATTAAGTTCTGAGTTCATTAAATAAGCAAAAATTTTGTTCATTAAATTTTGAGAAGCAACGATAGGTTATGGTTTTGTGGCCTGGTTTTGGGATTTTCACTCCATGTTTAGACCATGTAACACACACTGGGTAATAATCACTAGAAGAGAAGACTGTTACACAAGCTTCTAGTATGTTATTTTCATTTGATACATAGATATGGTCAATGATTGTCTTTGAAGTTGGTGTGACTCTGGTGGGTGTTTTGATAATCTGATGTAAATTCAACACACTTATCGTTTGGCTCCATTGGCTGTTTGTTTCAAAAGATCTACATTGAAGTCACCGAGTAAAACGATCTCTTTACATTCTAAAGAAACTGCGTCCATCATAGTAACAAATTTATCAGTCCAGCTGACTCTTTCTGCTGGGTTCCGATAGCAAAACCCGATTAAAATGGATCGTGATTTGTTCAGTGTGATTTGTATCCACACTGCTTCTACGTCATGCTGTTCTAGGTGGGAAAATCTCTTGAAGTTGAGGATTCACTGATATACACTAGAAGACCTGTCTCTTTGTCTTTAGTAGAGTCTTTTCGAACGATATTATAACCTGGGACTGATACATCTTTATCACTAATGTAGGTATTTAGTCTTGATTCGGAGAGACCCAGAACATGGAATGGCTTTTGGTGGTTCGATATCAGGGTCGAGATATCAGAGATCTTACTGACTGCACTATTGATATTTAAATGGCAAATTCTCAGTCCATCTCTCGATGGCCATGAGTTCTGGTTTGTGGTCATGTTATGTCCTGAGTGTACAAGTAAAAGGAAAAACAAAAAGAAACAGGAAGAAAGGACACGTACAAAAAAAAAGTAAAACAAATGATGGAAAAAAACACAAAAAAACAAAACAATAACAACAACAACAACAACAACAACAACAACCCAAGAAAAACCAATAAAAAAAAAACTGGTAGATTAGATACCACAGCAGCGGTTCGGAAATAGGTGACTGAGAATGCACTTACAATTTAATGTGCACACAACTAATTGCTGTCAGGTTGTACAGGACGAAGTACTGCAAGACTAAAAAGCACAATTCCTGTATGTTGCACGCACAAAATCACCAACTCATATGTATCTGAACACACATATATATGCTGATAATCAGATTAAATTGCAATGAGCATTGGTCTATGATAATGACTCGTGTAGTCTCTCAATACGGGCACGCGTCACATTCCCAATGTCAGCACACTTTGTTCTGTCTTTTAAACAATGAGGGCAGCATTCGATGTCGACGCACCTTTTGTTTGTATCAACACTCCAATGTCAGCAATTGCCCGTCTTTACCATGAGTGGCAGCACTTCGATGTCGACGCACCAGTTTTTGTTTGTATACAACACTCCCAATGTCAGCACATTTTGCCCTGTCTTTTTAACCACTGAGTGGCAGCACTTCGATGTCGACGCACCAGTCTTTGTTTGTCCACAACACCACAAAACGCACTTCTTGAGATAAGAGTAATAACTCGTGCAATACATCTGACAGGCACCTGACAGACTGCAGCAGGCCAGACAAGGAAACGAACAAACAAACAACAAATACACATAGATTTATACATACACTCACACACATACGCACGCACGCACACACGCACGCACGCATGCACGCACGCGCACGCAACTACACACCACACACACACACACACATACACACACGTGTGTGCGCCCACACACACGCATGTAGAAAACTATTAGATATGCGCTCATAAAAATTAGATATGCGCATACATACATAGCACTTGGATGAAGAAAATTAATAAGCGTATCACACTACATACTTATGTGATATGAAGTGGATACAAACATATGCACGCTCACAACCATTAGATATGCGCAGATATACATAGCACATGGATGATGAAATAACATATCGCACTACATACCTATGTGACATGAGGTGGATATAACAAATACAGAGACGGTGATGAAGCAATGATATACGAATATAAGGATGCATACAGGCGACGTGTTAATTTAATTCAATGAGGGCATGGGGAGAGCAGCTGGTTGGTGTTGCTGTGACGAACTGAGCAGTCATTGTGTTCAGCAACTGAACAGCAAATGGATGTAGTGGGCTAGAGGGGTGTACTGACTGCTGTGGGATGTGTGTGATGGTGGGGGATTGGAAGTGTAATGTGTTGGGTGGTGGCAGGAGTGTTGTATTGTGAAGTGTAAGGTGGGCGTTGTCTGGAGTTGGTGGATTGTATGGGGTATTAGAGGGTGGTAGTTGTGCTGTGCTGGGAAATTGTAGCCAAGATATGTTGTGAGGTTGCAGCTGAGATGTGTTTGGAGGTGGGGTGTGTTGGTTGCTGCTAATGTGTGGTTTGGACATGGAAGGGGGTGATGTGCTATGTGGGTGGATGGTGCTGGTCACGTTTCTGTACTCTTTACATTGCTGTTTGTCCTTTCTAATCGCTGGGGAAGAAAAGGAATATATGTGTGTGGGGAATTGTAGAAGGGGTTGCTTTGTAGGGCGTTGATGCCGACCTAGTATATTATACACACTGCGAGAGTTGGGATTTTGGGGAGTGTTCGCTGGGAAATCAGTTTCATAGTTATAACTAGGTGGACTGTTAGTGGTCATTGGGGCGTCATGTGTTGCAAGACGGTCCCTTCTTGTTCTTTGTGAGGTGGGCCTGATGTAGTTGGAGGGTTGGGTCTTGTGGTTATTAGTGGGACAGATGTTGGAGGCAAGGACTTTGCAGCCATATGAACTGGGATGTAGTCTGTCTCGGTACATGGCTTTCTTTGGCGCCCCAGATCTGGCGAGGAAGGAAGGAGTGTTATCTAGGTAACTCATCCCCTCTTGACGGCAGGAGAGGCGAAGACTGGCCGTGGATCGTGACGCCATGTCTTTAAGGGGTGTTGACCAAGGGGAGGAAGAATGGAGGAGGCCTTCAGTGAAGCACTGGGGAACGCTTGCCTGAGTAGGTGGATTAATTTGACCCAGTCTGCTACAGGCACTGGCCTTTCGTCACAGCTGTTGATCCCCACATGGAAAGTGACCTGTTGGATGTGGGGTGATGGGGGCAGTGATTTCAGCCATTGACACAGGTGATGGACTGTCAGGCCAGGCACAGACAGATTTTTCACCTTGTAGTGCTCTGTTGACATTTCCTTCTCATCTACCCCGTGTAACACAGAGTCTCCTAATAGCAGCATGTTACAAGTTTCTGGGACTGTCTTTTGTCGTAAGATAGCTAAAGCAGATGGGGGATTTGGATTCTGTTTGTTGATGGCAGTGGGGATTTCTGTCATTGTGTTTGTGTCTGGTTTGTTCTTGTTGTGTAGAGATTTTGTTGACGGAACAGACGAGCCTGTGTTTTGCTCTGTAGAACTGTCTGACAGCACACTGTATGTATTTGATGTTTCCACAGCATATTCAGTCTGTGTTGATGATGTAGATGAAGTGTCACTGTGTATCTGGACTGCTTGGTTGTCTGATTGTTGTGTTTGATTAATTGGTTTGAGGGCATGTACTTGTTTCCTAATGTCAGTATTGATGTTGTTTTGACTGTCTTTGAATGATAACAGTCTGCTTGTGGTATCTTTCATCTGGCGTTGCAGATGTGTGTGTTCATCCTGTACTTGTTTGATTTG
Organism: Conus canariensis; assembly: GCA_033310375.1. Taxonomy (NCBI): domain Eukaryota; kingdom Metazoa; phylum Mollusca; class Gastropoda; order Neogastropoda; family Conidae; genus Conus; species Conus canariensis. Next base: position 9,086,736 of record CM065743.1, read on the forward strand.
TTGTGAAAGATCTTGATTTAATGACTTAATGGAATTTTTCACCCTAATCTCCATGTCACCCGTGTTCTGAGTGTTCCGTTCAACTTGCTGGGATGTGTGTTCAAGCTGATTTTTCAGTGTTTGTATGTCTTGCTGCATGTTGGAGATAGTGCGTGTGGCTGAGATAAGCTGTTTTTGGAGGTGTGTGATAACGGCCATGCTTGCTAGTTGAGAGAGTGTGGGGGAAATCCGCTAACGAGAGCTGGTACTCTGGGGGTTCAGTGTGTTGACAGAATGAGTAGCAGACAGAGGGTTGGTACTGGTGGGGGAGGGTGACGATACACGCTGTTCTAAAACACATGGGGTGGGCGTGGGAGGATCAGATGGGGGGTCAGTATTTTGCTGGGTGGAGGAAGGACTGAGGAGTGAGAAATGTCAACAGGGGATGAAGAACTGGCGATGGCTGGAGGCTGGAGGGATGCAGGTGGCGATTCCATGCTGTCTGGGGCGGATGAAGGAGGAAGTGTGGCATGGGACGTGTTGGAGCTGACAGGCAATTGGGATTCCTGAGTTAGTGAGGGGTGAGGCAGTGATGGTGGAGGGATGGAATCACCTGACTTGAGCAATGTTTCCACAACATCATTTGACTGTGCATCACAGATGGCCAGTGGAGTTGGAGGAAACGAATCTGCGACATTGTCAAGGGCATCTGCAATTGACAATGTGGAAATATCTGGTGCAGACAAATGGGCCACAATTTCTTTTAGTCTGCCAAACTCCTGCTGAACCCACTCTTGGCAGACATGTCCTTGCACTAAGATTTTTCCTGTTGTATAATAGACGTGAATTATCAAAAGTTTGTGTTCACCGTTCAGAACAATTTGGAAGGATGAGTGCCATAACTCGCTGGGCAGTGGGGTCACAAAGCTTGGCGCCAAATCCAAAAGAGTCTTGTTATTTTTGTTGTATTCTTTCAATACACTAGAGGTAGATGATGGCCTGTATTTACCACAGTACCTTTCACATAATGCAAATCTCCATACAGGCAGGTTGGTGTGGGGAGAATCAAACGTCACTTGGCAGGGGTCTTTGGTGAGATTAATTGTCTCGTTGGTGAAATATTTGGCGCTCACAGAGCGCGTGGTGAGAGGCATTTTTGATTTGCATTATGAGCATTATTTGTGGTGTTTGCCCAAAGAAGAAAGAAAAACAAAAAAGCAGAAACTTACATTTACAAATATACGTAGACTACACACATATGCTGGCCGCTGCAGTGTGTGCCATGGCGGTTACCCGTCACGGCACACCCGCCACATCTTGTCTTGGGAGGAGCGCCCTTTCCGGACACTGCAGCGTAACAGGATTAGCACCACACACACTTCACTTCATTCTGTCCTAACATCCAGAGGATCGTTTCCGCCGTGGAAACCAAATGGCGCCACAAATGGGGCCACTTATCTGGCCACACCATGGGGAAGAGGAGGTCGGAGGATTAGCGTCTCAGCATCTGGAGCCCATGGCACGTGATTGACACTGGGCCAGCTTGGTCGGTGGCCTAACACAGCACTGGAGAGGGGTTCTGATATATAATTTGACACATAAAAACCCTAAAAACAGCCAACACCACCCTCTAACATAGGAATCCTTTCTATATGCACATCGTGTAAGCAATCATACACCTCCTTGCAAGATTACACACATGTAGCACATGAATCACACGTACAGAAACTGATTCTTGGTAGAGCGAAGTGAACACGTCCGAACAGGTCGGCGGCTGGCACCACCTGAGCTATTCCGGCCCCTGTAAATGGAAACAAAATACTCTCCTTGTGTGGTTGCCTAACTGTTCTAATCCTAGCAGGCAGCAATGAACCTCTCCTTCTGTGGGGATTCAAACTGTTCTGAATCTGACCAGAGAGAGAGAGAGAGAGAGAGAGAGAGAGAGAGAGAGAGAGAGAGAGAGAGAGAGAGAGAGTTGTTGTTGTTTTTGTTATGTGTAAAGTCTCATCCTGTCACTATTAATACTTGTGACTTCCAGTGAGTCCATTTTGTGATAAGTTATGTTCCATCCTGTCAAACCCAATATCTGTAAATTTGTAATGTAATGTCATAAGTATGGTTTGGTCACCAACAATATCTGTAAAGATCAGGCTGATATCTATCTATCTATCTATCTATCTATCTATCTATCTATCTATCTATCTATCTATCTATCTATCTATCTATCTATCTAGTGACAACTGCATAGTTCTCTTGCTAATATATGCATGTATATCTATCTGTCTTTCTATCTATCTATCTATCTATCTATCTATCTATCTAGTGACTTTTATGTGCCCAGCAACGTGTGGATTACTCTGAAGACATTTTTGTAGATGGGGTGGGGATCTGAATCATAATACAAAACTGACAAGATGTACTTCTGGAATTTTCCCCCCTCCCACACAAGTATGATATTATCCCCTGGCCTGGGCCTGTATGCCTTTTGTATGCGTCTGCCCTCCCCGCCCCACTTCCCCACGTCTTTTTCCATCAGCATGCCCCAAGCTAGCCTGCATGACAACATACCTTTTCTCTTGCGTGGATCTGAACTCCCCAATCGTTGTAAATGGAAACTTCTTCTTCTTCTGTGTACGCAGGCTGATGCTCCTGCGGACACTCCCTATATAGACAGGCAAGTATTAATCCCATCTGCCCAACAAAGGGAGTGGAGTTTTGTGTGCATGGCAGTTTTTTATCCCGCCATGAAGGCAGCCATATTCCATCTTCAGGGAAGGTGCATGCTATGTGTAACGTGTCATCCATACCATTGGCCAAACTGGCCTTCTCTTCCGAAAGTTGGTGATGGGATTTCACGTGTGTGCAAGATGTTATGCGTGCATTCACACACAGAACCTCGGCTTATAGTCTCATTCGAAGGACTGTATGGGAAATGGAGTCAGAACCAATGTTAACTCTGAGGGAAAAATCCCCCTGTACCGAAACGGCCCGGCGGAGATTCGAACCTGCAACCCTTGGATTATGAGTCTGGCGTTCCACCACCTGAGCTATTCCGGCCCCTGTAAATGGAAACAAAATACTCTCCTTGTGTGGTTGCCTAACTGTTCTAATCTTAGCAGGCAGCAATGAACCTCTCCTTCTGTGGGGATTCAAACTGTTCTGAATCTGACCAGTACAGGTGGCCATAAGCTGCTCATCTTTCATGGATATGAACTGTCATGATTGTAGACTATAGCAATAACCATTCATCTTTCAGGGATGATCCTAGGCTATAGCAACAACCATTGATCTTTCAGGGATGACCCTAGGCTATAGCAATAACCATTGATCTTTCAGGGATGACCCTAGGCTATAGCAATAACCATTCATCTTTCAGGGATGACCCTAGGCTATAGCAATAACCATTCATCTTTCAGAAATGATCCTAGGCTATAGCAATAACCATTCATCTTTCAGGATGACCCTAGGCTATAGCAATAACCATTCAATTTTCATGGATCCAAACTCTCTTGAGCCTAGGATATAGCAATGAATATTCATCTTTCATTGATGTGAACTCTTTCTGTTCTAGAATCTTCTTGTCTAGATCTGAAGACTCTTGAATCCACATAGATACTTATAAACCACAACATTTTTCATGGACCTAAACTTTTCAGATACTACTAGATGGCAATGAGCGGTTCCTCTGGTATAGATCGGAACTTTTCTGATACTATACTGTAAACCACTCCTCCTGGACACACCTAAAATATCAAATTGATGACACTCATCTTGCATGGATCTTAAGTCGCCTGATCCATGCAAAAGGAATGATCCAAATAAAGGGTAATCAATAAACCGTTCCTCTTGTATGGATTTGAATTCACCTGATCCTAATAAAGGCCAGTAAGCCTTTCCTCTTGTATGGATTTGAACTCACCTGATCCTAATAAAGGCCAGTAAGCCTTTCCTCTTGTATGGATTTGAACTAGCCTGATCCTAACAGAAGACAATAAGCCATTCCTCTTGTATGGATCTGAGTTTTTTTTTCTAATCGAATTCTAATACTTGACAATAAACAACTCCTCCCTTACAGATCTAAACCCTCAAACAGATGGCACTATTCTTACATAGGATCTGAACTCGCAAGATCGTAACAGATGACAATAAATCACGATTCTTGCATGAATCTCAACTCTCTGGATCCTAATTTATAGCAACAAGCCACTCCTGTTGCATAGATCCAAAGCCATTCCCACCAGCTTGATGCTTGCAGACGGCTGCAACCACTCTGCTTGTTTAGACTTGAACTGCCTTCATCCACACAGACTAAATGGCATCAAAATATTCTTCTTGTATGACTTTAAAAGACAGCTCTATGAACGATATTTGTCTGGATCTAAGTGTTCTTGTCCTATATGGATTTGAATTGCCATAATCCTGATAGATGGCAATACTCACCCTTCTTTATGGATTCAAACTGCTCTGCTCCTGTAAAGATTTGAACTGCCAAGATCGTGATAGATAGCAATTAACCCTCTTCTTGTATGGATCTAAACTGCCCTGGTTCTATACATATTTGAACTGCCCTTAACCTAAAGCATGGCAAGTTTCTCTCTTCTTGTTTATATTTGAACTGCTCCAATCCTGCACAGATTTAAACTGCCCCGAAACTGACAGATGCCAAGAAACCACCCTTCTTATATGGATCTAAACTGCTCTAATCCTTTATAGATTAAAACTGCCATGAATTAGACAGATGATAATATTCCCTTATTTTGTATGGATCAAAAGTGCCCTTATCCTATTTAGATTTAAATTGCCCTGAACCGGAGAGATGATATTCACTCTTCTTGTGTGGATCCAAACTACTCTACTCCAATAATATTGGATATATAACATGATCTATATTATAATCTATATGATAGATTCCTACTGTCGTAATCCTAAAAGATGGTAGTATTCACCCCTTTTGTGTGGATCTAAACTGCTCTAGGCCTATATAGATCTGAACTGCTTTGATACTGATATGTATGCACACACACAAAAATAGCCTCTTTCATGGATCTGAATCCCTGATCTTAAAATACGATGATGAACACTCTTTTTGTACGCCCAGTTCTTATAGAACAGGGAGTACTTTAGAATGGGAACGAAGAAATGCTGTCTGTGTGTCTGTCTGTGTGTCTGTGTGTCCCTGGTCAAAATGTGTTCCACTGGCTCCAGACAAAACTGGGCCGATCTTTCTTAAAATTTTTAGGTATGTTCATTATGGGCCACAGATGATGCCCGATGTTTTAGTTTACCGCTATAGCCGTTACTAACAGCTGTAACGGCCTGTAACTGTATTTCTTCTTTATGGAATATCTCAGAAAGTACTTGGCCGATCTTTTAAAAATGAGCAGGTACGTTCATTATGGGTCACGGATGATGCCCGATGTTTTAGTTTACCCCGTTATAGCCGTTACTAACGGCTGTAACGGCCTGTAACGGCTTTTCTTCTTTATGGAATATCTCAGAAAGTACTTGGCCAATCTTTGTGAAAATTAGCAGGTATGTTCATTATGGGTCACGAATAACGCGTTTACCGTTGTAGCCGTTACTAATGGCTGTAAGGCCTGTAACAGTTTTTCTTCTTTATGGAATATCTCAGAAAGTACTTGGCCGACCTTTATGAAAATTAGCAGGTATGTTCATTATGGGTCACAGATGATGCCCGATGTTTTAGTTTACCCTGTTATAGCCGTTACTAACAGCTGTAATGGTTTTTCTTCTTTATAGAATATCTCAGAAAGTACTTGGCCAATCTTTCTGTAAATTTGTATGTATGTTCACTAATGATCACGGATGATGCCCAATGTTTTAATTTACCCCGTTATAGCCGTTACTAACGGCTGTAACGGCCTGTAACGGTTTTTCTTCTTTATGGAATATCTCAGAAAGTACATGGCCGATTTTTCTAATTTGTAGGTATGTTCATTATGGGTCACGAATAATGGCGATGTTTTAGTTTACCGTTATAACCATTACTAACGGCTTTAACGGCCTGTAACGCTTTTTCTTCTTTATAGCATATCTCAGAAAATACTTGGCCGATCTTTGTGAAAATTAGCAGGTATGTTCATTATGGGTCACGGATGATGCCTGATGTTTTAGTTTACCCCGTTATAGCCGTTGCTAACGGCTGTATCGGCCTGTAACGGTTTTTCTTCTTCATGGTATATCTCGGAAAGTGCTTCGTCGATCTTTCTGAAAATTAACAGGTATGTTCACTATGGCTTACGAATGATGCCCGATGTTTTAGTTTACCGTTATAGCCGTTACTAACAGCTATATTGGCTCATAACGTTTTTTCTTCTTTATAGAATATCTCAGAAAGTACTTGGCCGATCTTTCTGAAAATTAGCAGGTATGTTCATTATGGGTCACGAATAACACCCGATGTTTTAGTTTACCCTATTATAGCCATTACTAATGGCTGTAACGGTTTTTCTTCTTTATGGAATATCTCAAAAAGTACTTGGCCGATCTTTGTGAAAATTAGCAGGTATGTTCATTATGGTTCACGAATGATGCCTGATGTTTTAGTTTACCCTGTTATAGCCGTTACTAACGGCTGTAACGGCCTGTAACGGTTTTTCTTCTTTATGGAATATCTCAGAAAGTACTTGGCCGATCCTTCTGAAAATTTGTAGGTATGTTCATTATGGGTCACGAATAATGTGCGATGTTTTAGTTTGCCGTTACAGCCGTTACTAACGGCTGTAACGGCCTGTAACGGTTTTTCTTCTTTATGGAATATCTCAGAAAGTACTTGGCCGATCTTTGTGAAAATTTGTAGGTATGTTCATTATGGGTCACGAATAATGTGCGATGTTTTAGTTTACCGTTACAGCCGTTACTAACGGCTGTAACGGCCTGTAACGGTTTTTCTTCTTTATGGAATATCTCAGAAAGTACTTGGCCGATCTTTGTGAAAATTAGCAGGTATGTTCATTATGGATCATGGATGATGCCCGATGTTTTAGTTTACCGTTATAGCCGTTACTAACGGCTGTAACGGCCTGTAACGGTTTTTCTTCTTCATGGAATATCTCAGAAAGTACTTGGCCGATCTTTCTGAAAATTAGCAGGTATGTTCACTATGGCTTACGAATGATGCCCGATGTTTTAGTTTACCGTTATAGCCGTTACTAACGGCTATATCGGCTCATAATGATTTTTCTTCTTTATGGAATATCTCAGAAAGTACTTGGCCGAACTTTCTGAAAATTTGTAGGTATGTCCATTATGGGCGACGGATGATGCCTGACGTTTTAGTCTACCGTTGTAACCGTTACTGACGGCTGTAACGGCCCATAATAGTTTTTCTTTTTTATGGAATGTCTCAGAAAGTACTTGGCCGATCTTTCTGAAAATTTGTAGGTATGTTCAATATGGGTCACAGATCATGCCCGACGTTTAATTTACCGTTACTGGCCGTTACTAACGGCTATAACGACCCATAACGGTTTTTGTTTTATATGGAATATCTCAGAAAGTAAGTGGCCGATCTTTTGGAAAATTTGTAGGTATGTTTATTATGGGTCACAGAGAAGCCCGATGTTTAAGTTTACCGTTATAGCCGTTACTAACGGCCCATAATGGTTTTCTTCTTGATGGAAAATCTCAGAAAGTTCTTGGCCGATCTTTCTGAAAATTTATAAGAATGTTCATTATAGGTCACAGATGATGGCCGATGTTTACCAGAATAGCCATTACTAACGGTTACACCAGCCCAAGACGGTTTTTACTCTTTATGGAATATATCACGCGTATTCAGGATAAACTGGGAGTACGTTTATATGCTTTGCATCTTGTTTGATGGTTGATAACCCCACCTGTTTCTGGTGCAGAAAACAAATACAGTTCCTCTTTAATGGCTCCTTCTATCCCCTCCACCCTCCCCCTGATCCACCCCCCTCCTTCCCCAATGCATCTCCCCCCCCCCCCCCCCCCCCCCCCCGAATATAGTTGCTGGTAATAAATCATCCTTTTTGTATAGATGTAAACTGCCTTGAGCTTCACGCACTAATATATTCCACTCTATTAGGAGGATCCCACCTCCTTTGATCATGTGAGGTGACAACAAATGAGTGGGGTGGGAGGGCGCAGATGTGTGTGTGTGTGTGTGTGTGTGTGTGTGTGTGTGTGTGTGTGTGCGCGCGCGCGGTGTTGTGTGGTGGGTGTGTGTGTGTGTGTGTGTGCGCGTGTGTTGTGTGCGCGGCGCGTGTGTGTGTGTGTGTGTGTGTGTGTGTGTGTATATGTGTGTGTGTGTGTGTGTGTGTGGTGTGCGTGCGCGCGCGCGTGTGTTGTGCGCGCGCGTGTGTGTGTGTGTGTGTGTGTGTGTGTGTGTGTGTGTGTGTGTGAAGGGAGGGGGAGGGGGGATTCAACGATTTCTTTCGGATAAGGTTTCCATCAGTTTTCTGTCGTTGACGTTGAAGACCTGTAGATTTAATGACTTGTGCATGCTTTGAGATCATCTGTCAGGTTTGACGTGAGTCTGACCAATTACTTTTCCTTTCCTTTATTTTCTTTTCTTTTCTGTTCTGTCTTTTTTCTTCTTCTTCTTTTCTTTATTCTATGAAACACACATACACGCGCGCGCGCACACACACACACACACACACACACAACACACACACGATCGAAAAAGCAAACCGTCCCACTTCCCACCCGTACTGATGGTGATTCAGAGGCAGATTCTAAAGGGAACGTGCCCGTGGACTTTTCACTGGTGCTGTCCTATATGCCACTGGCATTGTATCACTCTTAGGCTGCTCTCCTTGACTGCCGCATACACAGCCACATCCATTATAGGTCCTGACAGTTCTCATTGTCGGTATCCCAAAGGAGGCGAAAATGTATCCATAATAATAATAAATAATAATAAATAGTTATGAATAGATATTTTAAAAAATCAATAAACGTAGTATGATCAACAACAAAAGAATCACAATCATTAAAGTTCTTCATCTTTTTCTTTTGATCATCTTTATAATAATAATCATCATCATCATCATCATCATAATCATCATAATAATAACAATAATTGTAATAATAAAAAACGATAATGACAATAATAATAATAATAATAATATAATAATAATAATAATTGTTATTATCTTTGAGGTAAAAATGGCCTGTCTTGATAATAACTTTAAGCCCCTGAACACTTCCAGCTAAGAGTTGTCTCGCTTGGAAGAAAACGGTCTCAGCAGTACTTCATGCTCACGTTGCTTTCCACCACCCATGACGGCCTGTCCATCTTCCTCGGACGTCGGCTATTTGACAAATGTGTGTGTGTGTGTGTGTGGTGTGGTGTGTGTGTGTGTGTGTGTGTGTGTGTGTGTGTGTGTGTGAGAGAGAGAGAGAGAGAGAGAGAGAGAGAGAGAGAGGGTGGGTGTGTGTGTGTGTGTGTGTGTGTGTGTGTGTGTCCCCGTTCCCCGAAATACCTAGACTTCTTCGCCCACCTGTCTTAGCGCCTTCGCGATGTCCCCACTTCAACGTTTAGACATGATTCATGACGCGGAAAGCATAACTTAAAAAAAATTAAAAAATAAATAAAACAAAAACAACAACAACAACAACAACAAATGAACGAAAAAGAAAAGAAAACATGTCGTGACACGTGCCAGCCTCAGCAATTTATAGCACCAGCACCACCAACTCCCATTCTCCCTCCCCCCCCCTCCTTCTCCTCACCCCCCCCCCCCTCCCCTCCCCTTCCTTTTCGCTACGCCCGCTTCTTTTCCCACCGTGTCCCACCGCTGTTATCGTGCCACGTTGCTTTCTCTTCTCCCCGCCTCCGCACATTCCTAACCTCGCCCCCCTCCCCCCCCCCCCCCCCCCATCCTTTTAGTCCTGTCTCCGCTCCTTCTCTATCATCCCTACCTCCACGCTCTCCCCCCCCCCCCACCCCCATCTCTCCTTCACGGCAAGTACTCTCTCTCTCTCTCTCTCTCTCTCTCTCTCTCTCTCTCTCTCTCTGCGTTCAGAGCATTAGCATCCCCTTATATTACTGTTGACCCTGAAACATGAATTCAAATGCGACACGGTCCCAGCCAGATCAAGAATTGCACTACTTTTCCTCTTCATGATCCTCATTCTGTCAGCCGTTCCCTTCCCTCCCTCCCCCTCCCTCCCATACCCTACCACCTCTTTCATCCCTAATCACTCACCTTTGCCCCTTCCCCCCCCCCCCCTTCCCCCGCCCCTTTCCCGTTTCCTGCTCATTTACCGTTGTGTCAAACAAGAGAGAGAGAGAGAGAGAGAGAGAGAGAGAGAGAGAGAGAGAGAAGACAGACAGACAGACAGACAGACAGACAGACAGAGAGAGAGAGAGAGAGAGAGAGAGAGAAAAGAGAGAGTTCAGAACTCGGATTTATTCGTGTGAAGGCCATTGCCGCCTATGAAGGGGGTATGTTGATCCTATCAACAATATATGAATTATACAGTACACAAGAATGACTGAATGGACTTCTCTCTCGCGAAGTCATAACTGATCGAAATTGTAATGCCTTGAACAAGTCAAGGGAGAAATGTCTTACTAAGCGTTCATTCAGAGATGCCATATAGGCAGACTTAATTAACCGAAATTGACAGGATCCCTGAGAAACGTTGTTGGTATATATGTCAGACTAGATCATTTACACCGCAGCATAAAACAAAATGCAGTTCATCTTCTTTTCTCTTTTTTTTGCATTGTGGACAAGTCAAACCCACGCCAGCCTATTTACTGTAACGATACTAGTGTTGTGCATTGTCTGAAATCCCCAGTCTAAATTTGGACACAATCCACTTCAAGTATTTACTTTTAATCCTTTTGTAGATAGAGTTTAACTTCGTGTACCGTACAGCAAGTCCGATATATGGCAACTCTATCTGTTTTTTTTTAAGAGAGAGAGAGAGAGAGAGAGAGAGAGAGAGAGAGAGAACTTCCCAATCTGTAGCAAAACAAAGAAAGAAACAATCATTAATACCACACACAAAAAAAAGTTTCTTCTGAGGAAAGGCGAAGGAGGGAGTGAAAGTTAGCGGTGGGAGGTGGGGGTGGGGTGGGGGTGGGGGGGGGGGGGGAGTGGAAAATGAAGAGAAATGGGAGAATTAAAGAGCTGTGCCAGATATTCTTTTTCTTTAATGCAGGTTTGCTTTATTTACAAAGCCTGTCTGTAGATTTACTTCCTGTGTGCTGAAGCCCTTGTTTACATTCCCTTCCCGTTTCCTAAAGCCTGTGTTTAGATTTATTTCCCGTTTCCTAAAGCCTGTGTTTAGATTTATTTCCCGTTTCCTAAAGCCTGTGTTTAGATTTATTTCCCGTTTCCTAAAGCCTGTGTTTAGATTTATTTCCCGTTTCCTAAAGCCTGTGTTTAGATTTATTTCCCGTTTCCTAAAGCCTGTGTTTAGATTTATTTCCCGTTTCCTAAAGCCTGTGTTTAGATTTATTTCCCGTTTCCTAAAGCCTGTGTTTAGATTTATTTCCCGTTTCCTAAAGCCTGTGTTTAGATTTATTTCCCGTTTCCTAAAGCCTGTGTTTAGATTTATTTCCCGTTTCCTAAAGCCTTTGTTTAGATTTATTTCCCGTTTCCTAAAGCCTTTGTTTAGATTTATTTCCTGTTTCCTAAAGCCTTTGTTCAGATTTATTTCCCGTTTCCTAAAGCCTTTGTTTAGATTTATTTCCTGTTTCCTAAAGCCTTTGTTCAGATTTATTTCCCGTTTCCTAAAGCCTTTGTTTAGATTCATTTCCCGTTTCCTACAGCCTTTCTTCAGAGTTATTTCCCGTTTCCTAAAGCCTATGTTTAGATTTATTTCCCATTTCCTTAACTTAGTTTCACATTTTGTCAAACCTTTTTTTTTTTTTTTTCTTTTTAAACTGAAATTTCATTTCGTAGTGGTTTTCTTTGGATTCACGTCCTGTTTCACAGAGAATATGGTTCCATTCCATGGACCTTCTGTTTGGAGTTACTTCCCATTTGTTATAGATTATGGCTGAATTAACTTCTATTTTCGTGAAGCTTTCGTTAGGATCTACGTTTTGTTTTAAGGAAGCCAGTAACTGAATTTAGTTCTCAGTTCATGAAGTCTTTATTTCAACTTATCAACAGATTATAGTTTCTGTGAAAATAGTTTCTTTGAATTACCTTCCCGTTTCTTAAACCCTTTGTTTGGATGTACGTCCGGTTTCAAAACAGAGATTTTGTCTGAGATCATTTCTCATTTCATAAAAAAAGCTTTGTTTTTAAACTCTTTTTTTTTTTCATGTTCAATACGAACAGATCACAACACATGCAAACATGTAAACATATATATATATATATATATATATATAGAGAATGGTACTGAGGATCAGCGCAATCTTAAAAACAGTGCTCAACCACAGTGGGAGCGACATTTGTTATATTAAAAGCAAGTTAAAATCAAGCTTCTAAAAACATCTACAAATTTGTTTCACGCTGTGCGGTCGTCAGGATGTGATGAGCTTGTGTTGCCAGTGCCACGTATATATAAAGCTAGCTGGTTTGCTGTTGGTTTTTTTTTTTGTTTTTTTTCCCGTGCTACATGTGTTTCTCAGGTGTTGGTTTTTTTCGCTGATAGGAACTTCCATCTGTGTCTGCAATTGTTAACCATTTCTGTTCTAACATTTAGAGTTGCCAACTGTGGTTTACATAGTATAATGTATTTCTCTGTTAGGCATAGATTGCATTTTTTTGAAATGTTGTTGTATGATGCTGCTCTTTTTAAAATTTTCCAAGATATGTTGTAGTCTATGTTTTTTTTCTTTAAGTTTCCAAATGTATTTACTCAATTCTGTTTGGTTTTTGTATCTTTCTTTGTTGAATGATTGTTTATGGTTTGCATATCTAGTTTTGAATTGGTTTTCCGTGATACCTACATATGTTTCTTTTGCGTTCTCCTGATGTTACAGTGGCTTGGTACACAATGTTGTTATAAAGGCATTTGTTGCTTAGGGGCACTGTTCTTTTTTGGTACAGTTACAAGATTTCCTTTCGTTACCCTCCTTTTTTTCTGTGCTGCTTTTCATTTTGTTTGCTGAATCGATGGCATTTTTAAGGTTCGGCATACATGAATATGATAATTTGATGTTGTTTTTGTTGAATATCTTAAATAATTTATGGTCTTTTGGGAAAGATGATGTCAAGATTTTAAAGAATTCTTTCCCTACATTTTTTTAACTCTTGCATCATATGGGGGATTGTACCATATGATATTCCTTTTCCTGTTCTTTCTGCATCTTTTTGTATCATTGTCTGGATCGTATCTTAGTTTGTAATTGTAGCCACTTGTATGTAACGCCTCTTGGTATTCAGCTGTAGCGTTGTTGAATACTGTTTCGTTACATGACAAATTGGATAGTCTTTTATTTATGCTTTTGGGTATTGTTTCAGTATGGAGGGTGGGTGATTGCTTTTGATGTTTACATAAACAGGCGTGTCATTTGGTTTCTTGTATGGTTTAAGAACACAAGCAGGAATTCAACTTTCGATGTCACAATGGGATCATACGATGGTGCCGAAACTTGCGAACTTGTCGGACTATTCATGTTATCCAATATTCAAAAAAAACTTGGAAAACAAACTGGACTGTACAGGGATGACGGCCTTGCCGCTCTGAATGACAACCCTAGAAATATTGAAAATAAGAAAAAAGAATTGTGTAAAAATTTTCCACAACCAAAACTTAAAAATCACAATAGAAGCAAACAAAAAGATAGTGAACTATTTAGACATAACGTTAGACCTCAACCAACACACATATAAACCATACAAGAAACCAAATGACACGCCTGTTTATGTAAACATCAAAAGCAATCACCCACCCTCCATACTGAAAACAATACCCAAAAGCATAAATAAAAGACTATCCAATTTGTCATGTAACGAAACAGTATTCAACAACGCTACAGCTGAATACCAAGAGGCGTTACATACAAGTGGCTACAATTACAAACTAAGATACGATCCAGACAATGATACAAAAAGATGCAGAAAGAACAGGAAAAGGAATATCATATGGTACAATCCCCCATATGATGCAAGAGTTAAAACAAATGTAGGGAAAGAATTCTTTAAAATCTTGACATCATCTTTCCCAAAAGACCATAAATTATTTAAGATATTCAACAAAAACAACATCAAATTATCATATTCATGTATGCCGAACCTTAAAAATGCCATCGATTCAGCAAACAAAATGAAAAGCAGCACAGAAAAAAAGGAGGGTAACGAAAGGAAATCTTGTAACTGTACCAAAAAAGAACAGTGCCCCCTAAGCAACAAATGCCTTTATAACAACATTGTGTACCAAGCCACTGTAACATCAGAGAACGCAAAAGAAACATATGTAGGTATCACGGAAAACCAATTCAAAACTAGATATGCAAACCATAAACAATCATTCAACAAAGAAAGATACAAAAACCAAACAGAATTGAGTAAATACATTTGGAAACTTAAAGAAAAAAACATAGACTACAACATATCTTGGAAAATTTTAAAAAGAGCAGCATCATACAACAACATTTCAAAAAAATGCAATCTATGCCTAACAGAGAAATACATTATACTATGTAAACCACAGTTGGCAACTCTAAATGTTAGAACAGAAATGGTTAACAATTGCAGACACAGATGGAAGTTCCTATCAGCGAAAAAAACCAACACCTGAGAAACACATGTAGCACGGGAAAAAAAACAAAAAAAAAAACAACAGCAAACCAGCTAGCTATATATATACGTGGCACTGGCAACACAAGCTCATCACATCCTGACGACCGCACAGCGTGAAACAAATTTGTAGATGTTTTTAGAAGCTTGATTTTAACTTGCTTTTAATATAACAAATATATATATATATATATATATATATATATATATATATATATATATATATATATTTGTTAAAAGGTAAGGCTTTTAACAAATGTTGCTCCCAGTACGGTTGAGCATTTTTAAATCTTTGTTGGTACTACCATTATCTATCTATCTATCTATATATATATACATATATATAGACTAGTAAGATCACTGGTTGGCTGAGTTGGTTCACAGGGTACCAAGTTATGTTCAAGACTCTACCCACATGCTGAGAACTATTGAAGAGTGGAATAACATGTATGGTCCTTTCTGTGATGCGTTACTGGTCTCAACAGATGTGGTAGGCCTATACACCAACATCCCCCATCATGACCTGATAACAGCTCTGCACCACCTGCAACACGCTTTTCTTCCTAACGCTCCACCTACTCAGCAAATTCTCCTAGCAGTAGATCATATCCTGAACAACAATTTCTTTCGTTTTGAAGACAAAATATATCACCAAATTTCTGGCATCGCCATGGGGACACCTATGGCCCCTACTGTGGCCAACCTCTTTATGGGTTGGCTGGAGGAAACCTTATTGAACAGCAGCCCTGTGCCCATCCAGAGAGACCTGTGGGAACGTTTTATTGACGACATCCTGCTCCTCTGGTTGGGATCTCCTTCTGACCTGGACCAGTTTCTACAATACGTTAACACCATACATCCCACCATCAAGTTTACCTTTAGTGTTTCTGCAACTACACTTCCCTTTTTAGACATTCTGCTGAAACTGGAAAATGGATACATACAAACTGACCTGTACTGCAAGCCCACCGACGTCCACCCCTATCTTCATTTCAGCTCTTGTCACCCACACCACTGCAAACAGAACTTACCATACAGCCTGTTTCTCCGCTTAAAACGTCTGTGCTCGAAACCAGATGATTTCGAAAAACAATGTCTTCTTCTCAGTGAACAACTGCATCTCCGAGGATACAGTCAAAGATGCTTGACTACAGCTCAAGAGAAAGTACAACGTCAGCCAAGATATTCCATCCTACAGTATAAACCAAAGCAGCACACCCAACGCACTCCTGTCATAATCACTCACAACCCAGCTAACCCACCTCTACGTCAATGGCTACAGGAACTTCACCCCCTTCTACAATCCAGTCCTAGACTTCAAAAGGCCATTCCAGTCCCACCTATTTTGGAAGAAAGAAACAGCAAGTCCCTAAGAAATTTTCTCATGCCCTCTGCACTTCCCACCCATCAGTTGGACTCTTCACCACCCGGGTGCTTTCCGTGTGGTAGAAAATGTGTGATCTGCCAAGAACACCTAGTAGAAACAGCCAACTTCAAAAGCACAGTGACAGGAGAATCATTCACCATCCGACACCACATGGACTGTTTAACTAGCAACTTCATTTATTTACTGTTTCGCAGCAAATGCCCACACAGCCAGTATGTTGGGGAAACTAAAAACTCATTAAAAACCCGTTTTTTACCAGCACAGATCAAACATCAAAAAGAACACTGGAACTTTAGTAACCAGACATTTCCACCAGACTAATCACTCCCTTCAGGATCTAAGATGTGTGGGTTATAGAAAAAGTTTTTTTCAGAGGACAATGATTACAGACTCCAACGGGAATCTTTCTGGTTCAACAAATTACGTACTGTTTACCCAGAGGGCCTCAACATGGTCTCCCCTAGAC
>CM065743.1:9108269-9110769 GCA_033310375.1 Conus canariensis
ATAATCTCGCACCTGTGCATGCTTTGCTGGAGTGTGTAAACGATGTACTCCATAATCTCGCACCTGTGCATGCTTTGCTCCAGTGTGTAAACGATGTACTCCATAATCTCGTGCGCTTTTCAAATGTCTCTGTGTGTGTGTTGTTTTTCTCTCCTCCTCCCCCCCCCCCCCCCCCCCCCCCCTCTTTTTTATTTTTTATAATTCATCGCATGGCAAATACAAACTGGAAGAACAGGGTCTGCCTAAAATCTCAATCCTTGATCGAATACAATTTTTCTTCTTCTTCTTCTTCTTCTTCTTCTTCTTCTCTCTCTCTCTCTCTCTCTCTCTCTCTCTCTCTCTCTCTCTCTCTCCTCTCTCTCTCTCTCTCTCTCTCTCTCTCTGACCTTAGCATGTGTTCAGATGGCCCAACAGAACCAACCCATACGTCAGCTTCCTGACCTGTTAGGAGCTCGACACCACCACAACCACCACCACCTCTCCCTCCCCCCACCCCCACCCCCACCGCCTTCACCTCTATCCTCACCACCACACCGACATCAACAAAAAACAAGCGGGGAAAACAACACACGTAGGATTAATTTTATTTCTCCCTAGACAGTGCCCTCCCTTTTTCAATTCCCCCCCCCCCCCCCCCCTCCCGAGGTCGAAAGGGGTCTCCAGCTACTTCCGGTAGCACGTCACATCCGAGGACCGGCACTCGTGCTGTCCGTGACTGAATATCGTGACGAGCTGTCAGCGGTGGGAGATGTTGTGAGCGGAGCCGCGCGGACAGATGGATGTGTATGGCGTGCATCGTGCGTCATCTGTGCTGGAAAGGGGAAAAGGACACGGGGAAGGACACACGAAGTTCAGAGAGAGAGAGAGAGAGAGAGAGAGAGAGAGAGAGAGAGAGAGAGAGAGAGAGAGAATTCTTTATTTACGAGGATAATAGATAAGCACTGGTGTGCCTTTTTACATCCAGTCCTCGCCCTGAGTTGGGTCAACAATGCAAAATAATTACATCCAGTCCTCGCCCTGAGTAGGGTCAACAATGCAAAATAATTACATCCAGTCCTCGTCCTGAGTAGGGTCAACAATGTAAAATAATGACATCCAGTCCTCGCCCTGAGTAGGGTCAACAATGCAAAATAATGACATCCAGTCCTCGCCCTGAGTAGGGTCAACAATGCAAAATAATGACATCCAGTCCTCGCCCTGAGGAGGGTCAACAATGCAAAATAATGACATCCAGTCCTCGCCCTGAGTAGGGTCAACAATGCAAAATAATGACATCCAGTCCTCGCCCTGAGTAGGGTCAACAATGCAAAATAATGACATCCAGTCCTCGCCCTGAGTAGGGTCAACAATGCAAAATAATGACATCCAGTCCTCGCCCTGAGTAGGGTCAACAATGTAAAATAAGATAAGGCAACAAAAGAAGCATGCAGAAAGTGACTAGAACTACAATACGATACGAGGGAGAAAAAAAAACTAAAATGGGAGAGAGAGAGAGAGAGAGAGAGAGAGAGAGAGAGAGAGAGAGAGAGAGAGAGAGAGAGAGAGAGAGAGGAGTGCAGGGAAGGGCGATAGAGAGAGCGAAAGGGAGAGAGGGACAAAGAGGCGAGAGTGGGTGCGGGAAAGAGCATGTTTAGAACAATCTGACGATCAAGAGAGAGAGAGAGAGAGAGAGAGAGAGAGAGAGAGAGAGAGAGAGAGAGAGAGAGATTTGCTGAGGACAAGGAATAAGCACAGAGTCATTGGCTTTCTCTGCCATTCAGCCCTGAAACAAAGAAACATATCTGCAAATATATGAAAGGAAAACATCGCACAAAATGAGAGAGAGAAAGAGAGGGCGAGTGAGAGAGAGAGAGAGAGGGGAGTGAGAGGGAGAGAGAGAGAGAGAGAGGGGGGGCGGAGAGAGAGAGAGAGTGAGAGGGGGGAGGGTCGGATGAGTCAGAATGGAGGAGGGTTGAGGGAGGGTGAATTTAGAATACCAACATCACAAACGCATTATACAGCCAAAGAATTAAGTTTGGGGCATGGTCTCTTTGCCTCTGTTGGGTTTGATTAAAGTACTCCAAGGTGCGCCTTACATACTAAAACTGCTTCGTATGGTGTCTTCCATGGGTCAATGAGCAGAATCCTTTCGTCTAAGTTTCCTTGCATTCCTTGACAAAAAAAAATCTGTCTTTTTTTCGTATGTGAATACTGTTAGTGGTGGTGATGGTAGGAGTGTATGGAGCCGGGTGCGCAGGATGGACTCTTGCAGAGTTGAGGAAAACAAACAAACCATGTAACTACCATTGTTGACACATTTGAAAGAGAGGGAGGGGAGGAAGGGGGTGGGGTGGGGGTGGGGGTGGGAGAGTGTGTCTGTGTGTAACACAAAATGAAAAACTGAAAATACTTAAGTCTTTTGTTTCATCAACGTTGTTTTCTGTGTACAAGCAACACATTATCAGAGTGAATGTGCCAGCACACCACACACTAATACATCAACAAATCCAGACACTTTGTG
>CM065743.1:9140769-9150769 GCA_033310375.1 Conus canariensis
GACTGGGAGGAAGAAAAGAGATGATAACAGAGTAAAAGGACACGCCAAATATACATTATACATGGACATCTCGACAGTAGTGTATCCCATAACTCAAACCAAATACTAAGAGGAGAGAGACAGAGAGAGAGAGAGAGAGAGAGAGAGAGAGAGAGAGAGAGAGAGAGAGTTTACCATGACCATATAATACTCGTATTGACCGTCAAACACCAATTAACGTTGACAATATCACATTTTTTTTTTGTCATAAAAAATTACAAAATTACCCCAAAACACAAGAAATTTAAACTCACAACTGCAACAATTCTGCCATAAAGAAGTTGGTGACTAAAGCGATTCTATTTTCACAAGAAAGATGTGAACAACAACAACGACACAAACAACAGCAACAACAACAGCAACAACAACAATGCAAACAACAGTAAACCCGTGGCTTAATTTTCTCAAGTGTATGGGAAAGATAACGCTGATCAGCTTGTGTGACATAATATTGTATATGAAATTATATAACACAGTGTATTGTGATGCAATGTAACATAATGTAATGCAAGATAATGACCTATGATGTAATCTAATAATGTATCATTCAGTATAACGAATATAACATACCATGGTATAACAAAAAGTATGAGACAAGAGAAAATAGCGTAGCACAATAGAAAATGATAGAATACAGTATGATATTCATTTTGTGACATAATCTAACATAATACATTGTAACATATAATATAATATAATATAATATAATATAATATAATATAATATAATATAATATAATATAACACGATACATACGATACGATATAATATATAGTATAATATAATATAATAAAAATAGTATAATATATATAATATAATATATATATATAATATAATATAATATAATATAATATAATATAATATAATATGGCATACGATTATAATCTTGTTGTATCATATGCATTATGACACTATAACATGATTCATTATAGTACAATATGATGTAATATGCCTCAAAACATAAACAATACATAATAAGTCCAATTTCCAGATCGTGTTTCAACCTGTTTCAATATAAATACTGGATTTTTTTTTTCAATGTATGATTAAGGTGAGAAAACTTCATCAAAATTCACTCCCACTAGCGTCACTCTCGCTTCTCCCGCGTCAGACACTCCAAACCCTGGCACGGGATAAATTTGTATCAACCTCCATTCCCAGTGCAAATGTGTCACGTGATTGACAAGCAGGTCATGTGACGTTGTGCTGCAGCCAATCAGAGATCTTGTCATAGTTGAGTTTTTTCCACTCGATGTTGGCCCTGCAGCATAAGACAGAACTGAGAACACAGATCACGGCTGGAACATAGACTGGGCAGCACTTCATGCTGCTTCTAATGCCAAGATTGTGGCATCAAGATCACAAAAGACTTCTGTCAGGAAAACTTAGAAAGAGAGGGGGTTAGTTACCGCCAAGGACACAGACAAACAAAGTACAGGACAAAACACAATGCTTTTCGACCTCTTATGCCTCCTTCAGGCAAAAACAAACAACATTTAAGACAGTGAAAACGAAGAACGAGAAACCACTTAGTTTCTCCTATTCGATTGATTTTGCGCCGAATATGAGAAGATGAGTGGTTTCTCGTTCTCGTTCTTCGTTTTCACCGTCCTAAATGTTATTTGTTTTTGCCTGAAGAAGACCCAAGAGGTCGAAATGCAGTGTGTCTTGTCCTGTACTTTGTTTGTCTGTGTCCTTGGCGGTAACTAACCCCCTCTCTTTCTAAGTTTTGCTTCTTTTTCCGCCCTCAGTCACTCCGTTTTGAAACTTCCGTGAGGAAGACGGGACGAAATTTGGGAACAGGACATGTTCAGGAGAAATAGCAGCATTAGTAATCGTAGTAGTAGTAGTAGTAGTGCTCATAGTGGTCGTAGTCGTCGTCGTCGTCGTCGTCGTCGTCGTCGTCGTGTTTGTGGGAGTGCCATGCGAGAATAGAAGTATGAGTCGCCATTGCAGTATCAAAAGCAGAAACAACAGTAAAAACAACAACAACAACAATGAAAATAATATTGATACCAAAATTATCAATAATTCTACAACAACAATAACAACCAAAACCACAACAATAACAACAACAACAACAACAACAGCTGCTGCTACTACTACTACTACTACTATACTGAATGGTTATCAATAGATAAATAAAAATATAAACATGGTACTATCAAGAGCAAAGGAATCATAATCATCACAGGCAGCTGCAGCAGCAGCAGCAGCAGAAACATTCAGAATCCTATCATCAACACATTCGACGAGATTTGTGCATAGTATAAAACGAAGAAGCACAAAGACACATGCTGTATGCTTCATATATATGATTTAGCAAATGAGTTGCAGCGTATAAGCCTCTTTAAACACACACACACACACACACACACACACACACACACACACACACACACACACACACCACGCACCACACACACACCACACAACCCACACACCACACACACACACACACACACAACACAACCACTTCCACAGGTATAATAGCCATGGTGGAGAAGTGACCTAGTGCACTAAACAAAAGTCTGAAACGTGAGAAGACACTACGCGTACAAATGATGTCTGGCCTAGGATTGTCTTGTTAATCCCCTCCTAACCAGACCTTAAACGATGGCCTGCATGTGTGTTTCATGTGCGGTGCCAAACCAAAGTCCTATGCGCATGTTCGCTTAAAGGCATACAACCAGCTTCGGCAACAAGTAAGTTGTGCCTTCACCATCCCATAAGACAATCCCCCCCACCCACCCACCCCCACCACCCCCCACCACCCCCCCACCCCCCACCCCCACCCCGCCCACTCACACACACACGCATTGCTAAAGCTGCGCAAATATGCAGACAACCATGTGACAAAGACAGGAATGCAGAAAGACCTACAGAAACGGAGAGACATACATACATACATACAAACAAAAATACGTACATACATACATGCATACATGCATACATACATACATACGTACATATATATATATATATATATATAATATATAAAGAGAGAAGAGAGAGAGAGAGAGAGAGAGAGCTTCCACATTAGACTTGTACACACACACACACACACACACACACACACACACACACACACACACACACACACAAAATTTATTCCTTTTGCTCTTTTTGGAGTATGGAGGAAGGGTGAGTTTAAAGCAATAACAGGAAAAGGAAAACAAACAAGCCAAAATAAAACATAAATTGCTAGTCAATGCTGACATAGACCAACAATTTACAACACTCGAGATAATCTGATATACTTTGACAATAGAAGCATTTGTTTTCGACTAGTAGAAGGCATCATTTGACAAAAATTATAGACATATTTGGGGGAAAGAAATCTTTTTGGCAAATACGTGTTGCGCAAAGTAACGTATGATGACCATTCCATGATAAAATGTAATTCATCACCTATTGCAGACATGTCACATATATTACATAACCTTTCTCCTTTGGAATAGCAAATCGACGATCTACTTCAATTGGTAATTTATGATTAGAACATCTAAATTTGATAAGAGGGTAAATATAAACACCTGGTAAGCTAGAAATACATTTCTCCTCCTTATGTTCAGATTTACAAAATTTGTAGACAAAAAACATATTTACTGCTAGTTTCAATGTCATGTTGCTACGTTTGACGAAAAAAGTGTTGCAAACTATTTTTGACATTCCTACATAATGTATGACGTCTGTAAAAGACTAATTGCTCCAACCACAGTCAAAACCAGATTGTACAAGTATGTTGAAATACACGTTAACCAGGGAAACACAGTTACTGCGTTATTGTGCAAATGTAACATGAAAGAAAAGAACCTAACCGACATTTTTTTCAACAGGAGATTGAACCAAACTAGTCCCAAATCGAATCATTCGGACATAGACAGTAATTGATAAAGGGTAACGTCCTGTTTCACCATAAATCATGTTTGTCATAGTACTTTTTAAGCGAAAGACATATTTGAAAACTTTTAGCTGAAATTTATCAAAACTATTTGAATTTTCGTATCCCCATATTTCACAACCATAATACTGGCACAATCATTTTATCAAATAAATCCAAAATAACATGAATAGGTAAATCCTTTGTTCTTACCTTTTACATCAGTTTAACACACACACATCAACAACAACAACAACAACAACACAAAAACAACGACAACAACAACAGCAGCAACAACAAGAACAACTAGCTATACATATTAGAAAATGGTTATAAGGACTCAGAATCAAAACTTACTTGGAGAATATTTCAGCAGGATCGCCCTACCTTCATCAGTTCACTGTTGCTGTTGTGGCAGCGAGGCCTGGTGGGGCGTCTGTTGTGTGTGGGGTGAACAGTTGTCAGGATCTGATTGTGGATTGAGGACTGTTGTGTGGGTGAACAGTTGTCAGGATCTGATTGTGGATTGAGGACTGTTGTGTGGAGTGAGCGGTTGTCCACACAACAGTCCTCAATCCACAATCAGATCCTGACAACCGCTCACCCCACACAACAGTCGCCCCACCAGGCCTCGCTGCCACAACAGCAACAGTGAGCTGATGAAGACAGGGCGACCCTGTCGAAATATACTCCAAGTAAGTTTTGATTCTGAGTCTTATAACCATTTTCTAATGTTGAATCCAGAATCCAAAAACCTACATTCTTATTTAGTTATACATAGAAAGGCATACAGAAAGACCCACAGACAGACAGACTGACAGACAGACAGACAGACAGGCAGACAGGCCAACCTGATCAGCTCCAAGGCATTTTCTGCTGCTTTGGAGGCTGACTTGAGGGGCTTCTCGCGAAACAGACGTTCCAGCTAGCAGCACAAAGGCAAACAAGCGAGTCAATCCACCAGTAGTAGCCAGCCAACCAACCAACCAACCAACCTACCAACCGACCGACCGATCAACCGACAAGCCAGGCAATGATAGGCAAATTAACTAGCCAACCAGCTGGTCGAACAAAACCAAGCAACCAACCAAACAACCAGCTAGCCAACCAGCAAGACGACCAGCAAACTAACCAGGTAATCGACCCAACAGTCCAACTGTCGAAGAATCAGTCAGTAGCGAACCAGTCAGCGAAACGAAAAGCCACAACCAACCAACCAACCAACCAACCAACACAACCAACCAGCCAACCAACCAACCAGCCAACCAGCCAACCAGCCAACCAACCAACCAACCAACCAACCAACCAATCAACCCACTAACCGACCAAGTAGATAAACAAGTAAGTAACTAGTCAACCAGCCAACAGATCAGTAAACAATGCAGCAAAACAATCATTCCACCATTCAGCCAACTAAATGATAAACTAACCAACCAACCAACCTGCAAACCAACTAACCTGCAAACCAACCAAATCTTCCAAACATCCAGGTAAGCAAGCAAGTAACTGACCAGTCAACCAGTCAGACAACCAACCAGCCAACCAGCCAACCAACCAATACCCCAACCAGCCAATCAGTCGACCAGTCAGCCAATCAAACCAACCAACCAACTAACCAACCAACCAACACCAACCAACCACCAGCAAACCAACCAGCCAACCAACCAACCAACCAGTCAACCCACTAACCGACCACGCAGATAAACAAGTAAGTAACAAGTTGGTTGGCTTTTTCACCATGAGTGACACTCCGTCCCAAACTTCACAGAACACTGAGAAAAGACCCGAGGTCAGTGATCAAACCGATGAATTCTCACATTACCCTTGTGGAACTTGTGACTTGGAGGTTAGATGGGACCAAAGGGGAGTTGCCTGTGAGTCGTGTGGACTCTGGTTCCACGCTTCATGTGAGAACATTGGCACAAAATCGTACAGCCGTCTGAATTCCAGTGAAGTTTCATGGCACTGCTTCCTCTGCGGGAAACCAAACTACAGCACCACTGCTTATGACCTGCATGGAGTCGAACACTCAGATTGGAATTCATTGTCAAATACCACCTGTCTGTCCCACACGAGAGTTCCCAGTGCAAACCGATGCATGCTTCCACGCCCACACGGACAAGCAGACAAGACAAGCAAAAACACAGGCCCCTCAGGGTGTTGAATATTAATTTTCACTCTGCAGTTGGCAAACGAGCTGAGATCTTCAATCTCATTGAGAGTACCAAACCCGATATTGTAATCGGAACAGAAACCTGGTTGGATGGTGATGTAAAGGACAGTCAAGTTTTTCCTGACCAGTACAGACTTCACAGAAAAGACAGAAACAGAGAGGGTGGAGGTGTGTTGGTGGCAGTTAGGGAATCGCTGAAGAGTGCCAGAGCACCTGAGCTGGAAACAAAGTGTGAGATAATTTGGATCAGGATCCACACAAATGAGAGAAAGACCCTATATGTGGGTGCATACTATCGACCAGATGCAGGGGATGCAGAGAGTCTTCAGCACTTTGATGTCTCACTGAGACGCGCCAGTCACACCAAGGCAAACCTTCTCGTCGCAGGTGATTTCAATTTCCCAGGCTGGGAGTGGAGTAGCATGACACTGAAAAAAGGCACCAGGTACGTGGAGCTCCACACGAACTTTGCAGATCTACTGAACGATGTAGGCATGCAGCAAGTTGTCCATGAGCCAACGCCTCTGGAGAATACCCTCGACCTGGTACTGACAAACTCCCCCCACTTGATCCCAAGGGTGAATGTGATACCCGGCCTGTCAGATCATGACATTGTATTTTGTGAATTTCAGACGAAAGTGACATTGGGACGTCAACCCCAGAGACAAATTCCTCTGTACCAGAAAGCCAACTGGGATAACATGAGAAGTGACATGAATGACCTTCACACAAAGCTGCTGGAGGCAGACACAGACACCCCGGTAGAGGAACTTTGGACCACTTTCAAGGAGAGCTTACATTCCAGCATCAAGACCAATATTCCTCATAAACTGTCAAAACCAAACACGAAGCTCCCATGGTTGACTGCAGACCTGAAACGTCTCATTCGGAAAAGAGACAAAGTGTACAAGAAGATGAAGAAGAATGGCTCTGAAGATCTAAAAACACAGATGCATGCCCTTAGAAGAGAAGTGCAGAGAGAGCTCAGAAGAGCGCACTGAACTATGTCAGCCAACTCTTTGAGCAGAGAGAAGAGGAGAGCACAAAAACCGAATCGTCCAAGCGCTTTTGGACATATGTCAAGCACCAGAGGTCGTCACGCACTGGAATCCCCCCACTCAAGGTCAATGGTAGACTAATAACCGACTCCAAGGAGAAGGCACAAGCATTAAATGCCCAGTTTAACCAAGCCTTCAGTGATGGCAAGACCTACACAGAGGAGGAATTCTACAAAAAGTGCTCCATGACACGTGATGCCTCCCACTACCCAACAATTAGTGACATCACCATTTCTGAGCAAGGAGTGAAAACCCTGCTAACCACCCTAAACCCTTGTAAAGCATCAGGGCCCGACAACATCCCACCACGTGTGCTGAAGGAACTGGCCGGAGAGATAGCCCCAGTCCTCACCATATCTACGCAACCCCACTACGTCAGAGTACAGTGCCGATGGACTGGAGAGAAGCCATAGTGACGCCAGTCTTCAAGAAAGGGGAACACTATGAGCCCAGTAACTATAGGCCTGTTTCGCTGACCAGTGTCCCGTGCAAAGTGATGGAGCACATTGTGGTGAGCCATCTGATGAAACACCTAGAGACAAACCAGATCCTGAGCCCTCCCAACACGGATTCCACAAGCATCGCTCCTGCGAAACACAACTCGAGTTTAGTGAACAAATGACGGAGACCATGGAAAGGGGCCTTCAAAGTGACGTGATCGTAATGGACTTCGCGAAGGCCTTTGACAAGGTCAATCACAGTCTTCTCTGTCATAAACTGAGGCACTACGGGGTCAGGGGCCAGATGAACACATGGCTTAGAAGCCTACTTCAAGACCGTCGTCAGGCTGTGGTTGTGGACGGGGCATCATCAGACTTCATCCAGGTGAAGTCTGGAGTACCGCAGGGCTCTGTCGTCGGGCCGTCTCTGTTCCTCACATATATTAACGACCTTCCTGAGAAGGTGGAATCAGACAGCCGCCTTTTTGCAGACGATACCCTTCTCCACAGAAATATCAAGTCATCCGAGGATCAGGGCATCCTACAAGAGGACTTGTACCGACTGGAAGACTGGGAAAGCCAGTGGGACATGTCGTTCCACCCAAAGAAGTGCAACGTCCTCAACATGACGCGAAGCAGAACGTTAAGGGAGAGCTCCTATACCCTGCACGGCCACACACTGGAGACTGTCAGTTCCACGAAGTACCTTGGCGTGACGTACAGAGCAACGGCAGCTGGGATGCACATATTGATGCAGTAGCTGCAAAGGCCAACCGCACGCTGGGATTCCTTCGCAGGAACCTGAAGATCGGCTCCACTCCATTAAAGAAAGAGCTTACAAATCCCTCGTCAGGCCCATCCTAGAGTACGCCTCCACTGTATGGGACCCCCACCAAAAAAATGATATCAGCAAGCTCGAGGCAGTACAAAACAGAGCGGCGAGATTTGTCTTGAACAGACACAGGAACACCTCAAGTGTCGGAAATATGTTGGAGCAACTAAAATGGCCCAAACTGCAACAACGAAGGAAAACAGCCAGACTCGCCATGCTCTACAAGATCCGTCACAACCTGGCCAAAGTTGAGACGAACAACCTCATACCAAAGAACAGAAGAGGGAGAGGCCACAACCAAGCGTACAGAATCCTATCATGCCGCACTGACTACCGGAAATACACATTCCTGCCACGTACCATCAGAGAGTGGAACTCACTTCCAGATGCCACAGTCACCGCTCCCTCCCTTGAGGCCTTTGTCTCAAGGGTGACCCGAACGTCCTAACAGCCCGGCCCCACCGTCAGCCAAAGTAAGGCAAGCGAGGGACTAGGGCTCTGCCGGTCGGGGCTTGACCCCGGGGGCCGCTTCGGTAGCCGGAAAGGCCTGGTCCTGATGACTGAAACAGCTGATGACTTCCCCCACCCCCATGAGCCCGCCATTCCCACACACACCCTACACCCCATTACCCCCCACCCCCCGCTTTTTTTTTTTTTTCTCATCCATCCTGCTGCGCTCCTCCTCACTACGGTGCCAGAATGGTCAAAGTGATGACCGTGGACACCTAACAGGAAGAAGAAAAAAAAACCCAACCAACCAACCAATCAACCATCCAACCATCCATCCACCCAACCAACCACCCAACCAACCACCCAACCAAACAACCAAACAACCGAGTAAATAACTAGTCAACCAGCTAGCATACCAGCAAACAAACCAGTGACAGAGTCAACCATTCAACCATTCAGCCATCAAAGCCAGTCAATCCACCAACCAGCCAGCCAACCGACCAACGAAGCAACCAATTGACCAGTCAAGCAATCAGCCAAGCAAGCAACCAAGCAGGCAGTCAACCAGCCGTTCGGTCACGTTTCAGTTTCAGTTTCATCAAGGAGGCGTCACTGCGTGCGGACCAGTCCATATACGCTACACCACATCAGCTAAGTTTTGAAACCACACTACGCGTGATTTGAAGCTGATGGATAAATGAATTAACAACAAAGAGGAGACAATTACTGAAGAGGAGGGTCTCTTGGTCTACCAACAAATCAAGCCACCGGCCTAAGAACCTACCAGCCTACTGCTAGCCAACCAACAAACCAGCCAGGTAACTGAAGTAAAATAACCAAGTAGCCAACCAACCAACCAACCAACCGACAGACTAAAGCAATCAACCTACAAACTAACCACCAGCTGAAAAAAAAAAAAAAAAGAAGAAAAAAGCCATAAGAGGAATTACTCAAAATTTCATTTGAGCTCCAAGATCAACATCAAGCTAACGGACACGCTGTAAGTGTTCTGCTGAGATTTCTAGATTCGTTCATATCCCCCCCCCCCTCTTTCCCCCCTCCTCCTCCTCTTCCGGCTTTCTACTAGCCCGCTGTTCTCATGCGATCTGGTGACCAGATGGTCATA
>CM065743.1:9160769-9173269 GCA_033310375.1 Conus canariensis
TCTGATACAACAACAAAGTGGCTCTGATACAACAAACAGGCTCTGATACAACAACAACTGGCTCTGATACAACAACAAACAGGCTCTGATACAACAACTGGCTCTGATACAACAACAAACTGGCTCTGATACAACAACTGGCTCTGATACAACAACAAACAGGCTCTGATACAACAACAAACTGGCTCTGATACAACAACAAACTGGCACTGATACAACAACAAACTGGCTCTGATACAACAAAAACTGGCTCTGATACAACAACAAACAGGCTCTGATACAACAACAAACTGGCTCTCATACAACAACAAACTGGCTCTGATACATCAACTGGCTCTGATGCAATAACAAACTGGCTCTGATACAACAACTGGCTCTGATACAACAACAAACTGGCTCTGATCCAACAACAGGCTCTGATACAACAACAAACTGGCTCTGATACAACAACAAACTGGCTCTGATACAACAACAGGCTCTGATACAAGAACAACAGGCTCTGATACAACAACAAACTGGCTCTGATAAAACAACAAACAGGCTCTGATACAACAGCAAAGTGGCCTGATACAACAAGAAACTGGCTCTGATGCAACAACAAACTGGCTCTGATGCAACAACAAACTGGCTCTGATACAACAACAAACAGGCTCTGATACAACAACAGGCTCTGACACAACAACAAACTGGCTCTGATACAACAACAGGCTCTGATACAACAACAAACAGGCTCTGATACAACAACAAACAGGCTCTGATACAACAACAGGCTCTGACACAACAACTGGGTCTGATACAACAACAAACTGGCTCTGATACAACAACAAACTGGCTCTGATACAACAAGAAACTGGCTCTGATACAACAACAAACAGGCTCTGATACAACAACAAACTGGCTCTGATACAACAACAAACTGGCTCTGATACAACAACAAACAGGCTCTGATACAACAACAAACTGGCTCTGATACAACAACAAACTGGCTCTGATACAACAACAAACAGGCTCTGATACAACAACAAGCTGGCTCTGATACAACAACAGGCTCTGATACAACAAAACAGGCTCTGATACAACAACAAACTGGCTCTGATACAACAACAGACTGGCTCTGATACAACAACAAACAGGCTCTGATACAACAACAAACTGGCTCTGATACAACAACAAACAGGCTCTGATACAACAACAACTGGCTCTGATACAACAACAAACTGGCTCTGATACAACAAAACAGGCTCTGATACAACAACAACTGGCTCTGATACAACAACAAACTGGCTCTGATACAACAAACAGGCTCTGATACAACAACAAACAGGCTCTGATACAACAAACAGGCTCTGATACAACAACAAACAGGCTCTGATACAACAACAAACAGGCTCTGATACAACAAACGGCTCTGATACAACAACAAACAGGCTCTGATACAACAAACAGGCTCTGATACAACAACAACTGGCTCTGATACAACAACAAACAGGCTCTGATACAACAACAACTGGCTCTGATACAACAACAAACTGGCTCTGATACAACAAACAGGCTCTGATACAACAACAACTGGCTCTGATACATCAACTGGCTCTGATACAACAACAAACTGGCTCTGATACAACAACTGGCTCTGATACAACAACAAACTGGCTCTGATACAACAACAAACAGGCTCTGATACAACAACAGGCTCTGATACAACAACAAACAGGCTCTGATACAACAACTGGCTCTGATACAACAACAAACAGGCTCTGATACAACAACAAACAGGCTCTAATACAACAACAGGCTCTGATACAACAACAAACTGGCTGTGATACAACCACAAACAGGCTTTGATACAACAACAAACTGGCTCTGATACAACAACAAACTGCCTCTGATACAACAACAAACAGGCTCTGATACAACAAGAAACAGGCTCTGATACAACAACAAACTGTTTCTGATACAACAACACACTGGCTCTGATACAACAACACACTGGCTCTGATACAACAACGGACTGCCTCTGACATAAGCAGAGGCTGGCTCTGCTACACCGATTTGCTCTGCCACAGTAAGAAATTGGCTCTGATACCAGGACAGACTGGCTCTCGTACAAGCGGCAGAGTGGCGCTGATGTAACGAAAGATTTGCTCTTACACATAATAATAATGAATACTTATATAGCACCTATTCTCAGCTAGAGACCAAGTTCTAAGCGCTTTACAATCAGCACTCGTTTACACAACGGGCTGCCTACCGGGGTAGTGCCGACTGAAGAGCTGCCAGCTGGCGCTTCATTCAGTCGTTTCCCTTGTCATCCAGTCAATATCGTCCACTAACGTTCACTCAGTTTCCTTACTTCCTTCATTCTTTCCATTTCTCACGCAGGGTGCATGCTATGTGTAACGTGTCATCCATACCAACTGCCAAACTGACCTACTCTTCCGAAAGTTGGTGATGGGATTTTACGTGTGTGCAAGATGTTATGCGTGCGTTCACACACGGAACCTCGGTCTATAGTCTCATTCAAAGGACTATATGGGAAATGGAGTCAGAACCAATGTTAACTCCGAGGGAAAAATCCCCTGTACCGAAACGGCCCGGCGGACATTCGAACCCGCAACCCCAGGATCACCAAGATTACGACTCTGGCGCTCTACCAACTGAGCTATTCCAGCTCCCAAGAATATACTGGCTCTGACACAGCAACAAATTGGCTCTGACACAACAACAGAGTAGTTAGTATAGTTCTGACACAACAAGAGACTGACTCTGACGCAAGGACCAATACATCAGCAACAGAATAGTTCGAACACAACAACAGACACTCTGACACGACATACTGGCTCTGATACAAAAACAGGTGGGCTTTGATACGGTGGAAGGATTGCTCTCACACTACAAAAAAGAACTCTAACTCACTAACAAAACGGCTCTGACACAACACCAACAAAAAAGTGTCTGTGACTTATTAACAGATGTGGCTCGGACACAAGAGAAGGACACATCAACGGAATCAATATGGCTCAAACTGGTTTCTACACAAACGACAGATCAGCTGTGACGTTAACTGGCTTCATTCGACAACAGACCAGCTGCCA
The DNA here is from genome assembly GCA_033310375.1 of Conus canariensis. Classification (NCBI taxonomy): domain Eukaryota; kingdom Metazoa; phylum Mollusca; class Gastropoda; order Neogastropoda; family Conidae; genus Conus; species Conus canariensis. The sequence continues at coordinate 9,163,865 of CM065743.1, forward strand.
CACACACACACACACACACACACACACACACACACACACACACACACACACACACATACACACACACACACACACAACACACACACACACACACACACACACACACACACACACACACCACACACACACACTCTCATGCTCGCGCGCGCGCGTGCACACACACACACACACACACACACATGTATGCATGCACGTGCTCGCTCGCGCACACACACACACGTTCACACACACACACACACACACACACACACACACACACTAACAACAGCAACAACAACAACAACAACAACGACGACAACAACAACCTTCACAAACCAGCACCAACACTCCCACCTCTCTATATAAAATAAAATAAAATAATAAATACTAATATGTAGTTGGCGATCCATTCAAGAACGAACCAACGAACGGAAAAGACGGTTAGCCATCTAAGCAACAAATAAAACATTCGGGCAACCAACCAGAAAGCTAACCAAACATCCATGGCATCAGCCAAGGCGCTAAACAACGCATCCAGTAATTTAACTGCAGCACCAGCCGAGCAGCAACAAAGAAACATTTCACCAATGCAAAATTCCTAGTAGCTTAACCATCATTGAAGCCAGCAAAACAAACAAAAAAAGCTACCTAGCCGATGAACGAAAACAAACAAACGAAACAACAACAACAAACAAAAACAGTTAAGTAACCAAGCAGCTACCCCTGCACAAGACCAGTCTGCCAAATAACCCGAACAAGCAGCAGCACAAGCAATCAAACACCTAACCAACCAACCACCAGCTAACCAACAAGCGAGCCAACCTTCCAACCAGCCAACCAACCAACCAACCAACCAGCCAACTTCCAACCAGCCAACCAACCAACCAACCAACCAACCTTCCAACCAGCCAGCCAACCAACCAGGCAACCAGCGAAGCTGTCCAGAGAGTACCTTGAAAAGGAAAAGGCGTCACCAATCAGACCGGCTCTACTTGCTTCTGGGAACACCTGCACATTGATCATAAAGAAGATGACGACCGCCATGATGATGATGATGACGATGATGATGATGATGATGATGATGATGATGATTTTGTTGCTTTTTCTCGAGACTCTTAGCAAATCCACAAACTGTCCAAAACTCTGCTACCCACCCTCTCCCCGTACCCTGTCTTCTTAAGTTCTAAGCATTGTTGCCATTCGATCCGACCCTTTGTTATCACATCCCAGTTTTCCGCCACCCGTCCCAATCAGAGTCGTCGAATTCCAGTGTTTGCCTCCCACCCTGATATATGGCATCCATTTCAAAATGAACCACGCCTCCCAATCATTGCCATCCATCCCAAATTGTGTTACTAGTCCCCATCTTTGCCATCCCATCCTACTCGTCCTGGTCCCATCCCATCTTTGCCACCTCCATGCTATTCTTTGTTATCCCATTCTTTGCCATTTCACCACTGTAAAACATTGCCATCCTACCCATTCTTTGCCATTTCACCCACTGTAAAACATTGCCATCCTACCCATTCTTTGCCATTTCACCCACTGTAAAGCATTGCCATCCTACCATTCTTTGCCATTTCACCCACTGTAAAACATTGCCATCCTACCCATTCTTTGCCATTTCACCCACTGTAAAACATTGCCATCCTACCCAGTCTTTGCCAGTTCATCCCACGTTTTGCCCACCCATCCATCCAAATATTAGCCAGTCCATGCCTAGTCTTTGTCTTTCTATTCCTTCCACCCTCTCCTTTGACTCCTTCTCCCTTCCGTACACACAGTGTAGTTTTTGTACTCCCAGTTCTTATAGAACAGGGAGTACTTTACAATGGGAACGAAGAAATGCTGTGTGTGTGTGTGTGTGTGTGTGTGTGTGTGTGTGTGTGTGTGTGTGTGTGTGTGTGTGTGTGTCCGTCCGTCCGTGGTTAAAATGTGTTCCACTCGCTCCAGACAAAACTACTCAGCCGATCTTTCTGAAAATTTGTAGGTATGTTCACTAAGGGTCACGGATGATGCCCGATGTTTTATTTTACCGTTATAACCGTTACTAACGCCTATAACGGCCCATAACGGTTTTTCTTCTTTATGGAAAATCTCAGAAAATACTCGGCCGATCTTTCTGCAAATTTGTAGGCATGTTCATTACGGGTCACGGATCATGCCTGATGTTTTATTTTACCTTTATATCAGTTACTAACGGCTATAACGGCACATAACGGTTTTTCTTCTTTACAGAAAATCTCAGAAAGTACATGGTCGATCTATCTAAAACTTTGTAGGTATGTTTATTATGGGTCACAGATGATCGCCGATGTTTACCAGAATAGCCGTTACTAACAGCTATAACGGCCCGAAACGGTTTTTCCTCTTTATGGAATATCTCACGCGTATTCAAGATAAATTGGGAGTACGTTTATATGCTTTGCATCTTGTTAATACCATACGATGGCTATCAATTCACAGCACGGTCTTTACACGATGACAACCAACTTATAGTACCAAACGACAGCCAACTTCCCGTATGGTCTGTAATACAGTGACAGCCAAATCGCAGCGTGATCGTTAATAGAATGTTCACCAGCTCACAGTGTATTTTCAGATACAATGGCAGCCAACGACTCGCGTGGTCTTTTATGCAAAACAATAACAACCGGCTTACATTACAGTCTTTAATACAATACAATCGCAGCTGATTTACAGTATGGTCTTTATGTAACAATGCAATGAAAACCAACCCACAGTGCGGTCGTTTACATCATACATTGACTAACCAACCCAGTGTCTTGTCTTTAATGTAATATACTGACAATCTGACTCACAGTGAGTTGGCTGTCATTTCATTGTACTTGGAGACTATAGTGTGAGTTAATTGTCTCACTGTAGTCTCCAAGTATAATGAATTGACAGCCAACTCACAGTGTAGCTCATTAGGTGCGTTTAACACCGCACCGTTTTCCACTGGAATACCCGTTCCATAGATCCCCACACAGTCTCGGGCACTGTTTGAAAGCTGCGTCTCCCGTGACTACTCACACATTCCGCTCACTGCACGGTGTCACCAGCCGGCAATGACATGTCACACGATGAAATACTCACACATTCCGCTCACTGCACGGTATCACCAGCCGGCTATGACATGTCACACGATGAAATACTCACACATTCCAGTCACTGCACGGTGTCGTCAACCGGCTCGAGTGGTGTACAACATTATCAATGAGATCCACCTGTTTTGTGTGTGTGTGTGTGTGTGTGTGTGTGTGTGTGTGTGTGTGTGTGTGTGTGTGTGTGTGTGTGTGTTTCTGTTAATCTTCTACACTGTGCCCTACAGGCTAAGTAACAATGTCATGGACTGACCCCAAAACAAGGTTCTTATTACGTTAAGAGTTTAAGGCCGGCCTGTCTAGTTATTGTCTGTCACCCGATTGTCACGCGACTCATAGCCATGCGTTTACCAGCAGCACTGCTCATGGACTCATGATTCAAAATGCGGGAAATTGTATTTCGACAGAGAAGAAGAAGTCGTCATAAAAGGAGCTCGCGTGCAGACACGTGCAACTAGGTCTCAGTCCGGAATGGTCATGGCGTAGCATCATCTTCACCATTCCCTCAGTCTCATCGATCAGCATTAAAAAAAAGTCTCAAGTTCTGTGGCCCTTCATGCCCTGCTCTCATGGTGACCTTAGTTTTGATGTCTTTTCCACGTCTATGGCCTTGATTTGATTTCCCTCGGGGTCACCAGTATTGTCAAGTTCATGGGGGAGGGGGGGGGGGGGGGAGGCTGTCGTTGGACAGACATGGTGGCGCCTTCTGGAAGGAGAGCTCACTCACGCCGGCTCCGCGACTAAGCAAATATTGTCGTCAGTAGGGGGCTTAGTACGTGGTGTCCTGCGTGTGTTGGGTCAGAACAGGCGTCACTGAGCACCACCGTAGTGACTCGGCGGCAGTGCAGTGTCTCCGCTGGTGGCTTGCCTCTGGATGACTTCATATTGACTGCTCCCTGTGGATTGCCGGCGCTGTGGTTGCGGCGGGCCATGCCGGGCTGTGGCTGTGGAAGTGGGCTCGGAATGAGCGGCGTAGGTGCACTGCCGCTGAGGTGACACAGAAGATAGGACAGCAAACAAACAAACAAACAAACAAACAAACAAAACAAAAAACAAAAACGCCGTGCAAATAGAAGTCAGACCTGTTTCTTACCACCAGAGTATGTCTAACGGGAAAAAAAAACAAAAAAAAAACCGGAAACATAGTGCTGCACGCTTGTTTCAGGATGAGACGTTACTGCTCGACTCCTACGTGACGTAGTTTGAATACGTTTCAGAACCCGCCCAGCCCAGCAGTATGGTCTCTGTAACAATGTGATGAGGAACCAACTCACAGTGTGGTCTTTCTGCAGCTGCCGAGAAAGTTTGGTCCACATGGCGCGGTCGTACATTACACGGTAGAAGCCCTGGTACTCGTAGTTACCCAGCAGCCAGCCTTTGGTATCCTTGGGAATGGTGGCTGCAAAGGCATGGATTGATCGTTTAGTTATTGATTGATTACAGTATGGAGAGGTTCGTGGTGTATATATCGATGATGAAAACCGTTCGCTGGAGAAATGCAAAGAATCTGTGGGTATCTTGGCGCGTCTTTTTTTTTTTGGTGTAATATCATTTTGTGTCTTCCTTGTGTTTTTGTTTTGCTTTATCTTTCTTTTCCTTCCTCTTTCTATTCCTCCTCCTCCTCCTCCTCCTCCTCCTCCTCTTCCTCCTCCTCCTCTTCCTCCTCCTCCTCTTTTACTTCTTCTTCTTCTTCTTCATCATTGTCGTCGTCGTCATCATCATCATCATCATCATCATCATCATCATCATCATCATCATCATCTTCTTCTTCTTCTTCTTCTGAATTATCTTGAGGGAAGTTACTTCTAACTGAGAAAACAGTCATCTGTTGTTATCGTTATTATTATGTTTTCAACGCACAGAGAGAGAGAGAGAGAGAGAGAGAGAGAGAGAGAGAGAGAGAGAGAGAGAGAGAGAGAGTATGTGTGTGTGTGTGTATGTATGTGCCTGCGTGCGTGCGCACGTGTGCGTGTGTGTGTGTGTGTGTGTGTGTGTGTGTGTGTGTGTGTGTGTGAATGCGTGCATGCGTACGTGCGTGCCTGCGTGCGAATGTGTGTGTGTGTGTGTGTGTGTGTGTGTGTGTGTGTGTGTGTGTGTGTGTGCATGTGTGTGCGTGCGCGTGCGCACGCGCGCGCGCGCGCGTGTGTGGGGTGTGTGTGTGTGTGTGTGTGTGTGTGCGTGCGCGTGCGTGCGTGCGTGCGTACGTGCGTGCGTGTGTGTGTGTGTGTGTGTGTGTGTGTGTGTGTGTGTGTGTGTGTGTGTGTGCCTGTCTGTCTGTCTGTCTGTCTGCGAGTCTGGCTGTCTACGTATGCGCTCAGTTCAGTTCAGTTCAGTGGTTTATTTAATGTCTTTTCATCGCCAGATGATATTAGACACTTGTTAAAAAAAAAAAGAAAACCCTTCACACTCAACTTATCTAGTACTTGCAAAGCCACATCTGAAATGTGCATATTTGCATAAGTGAAATACCCTAGTGGTACAGAAAGTTGTGATCTTTACAAAAATTTTGCAACCTGTGACTGCGAAATAACCATGGCAATTTCAGCAACACATGAACCATATAAGACAGTATTGACATTATCAAAGTTATTCATCTCAATACCTTCCTCCTGATAGAGCGAGGTCAACACTGAGCATTCAAACAAAAGATGACGCACTATAATGTTTTCTCTACAGACACAAGTAATACCATGAGAATATTTAGTGTTCCAAGTATTCAGCCTTAATTTATGAATTAATCTAACAATGTGCCTTGGGCACAATGGTAAAGTAGACATGTTTTGAATAAAATTCTGCGTATGTATATACTTTTCCATAATTTGGATTAATTCACAAGAGGACAAATCGAAGGGATTTTTTGATAAATTTTCGGCGATTCTATTTGCTCCTTTTGCAAGACTGTCCGCTATTTCATTCCATTTTATACCACAGTGAGATGGGACCCAACAAAAATCAATTCTTATACCTAGAGTTATGAAACAATGCAATCAATGTTTTATTTCAAAAAGCAAATCTTTTCTAGCTTTGCAGTCCCAACGCTCTAGTGATTGTAAAACAGATTTGGAATCAACACACTGTAAGATTTTATATAAAGCTTTTGGTGTGTCATGTATATACATCAAAGCCTTCAGTATTGCATATTATTCTGAGGTATAAATTGAAAACCCCTTTCCTAAATGATATGATTTCCTGACATTTAAAGTTGGTATTATAAAGCCAGAACCACTGTCAGAGGACCCCATTACTGCCCCATCTGTAAACACTTTCAGATGATTTGGATAGCTGTTTTCTAAAATTAATGTTCACAAACTTCAGTTGTTTAAATATTTACATTATCACTTTTCCGGGACATCCGGAGTCATGAACCGGGTGTGGCCCAACCCCCCTAGAGTGTCAGGAGATAAGGGCCGAAACACTTGCTTGAAGGGGGCTTCTCTTCTGAGGACTCTCTGCTGCCACGCTCTCCACGAGTTTCTTTCTACTGATGCATGGGTAAACCATTGACTTCCGGGAATAGGCCGGAGGACGTCCGGGAAAGACCGGAGGACACTGGGAAAGACCAGAACCAAGGGCTCTGTGGGCTGGCTCCCCACTTTGCCTTTAAATATGTGGCTACTAAGAATAAAAGGAAAAGATGCTCCCAGGATTCACCGAAAGGGGGAGAGAATGATGAATCCATCGGTGCTCAACCAATCATGACTGCAAATCCCAAACGGACTATGAACATGGACCAAATGGAATATCCATGTGTCTGTGGAAAGCGTTTCGCTACCACCCGTGGCATGAAGATCCACAGAACAAAGATGGGATGTGTGAAGACTCATCTGAATGAGCAGCAGCGCACTGCATCAGCAGATAAGACGTCGGAAGACCAAGGCCAGGATTTAAACCACAGTGCCAAGGACATCCACGCTGTTGGTTCGGATGAGGAATTTGCACAGGCCCTCGATGCCAGGCGCCTGAAACTCAACCTGCCACGAGCAAACGAAACTGAAGATTGGGAGAAACTGGATGCAAAAATCGTCCAAAGACTCGATGCACTGATAGGGAAAAGCACCCTGGAACACAAACTAGCCACATATGGGGACATTGTGTATGCCACATGTAGAGACGCCTATGGAGCAAAACTACCCAAAGAGAAAACACCTCCAAAGAAATCCAGACGCCAAGAAAAAATGGACAAGATCAGGGTCCAAAAGAAAAACCTCAAGATGCAAATGAAGATCGCACTGCCAGCTGAAAAACAAGGCTTGGAAAAACTGTGGAAAGACCTGAAAGAAAAACACAGCGCCCTCAGCAAAGCGGAATCTGCGAGGAAGAGGAAGAGCAAAAAGAAGAAGACACAAGAGCGCTTCTTCAGAGATCCCTTCCAGTTTGCCAGAACACTGTCTGAGCAGCCAAAATCTGGGACCCTAAGTGTGGACAAAGGAGTTCTTGAGCAGCATCTGAGGAAAACATACTCTGACCCACAGAGCAAAGCACCACTCGACATTCAAGGTCTGGTGTGGCCAACCAACCCTGAGGAACAGTTCAATGGCAAGCCTCCAACGTTGGCGGAAATCAAGAAGGTGGTCGACAAAGCCAGAGCCAAATCATCACCAGGGCCAAACGGAATACCTTACCAGCTTTACAAGAAATGTCCCAAGGTGCTGGAGTGGCTCCACAGGCTGCTGCGATCGGCTTGGAGAAACCAGAAGATCAGCGGCCAGTGGATGACGGCAGATGGTGTGTACATCCCCAAAGAGCAAAACTCAAGTGACATCAGCCAGTTCAGGCCAATATCACTACTGAACGTCGAAGGGAAAATCTTCTTCTCTGTCATGGCAGCAAGGCTGACCAAGTACCTGATGGAAAACAAGTACTTGGATGTGTCAGTCCAGAAAGGTGGCATCCCAGGCGTGGCTGGCTGTGTAGAACACGCCACAATGATCTGGGACGCAATCCAAAAAGCAAAAACAGAAAAGAGAGACCTGGACGTAGTGTGGCTTGATCTGGCAAACGCATATGGATCTGTACCCCATGAGATGATACAGTTGGCTCTTGAGATGTACCATGTGCCAAAGAACATCCGCGACATGCTCAAGAAGTACTTCAATGGCTTCTCAATGCGGTTCTCTACCAAGGAGTACACAACAGACTGGATCAACTTGGAAGTGGGTATTGCAATGGGCTGTGCAATTTCCCCAATACTGTTCGTGCTGGCAATGGAACTCATCTTGAAAGCAGTAACAAACAACGCGAGACAAACAGACCTTGGCGATGGATACAAGATGCCTCCTCTCAAGGCCTTCATGGATGACACTACAGTGATTTCATCCAGAGAAGACGAGACACGTCATGTGCTGGAGAGGCTGGACGACATAGTTGCCTCATCCAGAATGAAGTTCAAGCCAAAGAAATCACGGAGTCTCTCACTGAGGAAAGGAAAAGTGGCCGGATCTGTGGTCTTCAGTGTTGCCAACCAGGCCATTCCAACAGTCACAGAAGAACCAGTCAAGAGCCTTGGAAGATGGTATGATGATACGCTGAAAGACACACAAAGAGCAAAAGAAACCAAGCAGATGGCGGAGGAAGGCTTGGAGACCATTGACCAGTGTGGGCTCCCTGGCAAATACAAGGTCTGGTGTCTGCAGTTCATGCTGATACCAAAGCTCCTATGGCCTCTGATGATATACGACATCTGCACCAGCATAGTGGAGGCAATGGAAGCCAAAATCAACAAGTTCACAAGGAAATGGCTTGGTGTCCCACCCTGTCTGACTGACATAGCGCTGTACTGTCGCCAAGCAAAGCTGAAACTACCACTGAAATCCATCCTGGAGGAATACAAAGCAGGGAAGATCAGACTTCAAAGCATGCTGGAGGACTCAGGAGACAAGGTGGTAGAAGCAATCAAGCCCCAGCTGAAGACAGGCAGAAAATGGAAAGTTCAAGAGGCGATGGATTCTGCAAAAGAAAGTCTCAAGATCAGAGAAATAACAGGACACACACAGACCAACAGACAAGGACTGGGGGTGACCAAAACTGAATGGTGGTCAAAGGCCAAAGGAAAAGCCAAAAGAGACATGATGATTCAGGAGATGAGAAAAGAAGAAGACCAAAAAAGACTCCAAAAAGCAGTCCAGCAGAGCCAGCAAGGGCAATGGACAACGTGGGAGAATGCACTCCAAAGAAGTCTCACTTGGAATGACATTTGGCACATGGCCCCTCTCAGGATCAGCTTCATTCTCAGATCTGCATATGACCTTCTGCCCTCAAATGCAAACCTGGTGAAGTGGGGGAAAACAGACGATCCTGTATGCCCCCTCTGCCATGAAAA
>CM065743.1:9178269-9183269 GCA_033310375.1 Conus canariensis
AACAGTTGACAGACTGACAATCCAACCAACTAGTCACCAACCAGCCAGCCAACCAACCAGCCAGCCAACCAACCAACCAACCAGTCAACCAGCTAACCAACCAACCACCTGCACAACCCACCCACCCAAGGACCCACTCACCCACCATCCAATCAGCCAGCCAGCCAACCAACCAACCAACAAACTCACCCACCCGCCAAACCAACGGAAATTTATCACTGACCCAAAGGGACTATCAGAAGAGTTGACGCTGGTGTCATTGTCATGCAGCAGGAATCGTGTCTGGCTCAACCTGAAGGTACTGCCCAGGTCTTCTACTCTCACCATGGGGTACCCCATCTGACGTGTCCACCGCTCCATAATCTGACCAATCTCGTGTTTCCCTTCCACCGCCTGCGTGCAATTTGCATACCAATCAGGTCACGTGCACCAATCGAGGGTTCGTCGTCTTGCTCACATGATACAATAATTGACAGGTGAAGAGGTGAAGATCAACCAATCGTGTATTTCTGTTGTGCCGTCTTTTGTGATAATGTATGCTGTTGAGATGACGATGCGCAATCCCGTGTGTTCAGTGCTCCATGCGTCTATAATGATGATACCAATGAGGCTATTTAGCACCAGTCATGTGCGTTCATTGCTTTCTCTTCTTTTAATAGTTATACCAATGAGGTTATGATTCACAGTTATACCAATGAGGCTATGATTCACAGTTGTACCAATGAGGCTATGATTCACAGTTGTACCAATGAGGCTATGATTCACAGTTGTACCAATGAGGCTATGATTCACAGTTGTACCAATGAGGTTATGATTCCCAATCATGTGCATTCATTGCACCACTTTCTTTCAATAGTCATACTAATGAGATCATGGCGCACCAATCATATGTGTTTGTTTGTACCCTCTGTGCATCACATTCTTTCCAACAAGACCACAGAGCACCAATCAAAGTTTTTCATTGCACCACATTGTCTAAAAGATCCATACCAATCAGTTTACGATGTACCAGTTGTGTGTGTCCATTGCAGCATCTGTCAGTAGTATTCGTACCAATGAAGCAATGATGCATCAATCAGGTGTGCCCATGGGTCACATAGTCTTTAATATACATATACTGATAAATATGCAATACATCAGTCGTATCTGCCCATTGTGCACAATTTGTCTGTAATATTCAAATCGGTGAGGTCACAATGCACCAAACATGGGTTTCCATCGTACTAACTGCTTTTCATTTTCAGAACAATGAGGTCACAGTGTCATAATCATGACCAGACACTGAAAAAGTAGAATGCCAAGAACGGATAACGAGGCAGGTGGGCTGAAGAGCAGAGGACAAAGAGGAGAGGAGAGAGAACAGAGAACAAAGAGCAGAGGACAAAGAGCAGAGGACAAAGAGCAAACGACAAAAGAGCAGAGGACAAAGAGCAGAGTATAAAGAGCAAAGGACAAAGAGCAGAGGACAAAGAGCAGAGGATGAAGAGCAGAGGACAAAGAGCAGAGGACAAAGAGAAGAGGACAAAGAGCAGAGGAAAAAGAGAAGAGGACAAAGAGCAGAGGACAAAGAGCAGGGGACAAAGAGCAGAGATGGAGAGCAGAGGAGGAGAGCAGAGGAGGGAGAGCAGAGGAGGGAGAGAGGACAAAGAGAGGGACAAGAGCAGAGGGAGAGCAGAGGAGGGAGCAGAGAGGGAGAGCAGAGGACAAAGAGCAGGGATAAGAGCGGGACAAGAGCAGAGGAGGGAGAGCAGAGGAGGGAGAGCAGAGGACAAAGAGCAGAGGACAAAGAGCAGGGGATGAAGAGCAGAGGACAAAGAGAAGAGGACAAAGAGCAGAGGCTAAAAGCAGATAACAAACAGCAGAGGAGAGAGAGCAGAGGAGAGAGAGCAGAGGACAAAGACCAGAGGACAAAGAGCAGAGGAGGGAGAGCAGAGGACAAAGAGAAGAGGACAAAGAGCAGAGAACGAAGAGCAGAGGACAAAGAGCAGAGGACAAAGAGCAGAAGACAAAGCGCAGAGGACAAAGAGCAGAAGACAAAGAGCAGAGGACAAAGAGCAGAGAAGAGAGAGAACAGAGGACAAAGAGCAGAGTATAAGAGAAAGGACAAGAGCAGAGACAAAGAGCAGAGGACAAAAGCAGAGGACAAAGAGCAGAGAACAAAGAGCAGAGGACAAAACAGCAGAGGACAAACAGCAGAGGACAAACAGCAGAGGATAGAGAGAGCAGAGAACAAAGAGCAGAGGATAAAGAGCAGAGGATAAAGAGCAGAGGACAAAGAGCAGAGGAGAGAGAGAGAGAGAGAGAGAGAGAGAGAGAGAGAGAGAGCAGAGGACAAAGAGCAGAGGAGAGAGAGCAGAGAACAAAGAGCAGAGGACAAAGAGCAGAGGATAAAGTGCAGAGGAAAAAGATCAGAGGACAAAGAGCAGAGGACAAAGAACAGAGGACAGAGAGCAGAGGACAAAGAGCAGAGGACAAAGAGCAGAGGACAAAGAGCAGAGGACAAAAAGCAGAGGACAAAGAGCAGAGGATACAGAGCAGAGATCAAAGAGCAGAGGACAAATAGCAGAGCATACAGAGCAGAGGATAAAGACCAGAGCACAAAGAGCAGAGGATAAAGAGCAGAGGACAAAGAGCAGAGGTCAAAGAGCAGAGGACAAAGAGCAGAGGACAAAGAGCAGAGGACAAAAACCAGAAGACAACGAGCAGAGGACAAAGAGCAGAGGACAACGAGCAGAGGACAAAGAGCAGAGGACAAAGAGCAGAGGACAAAGAGCAGAGGATAAAGAGCAGAGGACAAGGAGCAGAGGATAAAGAGCAGAGGACAAAGAGCAAAGGATAAAGAGCACAGGACAAATAGCACAGGACAAAGACCAGAAGACAAAGAGCACAGGACAAAGAGCTGAGGATAAAAGCAGAGGATAAAACAGAGGACAAAGAGCAGAGGACAAAGAGCAGAGGATGAGGAGGGGGGAGGGTGGAAGCTAAGGGTGGAGAGTGATGAGGGACAGAGAATGAGCAGAGGAAAGTTTAGAGAAGAAGACGCGCGCGGCAAAAGGTAAGCAGCAGAGGGTGAAAGGTGGAGTCAGGGGTAGATGGGGGACGTGTAGAAGACGGAAAATAGACAGTGAGTCGAACTACATCACGGCTGTTATAGCCTAGCCGACCGTGAAGGTCGCATTCGAACTGCAAACATGTTTTAAACATTAAAGAAAGGAAAGAAAAAGACGGTCACCAATATACATGTTTTGAGAAACAAAAATTGACCAAACCCAATTTTGAACTTGAAACCACCCATCTTCACCACGTATATCACGGGTAAAGAGTGAGGGTGGAGAGTGAAGAGTGCAGGTTGAAGAGTGAAAGTGAGAAGCTTTAGGGGTTGATGAGAAAGGTGTGGGATAGGGGGGGGGGGGGGTTGAGGAAGAGAGGTAAGGTAAGGTAATATTGCTTATAACCCAGCCGACCGCCAAGGGCCATATCAGGGCTGTCACCACGCTGAAGTCAACTCACAAGTCATCAAAAACAAAACAAAACAAAACAAAAACCCCACCATTCGCACATACACATTCTAAAAGCACCAGAACCTTCGTTAAAAAAATCTGTCTTCCGTAAAATCTTAGATCAGATGAAAAATAGTTAATCTCTTTCAGAAATTCAAAGATCACATCAGGTGGGACATCTCTGAACGAAGTTTTCATGGAGTCTGCTGTAAAAAAGAAGAGAGAGAGAGAGAGAGAGAGAGAGGAGAGAGGAGAGAGAGAGAGAGAGGGGAGAGAGAGAGATCAGAGGGTGAATGACAAGAAGGTGACAGGTGGAGAGGGTGAAGAGTAGAGGGTGAAAGGTAGATGGTTAAAGGAAGAGGGTGAAAAGCAGAACATGAAGGGTAACGGGTGAAATCGTAACAGGTAGAGGGCGACAGATAGATCGTGAGAGCAGAAGGGTGCAAGGTCGATTTGTGTGAAATGGTGGGCTAAAAGTAGAAGTGAAAAGTTGACGGTGAAAAGACGAGAGGGCGGGGAGTAAATGGTGAGAGGCTGACAGTGAAAAGACGAGAGGACGGGGAGTAAATGGTGAGAGGCTGACGGTGAAAAGACGAGAGGACGGGGAGTAAAAGGTGAGAGGCTGACGGTGAAAAGACGAGAGGACGGGGAGTAATGGTGAGAGGCTGACGGTGAAAAGACGAGAGGACGGGGAGTAAATGGTGAGAGGCTGACGTGAAAAGACGAGAGGACGGGGAGTAAATGGTGAGAGGCTGACGGTGAAAAGACGAGAGGACGGGGAGTAAATGGTGAGAGGCTGACGGTGAAAAGACGAGAGGGCGGGGAGTAAATGGTGAGAGGCTGACGGTGAAAAGTCGAGAGGACGGGGAGTAAATGGTAAAGGGCTGACGGTGAAAAGACGAGAGGAGGGGAGTAAATGGCAGAGAGGCTGACGGTGTAAGAGACGAGAGGACGGGGGTAAATGGTGAGAGAGGCCTGGAACGGTGAAAAGAGAGAACGAGGGGGGTAAGTAAAAGAGGTGTAGACGAGAGCATGACGGATGAAAAGACGAGAGGACAGTGGAGTAACATGGGTGAGTAGTGGCATGACGGTGAAAGGACGAGAGGAGGGGAGGTAAATGATGAGAGGCTGAGGTGAAAAGAGATGGGACGGGGAGTAAATGGGAGAGGGTGTGAACAGTGGCGGGTGACAAGTAGAAGACAGAGGGTTAAGGGCGAGGGCGGCACAAGATAAGAAAGTGAGCGGTGAAACAGAGGGTGAAGACCAGTGAAGACAGAGGGTGTAAGGCACAAGATGAAGAACAGAGGGTGTAAGACACAAGATGAAGAACAGAGGGTGTAAGACACAAGATGAAGAACAGAGGGTGTAAGACACAAGATGAAGAACAGAGGGTGTAAGGCACAAGATGAAGAACAGAGGGTGTAAGACACAAGATGAAGAACAGAGGGTGTAAGACACAAGATGAAGAACAGAGGGTGTAAGGCACAAGATGAAGAACAG
>CM065743.1:9193269-9195769 GCA_033310375.1 Conus canariensis
AGAGACAGAGAGACAGAGACAGAGAGACATCATTGACTGATTTACAGTTTGATTGACAGAGCGAATGACTGGGACAAGAGAGGAGAGAGAGAGAGAGAGAGAGAGAGAGAGGGAGGAAGGAGGGAGGAGGGGGGGGGGGTCACTGACTGCCAGTTTGACTGACAGAGTGAATAAATGGGACAAAAAGAGACATTGCTAACTGATTGACAGTCTGGTGAAGATGTCTGAGTAGGCTTTGTTGTTGTTGTTTCTCTTGTCAGTAGAAGACCTCAGAACCAAAACACGTACCATCACCTGAACACGTCCTGCTTGAAAACACATCTGTCGAGTGCAGTAACACAGCATTACATTCCTTATTTACGAAGAAGAGTTCAAACGGTGGTTCTAAGTCACATCTAAAGGGAGTAGATATCACCCACGCCCAAAAAAAACATTAACTACTGTCCCCTCTCCCCCCCCCCCCCCGGCCCCCTCCCCTCCCCTACTGCTATACTTCAGGAATCAATGGTCGATGAAGGGCTGTCAGATTACCCCTTTATGCTAGTGTTTCTTGCTTTCGCCGCCTGTACTTTCGCCGCCGGTACTTTCGCCGCCTGTACTTTCGCCGCCGCCTGTACTTTCGCCGCCTGTACTTTCGCCGCCGGAATGGCATATTTTATAGGATGGCGAGATAAATGTTTATTGTTTTTTTTTTTCACTGGCGTAACGTTTTTTTTCATTGACGTGGACTCTGTGTGTCTGTCTGTCTATCTCTGTCTCTCTATTTCTCTCTCTCTGTCAGTTTGTCTGTCTGTCTGTCCCTCCGCCCGTCTGTCTTTCTGTATGTCTGTCTCATGTCTTTGTCTTTGTCTCTCTGTCAGTCTGTCTGTCTGTCTGTCAAGTTTGTCTGTCTCTCTCCGTCTGTCTGTCAATCAGTCTGTCTTTCTGTTAGTCAGTCTGTCTGTCTGTCTGTCTGTCTGTCTGTATGTATGTCTGTCTGTCTGTCTGTCTGTCTGTCTGTCTCTCTCTCTCTCTCTCTCTCTCTGTTCATTTGTCGACCTGCCTTCAAGAGAGAAGACTCTGGCACCAACTGAAAGATACGTAAATCGTCTAGTCTTGAACTCACTACAGGTCATTTCGAATCCTGTCGCGGGCACAAGCATCACTCTAAAAACAGTAGAATCCATGATTTAAAAAAATGGTTCTCAGGTCTCTGCCTCTCTATATGCTTACGCACGAAAAAAAAAAAACAACAAAAAAAAACATCTGACGGGTACTTTACAAAACTTCGTGCAAACACGACACTACAAGCGGTGCAAAGTGAAAAGTCCCCCACCCTTCCCCATCATTAAAGAAAAGCATCCGGGCCAAAAAAATATATACATCAGGTAAAGTTAGTAGCAAGGTGAGGCGACTGCAGGCGGAAATCTCAACAAATCTTTAAAAAAAAAAGTGTATGGTAAAATCCGTCAAACATGAAAAAACGAATCACAAAGACAAAACACGATGCCATTGGACCTCACAGGTCTTCTTCAGTCAAGATAAAACAACGATCTGGAAGGTAAAGGTCTAGAAAACGACGGCGATAGTTCAGGTGGCAAAAGTGTGTGTGAGTGTGTGTGTGTGTGTGTGTGTGTGTGTGTGTGTGTGTTGTGTGTGTGTGTGTGTGTGTGTGTGTGTGTGTGTGTGCGTACGTGCGTGCGTGCGTGGGTGCGTGCGTGCGTGCGTGCGTGTGTGTGTGTGTGCGTGCGTGCGTGCGTGCGCGCGCGCGCGTGTGTGTGTGTGTGTGTGGGGGGGGGGGGGGGGTGCGGGCGTGTGTGTGGTGTGTGTGTGTGTGTGTGTGTGTGTGTGTGGTGTGTGTGTGTGTGTGTGTTGTGTGTGTGTGTGTGTGTGCGTGCCTGTGTGTGTTTGTGTGTGTGTGTGTGTGTGTGGTGTGTGTGTGTGTGTGTGTGAATATGGTATCCCTCAGTGACCAATGATCAGTGTGATATCCGTGAGTGACCAGTGGTCACTATGATATCTTTCAGTAACCAATAATCAGTATGGCATCCCTGAGTGACCAGTAGCCAGCATGGTATCCCACAGTGACCAATGTTCAATATGATATCTCTGAGTGACCAGTGCTCAGCATGATATCCCTCAGTGAGCAATAGTCAGTATGATATCCCTGAGTGACCAGTGGTCAGTATATATCCCTGAGTGACCAGTGTTCAGTATGATATCCCTGAGTGACCAGTGTTCAGTATGATATCCCTCAGTGACCATGGTCAGTATCATATCCCTGAGTGACCAGTGGTCAGTATGATATCCCTGAGTGACCAGTGTTCAGTATGATATCCTGAGTGACCAATGGTCAGTATCATATCCCTGAGTGACCAGTGGTCAGTATCATATCCCTGAGTGACCAATGGTCAGTATGTTTCCCTCAGTGACCAGTGTTCAATATGATATCTATCAGTGACCAATGGTCAGTATGATATTCCTCAGTGACCAGTGTTCAATATGATATCTATCAGTGACC
>CM065743.1:9210769-9218269 GCA_033310375.1 Conus canariensis
AATGATGATTAAGATAATAACAATAATGATGATGATGATAATGATGATGATGATGATGATGATGACGACGACGACGACGACGACGATACTACTACTACTACTACTACTGATGATGATGATGATGTGGTGATTGTCAAGGCGGTGAAACCTCTCACAAAAGGCCTGACGCGCTTAGAGGCAAGGAATGTTTGTACGTAGTACCGAAATAGGTAATAGACCCATTAACCAGTATGCCTTACCCACCGCACACGGTCGAACTGTGTCAAGAAGGACGAAGTGGTCAGGTGACAGATGGCACCTAAGGTAGTAAGGACCCTCCCGGGTTCGAACCTTCCCAATAGCAAAGGGGGGGGGGGGAGGGACGTAACCACTAGGACCTCGGAGCATCGGGTGCACGCTAAGTACTCAGTCAGCTGAGATCGCTTTTGTAAACAGTCTGAAGAGCAGGAGTCTTGGACTCGTTCAGATGGTATTGTCATGGGGCACTGTGTTGGCGCTATTGTCAGGCCAGTTGAATGCGCGTGGACGTTGTTGTCGTAGCTTTCTCCAGGATAATTACTGTATAAGTAGCCCCCGAAGTCGGCGGGAATTTTCGATGTCCATCTGGTGTCAAGTGGTTGTTTGCTAATCAGTTAGGTAGGGATGTGTGTAGATGCTGATGTGTGGAAGAATGTACCGAAAGGGGAATTCAGGGTACTTGTGAACAAGGTATGGAAGAAGCAGCATAGACAAAAGCATGGCCCGAAGGGAAATCCTTTGTGTCCATCCCTATATAAACTGAGGAGAACAATGTGACGAGAGGGGAGAATAACACCACGAGAGAGAGAGAAGCACAGAGGAGAGAGAGGAGAGGAGAGTGAGCAGGACAGATTAGGGTCGAGAGAAACATGGTCTGGGAGACAGAAGAGACAGCAAAGTCTTAGAGTAAAAGACAGGCTGGAAGAGAAAAGACTGAGTTTGAATCCCAGAGGTGGGTGAAGAGAGACAAACTGAGTTTGAACCCAGAGGTGGGTGAAGGAGACGAAGAAGAAGAGTTCTACGTCGAGATCCCAGAGACGACCACGAAGACCCAGTCCTGAAACCTGGAGCCAGTCAACCAAGGGCGTCACCATCAAGCAGTGCTGAAGAAAACTTGAAGAGACTTATTCAAGAACTGTGGTGTGGTGTGAAAGCGTGGTTGTGTGTATGAAAATCTGTCCAGGTAAGAAGCCATTTTATTGTAACCCGGGATTAGGAAGTATTGATCGTTTATGTTTTGATGATTCCATTTTGTGTGATTGGATTTTTCATGTTTGATTATAGTAGCATAGAAAATGTATTTCTTGTGCTCAGTCGTGTTAGGAGAGAACCGAATGCGTGACATCCCATTCCCAGAGAGAGGTGAATGTTTGGTGGGTGCATGAGTGTGCATATGCGTGTATGAGTGCAGAAATAACCTTGGTGTGTTAAGCCTGACTAATAATACATCAACTTAGTGCACTTAAGCAATACCATCACGATTTCCCCCGTCCTGGACAGTGATGTTGATAATGATAATAATAATAATGACAATAATAATAATAACAACGCTACTACTACTACTACTACTACTACTACTACTACTACTACTACTACTACTACTACTACTACTGATGATGATGTTGGTGGTGATAATAATGATAATAATAATAATAATAGCAATAACAATAACAACGATACTACTACTACTACTACTACTACTACTACTACTACTACTACTACTACTACTACTACTACTACTACATAAAGAGGATCTTCCGATCGCCATATCCCTTGATGAACACTATACTGACGGCAGCTGAGAAATACATGTTTTTCGGTCTCGGCTTTCCCCCACCCCCTTCACAGGCCTCATGTCTGTCTGTCTGTCTCTGTCTCTCTCTCTCTCTCCCTCTCTCTCCTTCTCCTCTCTCTCTCTCTCTCTCTCTCTCTCTCTCTCTCTCTCTCTCTATATATATATATATATATATATATATGTATGTATGTATGTATGTATCTATCTATCTATCTATCTATATATATATATATATATATATATATACATATATGTATATATTTTTTCCATATCCATATATACATATATGTATATATTTTTTCCATATCTATATATACATATGTATATGTGTATACGCGCGCGCTCGGTGTGTGTGTGTGTGTGTGTGTGTGTGTGTGTGTGTGTGTGTGTGTGTGTGTGTGTGTAAGTGGATGGGTGAGGGAGTGTGTGTATGTCAGTCTGCTAGTTTCGAG
Source organism: Conus canariensis (assembly GCA_033310375.1). Taxonomy (NCBI): domain Eukaryota; kingdom Metazoa; phylum Mollusca; class Gastropoda; order Neogastropoda; family Conidae; genus Conus; species Conus canariensis. The sequence goes on from CM065743.1 coordinate 9,213,035, forward strand.
AAACGAAGTGCACGCTGCACACCTGGATTTCCTTTTGAGGTCTGGCGGGTAAGTAGACTGTCTGTCCATTGGTACCAGCTCCACGTCAATTGCCTTTGAATTTCACTGCATCTTTCATCTGAGAACCCATAGTCAATGAGAGAGAGAGAGAGGGGGGGGGAGGAGAATGAAAGAAGGAGGGAGGAGGAAGGAAGGAAGGAGAGAGAGAGAGAGAGAGAGAGAGAGAGAGAGAGAGAGAGAGAGAGAGAGAGAGAGAGAGAGAGAGCAGAGCTCAGAAAACGTTTACTCGGTCAATGAGTAAGATTTCAAGGAGAGAGAGAGAGAGAGAGAGAGAGAGAGAGAGAGAGAGAGACAGAGACAGAGACAGAGAGAGACAGAGACAGAGACAGAGAGACAGAGAGACAGAGAGAGACAGACAGAGAGACAGAGAGAGACAGAGACAGGAGAGAGAGAGAGACACAGAGGAGAGAGAGAGAGACAGAGACAGAGACAGAGAGAGAGAGAGACAGAGAGATATCAGAACTCAGAAAACCTTTATTCGGTCAATGTGTAAGATTCAAAGAGAGAGAGAGAAAGAGAGAGAGAGAGAGAGTGGGGAGAGAGAGAGAGAGAGAGAGAGACAGACAGACAGACAGACAGAGAGAGAGAAAGGCAGGGACAGACAGACAGACAGAGACAGACAGACGGACAGACAGACAGGCAGGGACAGACAGACAGACAGAGACAGACAGACGGACAGACAGACAGAGAGGCGAGGTCGGACTGAAGTGGGCCACGGACCCCCAAATAGCCATAATGGCGGAAGATCAGAACGAGTTGCGACGTCACGAAGTCTGGGCCAATCCAAATAACGGCGTGTGCAGTTCACATCCGGGTAGAAGTGGACGGAAGATCAACACGACGTTTCGGAGGCAAACACTGTCAAGGAGGCAAACATTGTGAACAGAAAAAAGAAAGAAAAAAGAAGAAGAAGTATGGCTGATGGTGAACTTTGTCAAGGTAGCGGAGAGTGAAATACTTGTAAAGTTGACATTGTCAAACTGGTTCATAGTCAACATTGAAAAGTTGTCTGACAGTAAAAACGTCAACCTGACTTAAACACTGTTAAATTTTAGAAAGAGTGGGGGTTAGTTACCACCAAGGACACAGACAAAGTACAGGACAAGACACAATGTATTTCGACCTCTTGGGCCTTCTTCAGGCAAAAACAAATAGCATTTAGGACAGTGAAAACGAAGAACGAGAAATTACTTATCTTCTCAATTCGCTGCACGACCATTTTCTACTTTGTTTGTCTATGTCCTGGGCGGTAACTAACCCCCTCTCTTTCTAAATTTTGCTTCATTTTCCACCCTCAGTCACTCCGTTTTAAAACTTAAACATTGTTAGTTTGGCTGAAGATTAGCACTGTCGAGTTCACTCAGAGTAAACACTTGTAAAGTGGACTTTGTTAATTAATTAGCTCATGGTCAACATTGACAAGTTGACTGACAGTAAAATTATCCATCTGGCTGACAGCAAACATTGTCAGTTTGGCTGATAGCAGATACTGTCAAGTTAACTTACAATAAACATCGTGTAGTTGGCTGATCGTTCATATGGCTGACAAAGAACATTGTCAATCTGGTTGAAAAATAAACCGTGTCTAGTTGTTGGCTGACAGCAAACGTTGTAAGTTTAACTCACAGTAAACGTTGTCAATTTAACAGGCAAGAAACGCTGTTGAGATGGTTTCAATCAACATGGTCACACCGGATGACCGTAAACATTTTCCGGCTGACTTTCAGCAAACATTTTCAGCTCGGTTGACAGTAAAGCTTGTCAAGGTTGGCTGACAAGTAAGTTTGTCAAACTGGCTTACATTGAACTTTGCAACGTTGGTTCAATGAAGTTATCGTCAATTTCGCTGAGAGTAAACATTCACGGGCTGGATTACAGTCAACGTTTTCAAACACCAGGTTGGCTTACAGTAAATACTGTCAAGCTGGGTTAGAGTCGTGGCAGCATGTCAACAGATCTAACCTTTTCATTCATAAAAATCTCGTCATCATTCGCGTGACGTCATCTTTCAATTTATGCAATCGACTGCTATCAAAATCTTCAAAAAGTAAAGATTTTTAATATCTGCATTTCACTAGTCATTTTCAATGTTGAAACCTGTGATGATGGAATTCCTTCAAATTTTAAAACACTCACAGGAAATTTTTATGTAATAAAATCTTGCTGCCATGAACACCACCAATCATAATTCATAGCAACGCGCAAGCGCAATGAAGCAAATTTTTCTAACGGTTCACTCGCTGCCTGAGATTTGCCGTCAGGAGTCACGTTGTAATGGTCAAGCAGGGTGACCAAGGATTTCAGCTACCTCAAGACCTTAGCAAGTGTCAGTACTAGGCCAGTACTGAGTGGAAGTGCTGCATTGAAGAGTTGACGAGTCGGAACACATGGCGAGGGTGTGTGTACTTCATCTGAAGAGGTCGAACCGGCCCGGTCAACTAATCAGCGCTAATGTAGTTTGATATGGGGTAAGCAGCACATTCATTTTTTTTTCCTTTCCTTTCAAATCCGCTTGAATCAATAAATGTTTGAAATATGATCGTATTTTCTTTGTCCGCGATCACTACAAAATTCTGAAACAAAATATTTAACTTAAGCTGACATTTACAAATTTAGATCCGATAGTCGGCATATATTATTGATCGTGGAGCAGTCATTTTCATCTTGCACACACACCATACTCCCCCTGTGTCGTGATGTTTAACCATGCCATTCTTTAATCTCAGCACATCGTCGCCGTAACGCTGATTTATTTACATGCTGATATGTGAAATTGTCGGGCGAAAGACGTCTGAATGCTGAACTGATATAACGCAATGTTGAAGCTATTCTTATTATTATGTGAGATTATATGGAAATGAAAATGACGTGCATTCTTAAAAGAAAAGGAAAAGGAATGTTGTAACTGCAAATGTAAAAACGCAGTAATGTCGAGATGCATCTCTTGTTGAGAATATTATTATAAAATGTTAAGATGCAGAGACGTCGAGAATAATCTTGAGTTGAGAATATTGTTATAAAATGTTAAGATGCAGAGACGTCGAGAATTATCTTGAGTTGAGAATATTGTTATAAAATGTTAAGATGCAGAGACGTCGAGAATTATCTTGTGTTGATTTTATTATTATTATTTTTTTTAATTCATGAAGCCTGGGCATTTAAGAAGGAAATGTTAAAAAGGAATATTGGCATAAAGTAAATTTTTCACATAATAAGAAATGGAAATCGTAGCGCAAGATAGTGTAATTGTAAAAGTGTGGTTGGAGTGTGATTGGTGTCCAGGGAATTGTTATATAGATCGAGGACTTAGACAATTTGTCCTTTGCAGGTTTCCTGTTTCCTGTTTGTTTCCTGTTTGTTTCCTGTTTGTTTCCTGTTTGCTTCGTTCCTTTCGTGTCGTCATTCATCCGTCTACAATCATCAATCCCAAGTCCACATCAATAGCAGAGGTGAGGCCCAATCTGGAATTCAGGAGGAGATGGTGTGACACAGAAGATCCCTCCATGGAACATCATCAAGACACAAGCTAAGATCCCTTTATTGCTTGGACCAACACCACATCGTATGCACTCCATAGCGCCACACTTTAGATTCATTTTTTTTTTAATTGAGAGTACTTTTGTGACATATAATAGTGGGGCAAACAAGAGTGGACATTCTGAGGAACTTCCCCACGCAGGTCTTGTGTATTCTTTTTTTTATTCGCCATCATCTTCACCACCACTCATCATTTGTTTTAATTTTAATAAATTTTAATTACTATTGAACTTTTAAATCACCTCTCTGTTTTACATCGGAAGGAGAAGGGAGGAAGTGTTTGTATTGTTACCATCTTCTAGTCTATCAAACTTGTCACCAACCATCACAATAGTAAACATTTATTTAAGTTCACTTACAGCAAGCATTGTAAAGTGGCTTACAGCAAATACCGTCAAGTTGGGTTATAGTAAACATGTATTGAAGTTCACTTTCAGTAAGCATTGTAAAGTGGCTTACTGTAAATACTGTCAAGTTGGGTTAGAGTAAACATTTATTTAAGTTCACTTACAATAAGCATTGTAAAGATGGCTCACATGAAACATTGTTAAGCTGCCTGACAGTGTGCAGGCCCATTGCCAACCTGGCCAGCAGCAAACACTGACGAGTTAGCTTACAGCAGGCATTGTCAAGCTAACTTAGTGTAGGCACTGGTCTGGCAGTTACCATTGTCAAGTTGGTTTACAGTAAAGATTGTAAAATTAGCTTAAAACGAATTTGTCACTTAGCTTAAATCTCTTCAGCACAAGGTAGGCCTGCCTACCTACCTTCAACGCCTACCTACCTTGCGCTGAAGAGATCTAAGCTAAGTGACAAATTCGTTCATTTTCATTGTCCTATTTGTTTGTGGCTTGCCTGAAGAAGACCTGAGAGATCGAAACGCGTCGTGTTTTGTCTTGTGACTTGTTTGTCCACGTTTCTCTTGGTGGTTTGTTAACATTTATTTAAGAATTGTAATCTTAGCTAAGAGAAGACATTGTCAAACTGGCCTACACAAAACCTTATCAATTTGTCCGACAGTAAACACTGTCAAGTTCGCATACAGTAAAAATTCTATCAAGCTGGCTTACAGGAGACATTGGCAAGTTAGTTTTGCGGTAGAATTTTTAGGTAAGCAGACATTAAACAGTGTGAGGCTGCCACACTGACAGACTGACATACAATAAACCTTGGCTTACAGTAAGCATAGAGAATTTAGCTGACTTCAGCCCATTCTGAATTCAGCTTTGAGTAAACATTGTCATGTTGAACGAAGGCAAACAGTGTAAACCTGGCCTTCAATAAACATTGTGAAATCAGCTGATAGTAAATACTGAACTGGCTTACAGCAGTTTCGAGTTGGTTTACAATCAACATTGTCAAGTTGGCTGACAATAACCATTGCCACTTCGCCTAACAGTAAACATGGTAAAAGTGACAGACGATAAACGTTGTCAAGTTGGTAGAAGGTAAACGTTGTCAAACTGGCTAATAGTAAATATTATCTAGATGTACACTAGACATTGTCAAGTCAGTTTACAGTAAACATTCCTGAGCTGGTTTACTATGAACACAGTTGGAGTACGGTTGACATGGTCAAGATGGCTGACTGTAAACTGTGTCGGTTATGTTGAGAACAAGCATTGTTCAATTGACATA
>CM065743.1:9220769-9223269 GCA_033310375.1 Conus canariensis
AAAGAGGGCAACCAGAGAATTTGGGCTACGAATAAAGTCAGTCTAAAAAACAAAAAAAAAATAGACGAAAGAAAGGAAAAGAAAAGAACTAGAAAAAAAAAAAAAAAAAGGGAATAAGTTAATTGTGCTGTCTAGAATGAAAGTGAAGACCCTGGCGGTTCGGCCGGACGTGCAGACTATGCAGGCTAATGACCTTTGTTCTTCAACTTTCGTCGCTTGTTAGTAATGCCGGCTTTTATATGAGTGTGTTGTGTGGTGTGTTGTGTGTGTGTGTGTGTGTGTGTGTGTGTGTGTGTGTGTGTGTGTGTGTGTGTGTGTGTGTGTGTGTGTGTGTGTGTTTGTGTGTGTGTGTGTGTGTGTGTGTGTGTGTGTGTGTGTGTGTGATGTGTGTGTGTGTGTGTGTTGTGTGTGTGTGTGTGTGTGTGTGTGTGTGTGTGTGTGTGTGTGTGTGTGTGTGTGTGTGTGTGTGTGTGTGTGTGTGTGTGTGTGTGTGTGTGTGTGTGTGTTTTAATTACAACGCAGCACTTCATATCAGTAATGCATGTCGTCATGAACAAAACTAATTTCAAAGAAAAATTATCATAATTATTCGCAGGACAAAAGGGACAAATGAATAACAAGACAAAACACGACGCGTTTCGACCTCTGTGCTTTTCTGCATGCAAGATAAACAACGTTCAAGACAGTGAACACGAAGAACAAGCGGTCACCACGCTTCCCTCACTGGGCGCAAGATGGACGTTGAATGAAAACGAGGCCGCTGGGAAGGAAACAGTTCGAGTTGAAATAATAATGATGATGATGATAAAAATAATAGTAATGATAATAATGATGATAGCAATAATAATAATAATAATGATAACGATAAAAATAATATAAAAACTAATTACAATAATAATGGTAATAATAATAATAACAATAATAATTATTATTATTACTATTATAATAACAATAATAATAAATACTGAAAATGATAATTGACAATGATAATAATGACGATGATGATGATAATAGCAGCTACAACGACAACAAACAACAACAAAAATAATAACAATAATAACATTAATAATAGTAATAATAATGATGATAAGAATAATAATAATGATGATGATGATAATGATGATGGTGATGATGATGATAAGAATAATGATAATGATAAGAATAATAGAAGTTACAATGATAACAACAACAACAATAACGATAATAATAATGATGATAACGGTAATAAGAATAATAATAACAACAATAATGATAAAATAATAATAATGATAATAACAATAATGACAATGAATGTCGTCATAACCTAGACTATGCTGTCATGACTTTGATAAAAACACCAGGAAGATGCAAATAGCGGAAACAAACATTCACAACAAACGACATAAAAGGACAAACAAACGGGCAAACACACACACACAAACAAAACCCATCGTGGGTTGTAATTCAGTCTGTCATCAGACAAATTGAATATCTTCTTCCAGCATGCTTGACAAATGTTTTCATCAAAACATGTCCATAATTCAAACCACAATTCATTACATACGAGTGTGAATACTCATCCTCCCCTCCCCTTCCTCACCAAACATCGCTTCCATCTCCCCCATCCTAACTTTTCCCCTACCCCGTCGTTTTACACTGTCATGTACAAAGAGTACATGAGAGAGAAAGAGAGAGAGAGAGTGTGTGTGTGTGTGTGCGTGTGTGTGCACATGAGTCCGTGTGTGTGTACCTTTGCAAGGTATTACTGGGAAAAAAAATGTAGATGTATGATAATAATAATTATAATAATAATAATGATAATAATAATAATAACAGTAGTAGTAATAAACAGTAAACAAGTGGGGTAACCTTTTGCTCCCATAAGAAAACCTAACACAGAGTAACTTTTATTCAAGACTGGCACAGCCTTTTAAACTTGAATAAAGTCAGACAAATACATAGACGAACAGTCTAATAGTGGGGGAAAAAAACAAGCGCAGGCCAACAACTCAACTGTCTTCATAGTAATGACTTGGCAAAGATTTGTACTTAAGGAGAGGGGGGGGGGGGGGGGGGGGGAGTTTGAAGATGGAGAAACTGGGAACATGAAATTAAGAAAATATATTACAGATATGAAAACTCTTCACTTGCTGCATAAGGGAACCATCGTAATCCCTTTTGAAGGCAGATATATTTTTCAGGCTAATTTCCAGTCCAAAGAGCTGTGCAGCCTCTGCAAAGCAGGAAGTTAGCCTTTGTAGAGCTGCTTCTGTGTGAGCAGCAAGGGCAGCATGACTGCACGAAACACGCTGATCTTGGTGCTTTGCTTCAAATGCCGGTTGTTCCACACTCGTTTGCAGAGTCTTCCGAATGTACTGTTTGCTTTGGCCAGTCTGTTGTCAATTTCTTTATCAAGCTTGGCATCTGAAGAGATGGTGCACCCAGATAGCTGAACTGGTGGACTGTGTTCAGCTCTGTCTGGCCACCTGTGATGTGAGGAGAGTGGAACTCTGTTCGGGGT
>CM065743.1:9230769-9235769 GCA_033310375.1 Conus canariensis
AGTAAGTCCTTATCCATAATCTATCACACTGAGTACAAGTGCGTGGTACAGTCAGTAGAGATGGTGCTGTTCAATACCTTTAGCTGCCATTGCTTTCATGGCAGATAGGCCTTTTTTGCATTAAAAACAATATTCTTAACATGCTTTCTAAAGGTCAGCATTCTGTCAAAACCTACACCCAATAGCGTAGGTTGTTAGTTGATTCAATTGGTATTCCACTGAAAGAAACTCGTAAGGGTACGTGTCCTGATGTCTTGTTGTTGAGAGTGCATATTAAAGTCTGGGCTTTTGTAGGGTTGATGGACAATCCAGTTTCTTGACACCACTGAGCAATGTTGTTCAACTGTTGCTGAGCTGCTTTCGTTCTTTCTTGAGCATTCTTTGATGTTTTGTAGATCAGACCGTCTTCTGCTAGTGTCAACACTCGAGCAATTCCGTTTCTGTTGAGGTCTGCAGGGCCTTTAGTGTAAACATTGTGCAAAACAGGGGAGAGAGGAGAACCTTGAGGAAATCCCATAGACAGTTTATGAAGCTCAGACGTAGGATGACGGTTCGGTCCTGAAGTGCCGCTGCTATTCATCGTGTACCTTGCTGACTCCATAGTCAAGGAGTAGTTCCATGAAAAGCGAGAACTGGACTTTGTTGTATGCATCTTCCGGATGTATTGCAACAGCTAGTGTTTCTTCCCTTCTTTGGAATCGTTCGTATACTTCATAGGCTAAAGCAGCCGCATTTTCCCACGACACTTTTACCTGTTCTGTAGCCTCCTTGATTTGATGGGAGGATTTGTCGACTTTCAAGATCTCTTGCGAGTTTCCTTGCTATGATTCGTTCCATGAGCTTTCCTGCTACATTTTGCATAGTGAGTATGCGGTAGCCATTTAGTCGATAATGATCTTTTCCTGGATAATAATGATGATGATAACCTAAACATTATGTGGAAGAAGTTGGAAGCTATAGTTCGGAGATCTCAGGTTAGATGCTCTTTCCAGGGTGAACCCGCTTTTCCCCACCTCCACCCACCCCACCTCCACCTCACCTCCCAAATGTAAATGTTTCCGCTGTTGGGGGGAAAAACGATGTGCTACAAGTAAGCAAATATTAAAACTTACAACAGAACGGTGTGAAACATTATCTGAAACGGTGAGTTTTTGTTGTTGTTGTTGTTGTTGTCTTTTTTGAGGAAACGAGATATTTTCTTCTTTCATTAGATACATAAGGAACGACAGGAGAATGACGTTGATTGTCACGTGGGAAATCTGCCATTGAGTCTGACAACTTAGATGAGGCCATTATGTTAAATGAAGCATCGCTGGCATACAAGGTAAATGCAAAACGAGAAAAACCCGAGTACTTATCGAATGACGACCATTTCTTTCTTTCTTTCTTTTTTTCTTTCCTTTTCTCTATCTGTCTGTCCGCCTTTCTTCCTTCTTTCTTTCTCTCTTTCTTTCTTTCTTATGTCTGTCTGTCTGTCTGTCTGTCTGTCTGTCTGTCTGTCTGTCTGTCTCTCTCTCTCTCTCTCTCTCTCTCTCTCTCTCTCTCTCCCAACAGTTGGGCGACTTGGAAGCGCACACCTTAAACGAAAGGTTTCTGAATGGTGAAATATCAGTCACTGAAAGACAGGGGATTATAATTTTGTTTAGGGGGGGGGGGGGATAACCCAAAAATTGCCTTAAGATAGGAGATTAACAACCGTTTTGAATGTAGTTTGGTAAAAAAAAAAAAAAAAGGAGTAGCTTCCACAGCCAGTTAAATAAAATCAGTCTAACCAAAACTCGTGAGCGGAGACTAGGCCTGAAGTATGCCTGAATTATGCCTGTCAGGTATATTGGTTACATTAGCTCGTTTACGCTATAATTCATTACTTTGGGGAGAAAAATGATTACGAGAGTTGCTTCTTTCAATCGATTTCAAAAAAGCATTCAGTTCCGTCCTCTGGTCCTACATATAAAGGTGTCTTACAGCATCTGGCTTTGGGTGTGACCTATGTGAACGTATAGTTACTTTTTTTTTTGTTTTTTAACTATAACGTAAAGTTGTACGTAATTGGGAAAATATCAAGAAATGTTGTAATAGAGAACGGCTGCTTTCAGGGAGATCCAGTATACCTCTACTTTCCCCCCTCATTTATGCGCTGAAATACTTACATGTGATGTAAGAGAGGATTTGTATATTAAAGTCGTAAAAATAGCAGACCTCGAATTTCAAATTATTTTTTCGATGACACTTTTTTTTTTTTTTACTTTGGAAGAGGATAGAAAATGTTATGAGAAACTGTTGGAAAAATCACGGCGAATAATGTGTTGTATTACAAAAAATGGGAATAGAAACAATCTTGCACTGGAAAGTGGAAATTAGAGAGTAGAATACAAAAAAGTTTTCTTACGAAATGTAGGCACTGAAGTAAAGTTTCTAGCATGCATAAACTGCTTACTATTACTTCCTCGAGTGTTGACTCTTGCAGATGACGGTCTGATTTACAAATCATCAAAGAATGCTAAAGAAAGAATGGAAGCAGTTCTGCAGTAGTTGAACAACATTGCTCAGTGGTGTCAAGAAACTGGATCGTCCATCAACCCTACAAAAGCCCAGACATTTGTCTGCACTCTCAACAACAACACATCAGGTCAAAGACCCTCACCAGTTTCCTTCGATGGAATACCAGTCGAATCAACCGACAACGCATGCTATTCGGGTGTAGGCTTTGACAGAATGCTAACCTTTAGAAAGCATGTTGAGAATATTGTTCTTAAATGCAAAAAGGGTCAATCTGCCATGAAAGCAATGACAGCTAAAGGCATTGAACAGCACCATCTTTATTGACTGTATCAAGCACTTGTAGTCAGTGTGATTAATTATGGATTAGGGCTTACAGCACTGTCCAACAGCAATCTTCTTAGATAAGAAAGAATTCAAAACGAACCAATGAAACTGATCCTTGGAACTACGTAAGATACCCTGCGGAAACCTCGGGCCACAAGCCAGCCTGATAAGTTCTTGCAGAACGAAACAGCTGGATCTTGCTGGTTAGCTAACCTCTGCATTGACGGAATACTGTCCTTGGCGTTATTATCTTAGGAACACGAGACTAAAAAGTATTCGCTGGAGGAAGAAAGCCTTTCTCATATTCTATCATATCACGGCTGTTTTGCATTTAAAGATTTGCCTCCCTTTGTTTCTAGAAATGGCACCCAGGCCCAGGCTGACTCTCATTTGTCTTTTGCATGACCTACATCATGATGTGAGCCTATCTACAGCAGGGTAGAATGTCGGTTAATCACAGCTTACTATTCCCTAAACCTATATCTTGATTTTTTTTGCCCTTGTAACTGGCCCCCCTTAAGTTATTATTTAACATTTCTCTTTATGTACTCCCAGTTCTTATAGAACAGGGAGTACTTTAGAATGGGAACGAAGAAATGCTGCCTGTGTGTGTGTGTGTCTGTCTGTCTGTCTGTGTGTCTGTCTATCTGTGTGTCCGTGGTCAAAATGTGTTCCACTCGCTCCAGACAAAACTACTGGGCCGATCTTTCTGAAAATTTGTAGATATGTTCATTATGGGCCACGGATGATGCCCGATGTTTTAGTTTACCGCTATAGCCGTTACTAACGGCTGTAATGGCCTGTAACGGTTTTTCTTCTTTATGGAATATCTCAGAAAGTACTTGGCCGATGTTTGTAAAAATGAGCAGGTACGTTCATTATGGGTCACGGATGATGCCCGATGTTTTAGTTTACCTCGTTATAGCTGTTACTAACGGCTGTAACGGTTTTTCTTCTTTATGGAATATCTCAGAAAGTACTTGGTTGATCTTTGTGAAAATTAGCAGGTATGTTCATTATGGGTCACGAATAATGCCCGATGTTTTAGTTTACCGTTATAACCGTTACTAACGGCTGTAACGGCCTGTAACGGTTTTTCTTCTTTATGGAATATCTCAGAAAGTACTTGGCCGACTTTTATGAAATTAGCAGGTATGTTCATTATGGGTCACGGATGACGTCCGATGTTTTAGTTTACCCCGTTATAGCCGTTACTAACTGCTGTAACGGCCTGTAACGGTTTTTCTTCTTTATGGAATATCTCAGAAAGTACGTGGCCGATCTTTCTGAAAATTTGTAGGTATGTTCATTATGGGTCACGAATAATGAGCGATGTTTTACTTTACCGTTATAGTCGTTACTAACGGCTGTAACGACCTGTAACGGTTTTTCTTCTTTCTGGCATATCTCAGAAAACACTTGGCCGATCTTTGTGAAAATTAACAGGTATGTGTTCATTGTGGGTCACGGATGATGCCCGATGTTTTAGTTTACCCCGTTACAGCCGTTACTAACGGCTGTAACAGACTGTAACGGTTTTTCTTCTTTTTAGAATGTATTAAAAAGTACTTGGCCGATCTTCCTGAAAATTTGTAGAAATGTTCATTATGGGTCACAGATGATGCCCGATGTTTTAACTTACCGTTACAGCCGTTACTAACGGCTGTAACGGCCTGTAACGCTTTTTCTTTTTTATGGAATATCTCAGAAAGTACTCGGCCGATCTTTGTGAAAATTAGCAGGTATGTTCATTATGCGTCACGGATGATGCCCGATGTTTTAGTTTACTCCATTATAGCCGTTACTAACGGCTGTGACGGCCTATAACGGGTTTTCATCTTCATGGAATATCTCAGAAAGTACTCGGCCGATCTTTCTGAAAATTTGTAGGTATGTTCATTATGGGTCACGAATAATGAGCAATATTTGAGTTTACCGTTAGAGCCGTTACTAACGGCTGTAATGGCTTGTAACGGTTTTTTCTTCTGTATGGAATATCTCAGAAAGTACTTGGCCGATCTTTGTGAAAATTAGCAGGTATGTTCATTATGGGTCACGGATGATGTCCGATATTTTAGTTTACCCCGTTATAGCCGTTACTAACTGCTGTAACGGCCTGTAACGGTTTTTTTCTTTATGGAATATCTCAGAAAGTACGTGGCCGATCTTTCTGA
>CM065743.1:9240769-9243269 GCA_033310375.1 Conus canariensis
AAACATGTTGACAAAAGCATCACTGCAGTCGTGACATGGGCTGTACTCTTCTAAACGGTTCCCATCTTCCAAAATGTTTTGGGAGGAAAGGACGTGGGGAGGCGGGAGGGGGCGGGGGGGGGGGGGTGTGGGAGGGGCGATTTAGGGCTCTCACTTTCCAAATGTTTGTGGGGATAGGGCGGTGGGGGGGGGGGGGGGTGCGTGTGGAAAAACCTTCATCGTTTATAAAAGCTGAAGATGGCAGATGGGGGTGGGTGGGGGTGGGGGGTTAGAGAGGGGGAGGGGCTGCTGATATAACCCAAGGGCAGACCTTACCATTAACGTATCTCACTAACGCGCCCTTCAGGAAGAAACAAACCATGCTATTCCTTAGCGTGAGTTAGGGTTCTTCTTTTTCTTTGTCTCTTCCTGAATTAGAATGAGTTAAGACTTGTCCTTTTCTTTGTCTCTTTACTGACTTAGCTCGAGTTAAGACTCTTCTTTTTCTCTGCATCTTCCTGACTTAGTGTGAGTTAAGACTCTTCTTTTTATTTGTCTCTTCATGACTTAGCGTGAGTTAAAACTCTTCTTTTTCTTTCTCTCTTCCTGACTTAGCGTGAGTTAAGATTCTTTTTTCTCTTTGTCTCTTCCTGACTTAGCGTGAGTTAAGATTCTTTTTTCTCTCTTCGTCTCTTCCTGACTTAGCTAGAGTTAAAAACTCTTCTTTTTTTTCTTTTTACTTTGTCTACTTTTCTGCACGTTAATGGAGTTAAAGATCTTTTTTTCTTTGATCTCTTCCTGATTCGATGAGTTAAAGATATTCTTTTCTTTGTTCTTCTGAATTATAGTTATGTTCCCCTCCTTCTACCTTATGTCTTCCCACCCACACCATCACCAGTCTTTGTGTCTGTTTTTTTTTTTCTAGGCTGGTCGGTGTCTTTTTGCCTTCAAATATGAAGGTGGGATGAGAGAAAGGGTGTAGAGTGAGGAGGGAAATGAGGCGGGGGGGGGGGGGGTGGAAGCAGAGAGTAGTCTGATATTTCTTTGGGGGAAGAGAGGAAGAAAGTAGGGCTCCCGGTCCTTCCTGGTTCCGACGCCAGTGGGAAATAACACAGCGATGACCAGGGCAGTAAAAACAGGAAAGGGAAATGGAATGGAAGAAATGATTGGAGCAGCATAAACACATGAGTGAAAAATGGTATGTGTATATATTGTATGTATGTATGTATGTATGTATGTATGTATGTATGTATGTATGTATGTATGTATGTTTATGTATGTAAGTATGTATGTATGTATGTATGTATGTATGTATGTATGTATGTATGTATGTATGTATGTATGTATGTATGTATGTGTGTATGCATGTATGTATGTATGTATGTATGTATGTGTGTATGTATGTATGTATGTAGGCATGGTTCATAAGAGAGTGGTTTCAGGACTTTCAATGTTAGGACTACCCATAACCAAATGTAAACAAATCGCAAAATACTTGAGCATGTCTGTCATGATTGGGTCTAGGCGTGTTTGGTCATGATGGAATCACCTCATGAACCAGCCTTGAAACTGACAGATGATGGCTTTCAAACTGTGCTTTAAATAGTATCAGCTGACTAAAGCACTGACTGACAAAGAATTGGAGCCAGCCGGAGAGAGAAGGAAGGACGTGGGGACAGAGAGAGAAAGAGGGGGAATAGAAAGAGAGAGAGAGAGAGAGAGAGAGAGAGAGAGAGAGAGAGAGAGAGAGAGAGAGAGAGAGAGAGAGTATGTGTAAGATAACTTTTATCGATGCGTCTGCAATCTGGACTACTGTGCATTGTTGTTGATTTGACAAGTTGATGCATTAAAGTAATTGATATGTATGTATGCATATATGTATGTATGTATATATGTATGTATGTATGCATGCATGCATTCGTGTGTATATGTATCTGTGAATGTATATATGTATCTCTCTCCCTCTCTCTATCTCCCCTCTCTCTCTATCTATCCCATGTCCATACCATTCTATCCATCCATCTATCTATCTATCTACCTGTCTGTCTACCTTTCAACCTACCTATCTATCTGTCTATCTGTCAATCTCTCTCTCTCTCTCTCTCTCTCTCTCTCTCTCTCTCTCTCTCTCTCTCTCTCTCTCTCTCTCTCTCTCTTCTACTTTCGCGCAATCACAATCGCGAAGTTCAGAAAAGCATTGACAAGACTACGATTAGGAATAAACGAACTGAATGGCAATAAAAAAATATATAGATAATCAAGCGATAACAACATGCCCCTTCTGCCCAACAGTAGAAACAGAAATGCACTTCTTAATGTGGTGTCCCAATTACAGGCAATTGCGAACAAAATACATTTTTAAACATTTTAGTAATAGAAACGCAATCACACTGGAAAGTCTGCTACAAAACGATAATACTGAAATCATAAGAGATATTGCAATGTACATCTTCTATGCCTTAAAAACGAGAGAAACCCATATGTAATAGTAATATTGACGATATAGGAAGAACAGAAATTC
>CM065743.1:9250769-9258269 GCA_033310375.1 Conus canariensis
GCGAGTATGTATGCTACTATCTCTCTCTCTTCTCCTTATCTCTCTCTCTCATCTCTCTCTCTCTCTCTCTCCTCTCTCTCTCTCTCTCTCTCTCCTCTCTCTCTCGCTGTCGCTGTCGTCTCTCTCTCTCTCTCTCTCTCTCTCTCTCTCTCCTCTCTCTCTCTCTCTCTCTCTCTCTTGCGCAAATGCTTCAGTGTGTTACATTCCTCTTCATACCATCCAAATAGCTCAAGCCTTTCCTATGTTGCTATCTCACACCAATATACGCGATTTCAAGGAATGAGCTATTAGCTGTATACGTAGCTGAAGTACGTTTCTGAGGGGAAAAAAAGAGTACTGGAATAATTTTAGGGTGATCCAACATGTATGCGTGTTGGAGTGAGGGTGGGGGTGGGGGGTGGGTGGGGTGAAAGCGGGAGAGTGAGACTGAGGCAAGGGGAAAAGTCGGGAGTGGGGGGGTGGGGGTGGGAGCAAGGGCAAATAATGAATACGTGTGTGTGTGTGTGTGTGTGTGTGTGTGTGTGTGTGTGTGGTGTGTGTGTGTGTGTGTGTGTGTGTGCGTATGTGAGCGGGCATGCATGTGAAATTTGTGCTTTTGTTATTGGTAAATGCGATTGTTATCCCCCTTGCCTAAAGGATTTAACGACTAAATAGACGTTGAAAAACTCCTCTTTCTTCTCCTCTCCTCTCTCTCTCTCTCTCTCTCTCTCTCTCTCTCTCCTCTCTCTCTCCTCTCTCCAGTGTGTGTCTATCAGTCTGTCTGTCTGCCTGTCCATCTCTGTCTGTCTGTCTGTCTGTTTCTCTCTCTCTCTCTCTCTCTCCTCTCTCTCTCTCTCTTCTCCTCGCTCGCTCGCTCGCTCTCTCTCATCGCACAGAAAAGTGTCCCTAATGGACGAATGGGCTTGGACGGTGTCAGCAGTATCTAGTGCAGCTGACAGGACGACCTTGTCTGGACAACGTTCAGAAAACGAAGACAAACATGAATGTTTCACCAGGGTTGTCTGTGGCCCCAAGGTATATCAAGCAGCCCGGTCCTTTCGTTTTGTTTTGTCTTGTTCTGTTTTGTTTTGTTTTGTTTTGTCTTGTTCTGTTTTTTTTTTTGTTTTGTTTTGTTTTGTTTTGCTTTGTTCGAACATTCGGAGATCTCGCTTGACCGGAGCCGTTATTTTCCTGACCGGGGTTAAAAGTTGCCTTGGGGTGTATATTTCTCTGCGACACCGGATATAAGAAGAAAAATAATGAAATAAAAAGAGATGATCTGTCATTTTTTTTTTTTTTAATGAGAGCAACGAGTAGTTTTTCACATCATTGTTATCATTACCACCACCATAATCATCATGTCTTCATATTCTACCTCTTCTTCTCCCCAATCCCCCTTCTTCTTTTTCTTCTTCTTCTTCTTCTTCTTCTTCTTCTTCTTCTTCTTCTTCTTCTTCTTCTTCTACACCTCACCATTCTCTTTCCCTTCCTCCTCCTCCTTCTGCTCTTCATCCTTCTTGTCTTTCTGCGCCTTTCGCTTTGCCCCCCCCCCCCCCCAACCCCCTTATTTTCTCCTCCACCCTCTTCCCACTCCCCCCCCCCCCCCCCTCAGGCTTCCTCTTTGTCTCCTTCTCCTTTCCTATCTCTTCCTTCTCATCCCTTTCATCCTTCTTGTTGTCCTTCTCCTCTTCCCCCCCCCCTACCCCCCCCCCCCCACCCCCACTTTCTCATCTTCATCTTTTTTTTCTCCTCCTCCTCCTCCTCCTCCTCCTCCATCTTCTATCTATCATTGTCCTCTTCCTTCACTTTACCCATCTCTTCCATCTTCTCTTTGTTCTCGCCCCTCCCTCCCTCCCCCCCCCCTCCACCTCTTTCCCCTCTTTCCTCATCCTTCTCTTCGTCGTCCCCTTCCTTTTCTTTCCTTCTTTACCTTTTGTCGTCTTCATCCTTCCTCTCTTTGTCCTTCATCTTCTTTTATCTTCCTCTTCTTCCTTCCTTTTTTTTTTTTTTTTTTTTTTTTGTTGGTCTTTTTCCACGTCTTCGTCCTTGTCGTTGTCTTCGATCTCATGGACGGTGTCCTCATTCTTCTCCAAACCCTCCTGCTACATTTCTTTGTTCTCCTCCTCCTCCTTCTCTCGCTCTCCCTCCCGCACCCCCACCCCCTTTCCCCCTTTGTTCTCCTTGTCCTTCTCCTTCAGCTGCCTGTCCTCCTCCTCCTCCTCCTCCTCCCTCCTCCTCCTCCTCCTCCTCCGCCTCCTCCTTTTTCTATTTGTTCTCCTCCTTGTCTTTGTTGTCCTCCTCCTCAATCCCTACTCCTGCTCTTCATTGAGCTCCTCTTCCTCCTTCATTTTATGTCCGTTTTCTCCTTCTTCACTCCTCCTTCTCCTCCTCCTCTTCCTCCTTTTCGTCTTCCTCCTCCTCCTCCTCCTCCTCCTCTTCCTCCTCCTCTTCTCTGATTATCATCCTCCGTTTTGTTCTCCTCTTTGTCCTCCCCCCCCCTCCCCGTCCCATTTTTCTCCTCCTTCCCCTCTTTGTCTTCCTCCTCCTTCTTTTTTTGCCGACCTGCTCTTTGTTTTCTTCGCCTCCTCCTCCTCCTCCTCCCTCCCTCTCAATCCTCCTCCACTCACCTCTTTCACTGTCTCCTCCTCCTCCTTCTTCTTCTCTTTCTTTTGTTCTTATTTTCCTTCTTTGTTTGTTTGTTTGTTTCTTTCTTTCTTTGTTCTCCTTCCTCTTCCTCCTCCTCCTTCTCCTCCTCCTCCTTCTCCTCTTCATCCTTCTCCTCCTCCTCCACCTCCTTCTCCTCCTTCTCCTCCCTCTCCTCCTCCTTCTCCTCTTCCTCCTCTTCCTCCTCCTTCTTCTTCTTCTTCTTCTTCTTCTTCTTCTTCTTCTTCTTCTTCTTCTCCTTCTTCTTCTTCTTCTTCTTCTTCTTCTGCTCGCCTAAATCCTCCATCTCCTTGACATCTCTTAGTCCTCTCTCTCTTGCTTCTTCTTCTCTTCCTCCTCCTCTACTTCTTGCATCGAGTCGCCTTCTTCCTCCCCTGTCTTCTCTCCTTTCTCCCCTCCTCTTCCTCCTCTCTCTTCTTCACTTTCCCCTTTTTGCGTTCCTCTTCCTTCTTTTGACACTTTTTCTTTCACTCCTCTTCCTCTTTATTTTAGTTTTCCTTCTTCTGACCCTCCTCCTCCTCCTCCTCTTCTTCCTCCTCCTTCTCCTCCTCCTCCTCTTCCTTCTCCTTCTCCTCCCCTCCTCTTCCTCGTTCTCCTCCTCCTCCTCTTCCTTCTCCTTCTCCTCCTCTTCCTTCCCCCTCCTCCTCCTCCTCCTCTTCCTTCTCCTCCTCCTCATTCTCCCTCCTCTTCCTCCTCCTCTTCCTCCTCCTCCTCCCCTCCACCTCCTCCTCCTCTTCCTCCTCCTCCCTTCCTCCTCCTCGTCCTCCTTCTCCTCCTCGTTCTCCTCCTCTTCTCTCTCTCCTCCTCCTCCTCCTCCCCTCCTCCTACTTCCTCCTCCTCCTCCTCCTTCCTCCTCTTCCTCCTCTCCTCCTCCTCCTCCTCTCCTCTTCCTTCCTCTCCTCCTCCTCCTCCTCTTCCTTCCCTCCTCCTCCTCTTCCTCCTCCTCTTCCTCCTCCTCCTCCCTCCTCTCCTCCTCCTCCTCCCTCCCCCTCCTCTCTTCCTCTCTCCTCCCTCCTCTTCCTCCTTCTCTCCCTTCCTCCCTCCTCTCCCCTCCTTCTCCTCCTCGTTCTCCTCCCTCCTCTCTCTCCTCCTCCTCCTCCTCCCTCTTCTCCTCCCTTCTCCTCTTCCTCCTCCTCTCTTCCTCCCTCCTCTTCCTCCCCCTCTCCTCCTCCTCCTCCTCCTCTTCCTCCTCCTCCCTCCTTCCCTCCTCCTCTCTTCCTCCTCCTCCTCCTCCTCCTCCTCCTCCTCTTCCTCTCTCTCCTCTCTCCTTCCTCCTCTTCCTCCTCCTCCTCCTCTCTCTCCTCCTCTTCCTCCTCCTCCTCTCCTCCTCCTCCTCCTCCTCCTCCTCCTCCTCCTCCTCCTCTCCTTCTCCTCCTCCTCTTCCTTCTCCTCCTCTTCCTTCTCTCTCCTCTTCCTCCTCCTCCCCTCCTCGTCTCCCTCCTCCTCCTCCTCCTCCCTCCTCCTCCTCCTCTCTCCTCCTCCTCTTCCTCTCTCCTCCTCTTCCTCCTCTTCTCCTCTCCTCGTCTCCTCCTTCCATCCTCCTCTTCCTCCTCCTCCTCTTCCTCCTCCTCCTCTTCCTCCTCCTCTCCTCTTCCTCTCTTCCTTCCTCCTCCTCGTCTCCTCCTTTCATCCTCCTCTCTCCTCCTCCTTCTTCCTTCCTCCTCCTCTTCCTTCCTCCTCCTTTCTCTCTTCTGTCTCCTCCTTCTTCTTCTCCTCCTCCTCTTCTCCTCCTCCTCCTCCTCCTCTTCTCCTCCTCCTCCTCCTCCTCTCTTCTCTCTTCCTCCTCTGTCCTCTTTTTCTCCTCTCTTCCTTCTTCTTCTTTCTTGTTCTCTTCCTTCTCCTCTCTTTCTCTCCTTTATCCAGTTTTCTCCTCTCCTCTCTTCTTTCTCCTTTCTTGGCTCTTCCTTCTCCTTCTTTTCTCCTATCCTCTTCTTCATTCTAATTCTTTCCCTGTCCTTTCCTTCTCTCTTTCTCCTTTCTTCTTTTCTGCTTCTCTTAGTTCTCTCTCACTCCCTTCTTTTCGTCCTTCGTTCCCTCTCCTCTTCTCCTTCCCTCTTCTTTTTCCTTCTTCTTCTTCTTCATTCTTCTTCTTCTTCCTGCTTGCTGAATGTCGTTAAACGGGCCGATCCAAGCGTTATGGATCAGATGGGCCAAGACATGTTGCCCAGGAAAGCTGCGTGGAAACATGTCCTCCAGCCTTTGATCCCCCCAAAGGAAAGTGGGATCCCTGGCCTCCCATGAAGTAGGCAGAGGAAGGGGAGGGGGGGGGAGGAAGGGAAGGTGGATGTGGAGGGATGTGCCGTGTTTGTCTTACTACTGCTTTGACGAGCAATGGTCGGAAAGGGGTGGGGTGGGGGTGGGTCTTTTAGCTTTTAATTTCTTTTTTTTTTTCCTTTTAAAAGCTTCCGAGAGGCGGAGCACGTGCTAACCGTTTGTTCTTGTTTGGGGGCACAATAGTTAGTTCGACAGCGTACAAAAGGGGGGGAGAGAGAGAGAGAGAGAGAGAGAATGTGAGAGAGGAGAGTGTGGGGTGGTGTGTGTGTGTGTGTGTGTGTGTGTGTGTGTGTGTGTGTGTGTGTGTGTGTGTGTGTGCTCTCACGCACTTGTGATTTAAATCAGACGATAGGTGCAGCAATTTTCAGTCAGCAGCTGTTTAGCCACTGGATCAATGATTTCTACAGTGTGCATACTCCTGAAGTGGACCAGCAAAGAATAGGAACCCTTCCCGGATTTGAACCTGTATATTTCGGAGTCCCATTTCCACATACTAATCATAACCTCTGACCAACATGGCATTCTGGTTGTTGTGGTAGTGTTTTCAATACTCATACAAGTACTGTATTGCTTCAATCATAAAGGCAACGGGTCACAAATCATGGTTTTATCAGTGGTTTCAATCGTCCTATGAAATTACCAACAAGCATGAAATTATGACCAACAGTACATGAGCTAGGTATGGCAGACAGTGAACAAGAACTCATCAGATTTGCAAACAAAACTCTGGATGAAACATCAACAACAGACGGCTTGGAAATCAGTACCCAGATCTATGTGGATGAAACATCCCGCACACTTCAAGACACACAGTTCTGAACACCTGGCCAACAGCCACCATCGCTGCCCCAAACCAGTAGCTCTGCACTTCAACCATCCCCGTGTGTTGTTGTTGTTGCTGCTGCTGCCTGCTGCTGCTGCTGCTGCTGCTTGTTCTTGTTCTTTTAACCTGCATCTTCTTCGCTATAACCTCTGTTCCCTTCCATAGTTTTTTGTTGTTAACCAAAGACTACACTGTGCTACAAGATCGGATAGACAGTCTGTTTGAGCTTTGCTTTCATTTTTGTTTTGAGCTGTATTGGTCCTGCTTGAAATAGACCCAATAGGTCGAAACGTGTTGCGTTTGTTTTGCAATTGATTTTGTTCCTTCATTTTTGTGGTGGCCCAGAAATTATGTTTTTGTTACAGTGCCCAGAAGACCAAACTGTTAGCCATCCACAGCAGCACCACTACTACTGATGTAACTATCCACTGACGGAAGCTGGAAACTGTTCAACTCTTCACTTAACCTGGGATCCCCATCAGCAATGAGGGATCCAGCTCAGAAATTCCTCTCAAGGGCAGCAAAGACAAAGCAGAGCTATCCACGCTGAAACGTGCATGGAAGAACAAGAACATCTCCACCAAACACAGGATCCGGCTCCTGCGTACACTGGTACAGACGGGCGGGGATCAGCTGTCCGCAAAGGTGCAGAGACCTGTGAAGGCAACAGAATTGCTGCAGCTGAGCAGCGCAGGATGATCAGGAAGACCAGTGTCAACAGATCTCCAGCTGCTGCCACCATCCCCTGTCCGTACTGTGACAGATCTTTCCGGGCGCAGATCGGCCTGACCAGCCATCTACGCACTCACCCCCGATCCCAGGATGACTAGATGGTCTTCGTCGTCTCGACGGACAACAACAACACGCTGGTACATATACCATCTTACTGCAAGCATGCCAGATATGCTCACCCTTACAACGGATCTGAAAATAAAAGTTCAAACTATGGAAATAAAATGATGCCTCTGTGGCGAAAAAAATGAAGAGGAATCATCAGACAC
Source organism: Conus canariensis (assembly GCA_033310375.1). Taxonomy (NCBI): domain Eukaryota; kingdom Metazoa; phylum Mollusca; class Gastropoda; order Neogastropoda; family Conidae; genus Conus; species Conus canariensis. Next base: position 9,257,511 of record CM065743.1, read on the forward strand.
ACTGACATGGCAAAATGGTAGCACCTACGAGCTACGTTCGAAAAATATTATAGAAACACTGATCATAACCCAGAGTGCGGCAAGTAGGACCATACTAAAATCTAGCTGTAGTCAAGAAAAAAAACTACGTTGATATTGCTATGTCATAAGATCAAATGAACCTGGCTAAGAACGATCCTCCAGGGGACAGTGGTTATGAGGGAGACGGAGGGCAAGACAGTACCAATGATGGACTGACAATCATTTCCGAGTGGATGGGGAAACATCTGCACCGGCCCAGATCTTGCACACAACTTTTAAAGTATGGAAGTATCTGGGACAGTAGTCATCAGTGCGGCGTCCCAATGAATAGCCATGGAGTTAAGGGAGAGAGGAAGAAAGAAGAAGAAGAAGAAGAAGAAGAAGAAGAAGAAGAAGAAGAAGAAAAGAACAAGAAGAAGAAGAAGAAAGAAAAGAAAAAGAAGAAGAAGAAGAAGGAGAAGAAGGAAACGGCGAATTATTTAAAGTTTCGGCTGATTAAGAAAGTACATGTATGTTGTTTGAAGATAAACTCAGCAAATGCTTCTCTACATGCATGAATACGAAAAATGGGATAACAAGCGTTTACCAGCCTCCTCCTTAAACTAACACCAACTTAGCATAGGTTTAGTAGGAAAACAGGGATCGGGTGTTTGTGAATAAGAGAAACATAAAGTGTAAACATAAAGCCTTTCACTGACGATTATACAGGTGCCATTAAATTCTGTCCTGAAAATAGAA
>CM065743.1:9263269-9280769 GCA_033310375.1 Conus canariensis
TTCACTGTTCTCTTTCGGATGCTATCCGTCTCTCGCAGGCGTGTGGACTTTGGTGAAGGTGTCTTCGCTTTGGTTGTTTGATTCCATAGGCGTCCCTACAGTTTCTGTACACAATCTCTCCAAACGTGGCCAGTTTGGTTTTATGTTTTCAAACATGCTGAAACACAGTAAAAACTATTGTACACATTTTGGTACATTATTGTTTATATGAAGATAATGGTGAGAGATAGTGTACACAATTTGGGATAATAATTATACATGTCGACATCTAGACAGGATTGGTGTACACAATGTGAGACAATTATCATTCATGTTGTGATGATACTGGTGGAGGGTGAACACGATGTGGGATAACTATCATGCATGTCAAGATCACAACGATAGATTTTTTTTTTCGGATTTTAAAAAATATGTTAAGATTGTTTTGATACATTATTGCATTCTTCTTCTTCTCTTCTTCTTCTCTCTGCTTTTGTTTCTTTTCTTTTTATTCTAATTCGTCCTATTTCTTCTCATCCTCCTTCTTCTCTTCACCATCTTCTTCTTCTCCTTCATTCTTCAACTGGTTATACTTCAGAAGAGAGAGACAGACAGACAGACAGACAGACAGAGACATACAGACATACAGAGAGAGAGAGAGGATTTTGTATCACACATTCCTTTTATTTCATTCTTCTCCATAATGTTTTCATCGTCTCCCTTCCTCTTTGGATGTCTGGTCCCTTTATTGCCGTCTCCATGGAGCCTAGCCCCCTCCCCATCCCATTCTTCTTCACAACACAGCAGGCAGGAAGGGGTTGGGGGGGGGGAGGGTCGGTGTTTGGACATGGGGTATTTCACTGGCCCTTCTTCCAGACAGCTTTGATGGTGGAAACCATTTCACTGACACAAATACTGACAGAGGCGAGAAAAAAGGCCTCCTTCCTTCTGTCTCGCCGTCTCTCTCTCTCTCTCTCTCTCTCTCTCTCTCTCTCTCTCTCTCTCCTCTCTCTCTCTCTCTCTCTCCTACACACACACACACACACACACACACACACACACACACACACACTTCCTCCACCCCCTTCTCTGTCTCTCTGTCTCTGTCTCATTGTCTCACTCACATTCTTTGTATGTCAGTCTGTCTGCCTGTTTGTCTCTCTTTCTCTGCCTCTGTCTGTCTATCTGCCTGTCTGTCTGCCTGTCTGTCTCTTTCTCTCTCTGTCTCTCCCTCTCCCCTCCTCTCTCTCTCTCTCTCTCTCTCTCTCTCTCTCTCTCTCTCCCAACCCTTTCCCCCTCCTGTCTCCTCTTTCCCTCCCTCTCTCTCTACCTCCCCCCTCTCTCTCTCTCTCTCTCTTGCACTCTCTCTTTCTCCCTCCCCCTCTTTCTCTCTCATTATTACGCCTCCTCCCTTCACGTTCAGGTGCTGGTCCTGCTCTCTGTTACTCTGGAGAACCAGTAAAACTTCCAGAGCGCTGACTCTAAGAAGAATCTTTTTCACGCCCTTTCTCAATCCTGCGTTTAATGTATTTCAGACAGAGATGGATGTTGACCTCTGCTCCTCTCCCTTTGTGAACTTCAAGGCGTCGGAGCCAAGGCTTTCAGTGCTGTTTCTATTGTTGCATGTATTGCGCCAGTCTGTCAGCCTTTTTCATTGTGAAGCGATAGCCAGTGTTTGAAATTATGAATCCAAAAACACAAAAAGAATACTCTCTCTCTCTCTCTCTCTCTCTCTCTCTCTCTCTCTCTCTCTCTCACTCTCTCCCCACACACACACACACACACACACACACACGTTCACACACACATTAGAGAAAGAATATAGATAGGGAGTAGTCAACATTTATAGTTATATGGATGAATGCACAGATAGACACATGGACAGATAATTGTAGAGAAGTAGATTCTCTCTCTCTCTCTCTCTCTCTCTCTCTCTCTCTCTCTCTCTCTCACCACACACACACAACACACACACACACACACACACACACACACACACACACACACACACACACACACACACACACACACACAACTATTGGGATCGTATGGACACGAGTGAAGATGATGATCATTTATTTGAACGTAAATCCGATGATAAGAAACTAATGCTTTCGGTGAACAACTCTTGGGCATGTGTTCAGCATTTGATTGTGTTATAATCAATGGACTGTGTCGATTTCACTGTGATGACTCATTGACGTTTGTCTGTATAACTGGTGGAAGTACAATTGACTATGCTGTAATGTCCAAAGATCTGTGCAGTGAAGATGTGGTTAGCTCTTTGAATGTCCTTTCCTTCATTGATTCACCACATTTCCCTGTGGTATTGACTCTTTGTACAAAGGAAAACACTGGGTGTGGTAATAATGCATCAAAGATAACGAAAATTGAAAAAAATAGCTTGGGATCCCACCAAGGAAGCCAATTTTATGGAAACATTCAAATGAAGTTAAAGAGATTTGTGATGATGCATTTCGTCTCCTAGATAATAATGTTGACCATGCACTGGAGCAATTTACGGCTGCATTGTTAAAGGCAAGTGAGTGTATGAAAAAGTGCATGTTCATTAATAGTGACAAGGAAGAACCTCAGTGGTTTGATGCGGATTGTAGCTTCGCAAAACTTTTTACCAGACAGCTTCTAGACAGGTTCAGACAAACGAAGAAATCTAATGATTCGGCTGCTATACGTTACAGCTCGCAAAGAATATAAAGATCTAAGTAGGTCAAAGCAAACGAGTTATAAACGCGATAAAGCTAGGCAGCTGGCTTCCATGAGCAACAACAGCAAACAGTTCTGGAAAGAACTTAAACAAATTTCAGGAAGAAGTAAAACGGGACTCTGTAAAGAAATAACAGAAAAGCAGTGGTATGCTCACTTTAAACGGCTGTTTAACGAGAACGAAGTCACAACTGGTCAGGATCCAACACACGATCAAATACAGGCTGAGCAAACTAATAACAGTATCTACGAACTTAACAGACCCATTTCGAAACAGGAGGTCTACAGCGCTGTACAAAAATTGGAAAAAGGGAAAGCCTGTGGGCCAGATGTTAAAATGTTAATGTTAAAATCAGCAGACAGCACTGCAGTGAAGTTTTTTTTATAAAGTTCTTTAACATACTCTTTGATAAAGGAATATACCCGGAACAATGGGCTAAGGCAATTATTGTACCTATCTTAAGAAAGGAGATAATAGCTTACCAGATAATTACAGGGGTGTTTCTTTATTGAGTTTAGTAAGTAAATGTTATACGTCCGTATTGAATCAGAGATTGGTCAAATGGGTTGAAGAAAACAAAAAGTTGACTGAGTCACAGGCTGGGTTTAGATGTGGCTACTCCACAACAGATCATATTTTTACACTTAATGCCATCGTTGAAAAGTGTCTATCTAAGAAAGGAGGTAAACTCTATGCTTGTTTTTGTAGATGTGAATAAGGCATTTGATTCAGTTCAACGCCAACTTTTGTTCGATGTTTTATTGCAAAATGGAATACGTGGAAAATTTATGAATGCTGTAACTGCCATATATAAATGTGTCACTTCTTGTGTGCGTATCGAAGATAAATGTATTAAGTAGTTTCATTGTCCAGTTGGTGTAAGGCAGGGTTGTATTTTGAGTCCAATGTTGTTTTCTTTATTATAAATGAAATTGCATCAACTGTAAACAATAATGGGATGCATGGAATTCAGTTTCTGCCCAGTCTGGTAGATCTGTATTTGCTTTTGCTTGCAGATGATATTGTACTAATGTCTAACACTGCAGTTGGTTTGCAAAATCAAATTAGTTTGTTGAATAATGCGTGCAAAAGATTATTTCTGAATGTTAACTCTGACAAGACTAAGGTAATGGTTTTTCGGAAGGGTTTTTTTTTTTTGGAAAACATGAAAAGTGGAATATTGATGGTGTGCAACTAGATATAGTTAACGAGTATAATTACCTGGGATTTGTATTTACAACAAAAAATGAGTATAAATAGAGGAGTAGACGCCCTTGCAGTGAAAGGTAAGAGAGCATGTTTTGATTGCATCAGATATATAACAAAACTGAATAACATTTCAAAGAAGTGCGCGTTTTTTTTTCGAATATTTGATGCACAGATGCAACCTGTTCTTCTTTATGCCTCTGAAATGTGGGGTCTCCATAGACTTGATTCTATTGGAAAAAATACACTCATTGGCTTGTAAGCACTTTTCAAGTCTACCTCTCAGAGTACCAAACAAGTTTGCGTTTGGCAAACTGGGCCGCTATCTTTTGTATGTAAATAGTGCAGTAAGATGCATTCGTTACTGGCTGAGGCAGACAAAGATGGAGGGGTATAGATTACCCAGGCAAGCATATTTAATGCTACGAAACCTAGACGAGAACGGTAAAAAATGTTGGGTGTCTTTAGTAAAGAACATCCTTTTCACGTCTGGGTAGGAGTAGGTTGTGAACAAACTTTCATAGCAGTGTTTAAACAGAGATTGAAGGATGTTTACATGCAGGAGTGGAACGGGTCTGTAACAAGTAAAGATATGTACCGAAGATACCGACTGTTCAAGACAAACTTTGCTTGTGAACAGTATTTCGAATATATGGATATAAAATGCTTCAGGAACTGCTTGATAAAGCTCCGGCTGGGTTTGTTGCCAATCAATGGTTCATTTTTCCACAGAACATTTAAGAACAATGTAGATTTTCTGTACAAAATGTGCAATGTATTAGAAGACGAGGAGCATGTTATAAACCATTGTGTTTTATACAAAAGATTAAGGCAGAAATATTTGACTCTAAATGATCAGCCATTCATTAACATAGTACAAAATGACTCTGTTCGGAAAATCCGTAGGCTGTGCATGTTCCTTTTTAATGCTTTGAAGATAAGACAGGATTTCATGGAAAGTTTAAGAGAAAATCAATAAGAATGCGACCATGCATTACGTATGACACAGGTTAGATCAACTTCATACTTTCGTTTGTTTGTTTGTTTTTGTCCACGATCGCTGAGATATGTGATTTGTTTGACCCCATTCTAGGGGCTGTGGCCTGAAGAATAAAAAAAAATTGTTCTTGTTCTTGTTCTCTCTCTCTGTATGTGTATGAGTGTGTGTGTGTGTGTGTGTGTGTGTGTGTGTATGTGTGTGTGTGTGTGTGTGTGTGTGCGTGTGTGTGTGTGTGTATGCACGTGCGTATGTGTGTGTGCATGCGTGTGTATATGTGTGTGCGCGCGCGCATGCGTCCGTGCGTGCGTGCGTGCGTGCATGTGTGTGTATGTGTGGGTGTGTGTGTGCGTGTGTGTGTGAAGGTTGAAGTCTTCCAGCTTAACGGACTTAGCTGCAGTGAACTGTCAGAAGTTGACTGTGTCTGGGGCACCACCTTGATCCTTCCCTCAGGAGACAGACAGGGCATTTACGTTGAAACACATCCAGTCCATAAGAGGTTCCAACTATCGTCTGTCAGGTCGGATGCCAAATGTTAAACCTTTCCAAAAAGCATCTCTCTCTCTCTCTCTCTCTCTCTCTCTCTCTCTCTCTCTCTCTCTCTCTCTAACACACACACACACACACACACACACACACACACACACACACACACACACACACACATACAAGCGCATGATCGCGCCCGTACACACACATACACACATGTAAATGTCTCTCTCTCTTTCCTCCTCTCTGTATACACACACACACACACACACACACACACACACACACACACACACACACACACACACACACACCACACTAACAAACACACATACACACTCATTCACGTACACACATGCACACACACTCATTTACTCTTTCTCTCTCACACACCCCACACACAGAGGTCCATATATACACAGATCTTCCATCTCTCTCTCTCTCTCTCTCCTCTCTCTCTCTCTCTCTCTCTCTCTTATTCAATGAACCGATTACTAGACAAGAAGTGATTGACGGCATAAAACATTTGAAGGGTGGGAAGAGTGCAGGGCCAGATAACATTGCAGACTCAGATGGAAGATCACAGAGATCATCAGCAAAGTTGCATGAGACCAGACATAGTGTCCACTCTAAGTAACAACAGCTTGATCATGATCGAGCTCACGGTGCCATATGAGAACAGAATGGAGGCAGCTCAAATCTACAAGACTGAAAAGTATGCTGATCTGGCAAAAAGCCTGAGGAGAGAAGGCTATCAGGTCAAAGTCCTCACTGCAGAAAGTTGGAGCTAGGGGGTTGTAGGAACGTCTGCATACAGCCTCATGAAACAGCTCTCATTGCAGGAAGGCAATAAACCAAGCCTGAAAGCAATGGCAGAAGGGCAGAAGAGGTGTTCAAGCTGGATCTGGACAAGGAGGAACAAAAGTGAACTTCATAAGGCTTAATTCCCTACAAATATCAGGTGTCCTGTGGCTCAGTGGTTAAAGCGCGATCATTAAGTGAAAATGAGCATGTCAGAGGGTCATGGGTTCGAATCCCAGCCATGGCTCGTCCCAAGATGGGAAAAAAAGGGGCAGCAGAGGGACATCCGGAGTCATGAACCGGGTGTGGCCCAACCCCCCTAGAGTGTCAGGAGATAAGGGCCGAAACACTTGCTTGAAGGGGGCTTCTCTTCTGAGGACTCTCTGCTGCCACGCTCTCCACGAGTTTCTTTCTACTCTACTAGGGGAAATGCTAAAGAGTTCTAATAATTTAGTAATTGATGTTCTAGTATTGATATTCAATAACTTGTTTCGGAGCGGGTCATTTCCGGTTGAATGGGCTAAATCAATCATCGTTCCTATCCACAGGAAGGGAGATGTAAACACTCCTGTCAACTACCGAGGTGTAGCACTGACAAGTGTGGTCAGCAAAGTTTACACACACATTTTAAATGTGAGATTAAAACGTTGGGCAGACTGGGAAGAGAAAATCGTGGAGGAGCAGGCAGGATCTAGATCTGGGTACAGTACAACTGATCATATATTTACGTTGTTCGCCCTTGTACAAAAGTGCACGCTTAAAAATACAAAATTGTATGTCGCTTTTGTTGATTTCAGAAAGCTTTTGATTCTGTAAACAGAAATATCTTATGGAATGTTCTTAGAAAAAACGGAGTCAACGGAAAGTTGTATATGGCATTACGTGGAATGTACGACTCTGTCTTGGCATGTGTGCGTGAGAAATGTGTTTATTCAGATTTTTTTTCAATTGCCCACGTGGAGTCAAACAAGGCTGCCTTTTAAGCCCACAGTTGTTTTCTTTTTTTATCAATGAGCTTGCTTTAGAACTCTCAAGAAATGGTAAACATGGTATTCAGATTATTCCAGGTGCTGTGGAGATTTTTATGATGCTGTTTGCTGATGATGTAATTCTGTTGTCTAGTACAGCAATAGGATTGCAAAACCAATTGAATGTTTTGAAACGGGAAGCTGATAAACTACAGTTGACAGTAAACCTTGATAAAACCAACATTATAATGTTTCGGAAAGGCGGATATTTAGCTAAGAATGAAGTTTGGTGGTATGGTAATTCTGAGGTTAAAGTAACCAATTCGTACAAACATTTACGAATGTTTTTTACAACAAAATTAAGTTGGAATTTAGGTTGGTGTGAAACAAGCAGAAAAGGCAACAAAGGAGTGATAGAAATTTTGAAAACGTTGAAGAAATTAAATACTACTGATCCACACATATTTTGGAAGCTATTTGATACCCAGATTGAACCGATTCTTACATATGGTGCTGAAATATGGGGACTTGAAGAAAATCTAAAAATAGAAAGAGTGCACACTTATGCAATCAAACGGTTTCTGAATATTCCGATTCATTCGTCCAATAAAATAGCTTACGGTGAAACAGGAAGGTACCCTTTGTACATCAGATGTATTGTAAAGTGTGTTAGATACTGGTGTAAAGTAATACGATTACCAGTAGCTAGAATGAGCAGGCAAGCCTATGACATGATGCTGCAACAATGTGAGTTAGGAAATGTTAACTGGGCCTCTAAGGTTAAGAAAGTGCTGGCAGAGAATGGGTTTGGGATAGTGTGGTTGAGCCAGGCAGTCGGAAACGAACCCGTTTTTATGTCTGAATTCAAAGATAGACTAATTTCCTCGTATAAACAAAACTGGCACAGTCAACTAGAAGAACATGACAGATATTCCTGGTTCCTATCCTTCAAAAGTAACTTGGAGGCAGAAACGTATTTACATCTAGTATCTGATTGGTGGCAAAGAGGTATCCTTGCAAGATTTAGAAATAGAACACTGGGATTAAATGCTAATAAAAGATGGTATCTAAATAATGATGCTGTTGATGATTCATGTCCATTATGTAATGATATTGCAATTAGAGAAGATGAGTTACATTTTTTGTTCACTTGTCCTGCTTATGAGAACATTAGAAAAAAATCAAGACTCTTTGATCATAACATAGTCAAGAGTCGAAACCTTAACAATATTTTGCAAACAAATGATGGAACATTGTTAAAGATGCTGGCAAAATATCTAACAGAAGCTGTAGACACGCGGAAGAAAATTATGAATGAATAAAAGTTCAAAACACTGAGGGGATATCAATTATATTTCATTTTTTATTGTTTAGGATACTTATTTGACCTCGAAGCTTGATGGTTCAAGTGAGTGGTTTTCATAATATCAAGCCAGATAAATCATCTGTACAGAGAATGTATGTGAATGGGGAGAAGGGAGGATAAGGATACAAATGCGTGCGTGCAAGTCGATGGAAGATAGGATGGATCAGTGTGCGTATGTGAAGGGAATGGTTGTTGTGTGAGAATGATTTTTGTACTAGAACATACACAAAAAACGCAAATGAGTGATGGAAATGGAAAGCATTTCTTAATTTTGCTTAGTTGTGTGGACACCTAATTTGCAGTTTTTCTTTTGTTTTCTTTTCTCCTATGCATGAAAAAGACATTGTACCCCCTTGACAAAAAGGCTATAAGCCATTGTCAGTAAAAGATGTCAGAGTCAGTGTTTCTCTCTCTCTCTCTCTCTCTCTCTCTCTCTCTCTCTCTCTCTCTCTCTCTCTCTCTCTCGTTAGTATAGTGTAGCGTAGGGTAGTGTGATGTAGTGTAGTGGAATGTAGTGTATCGCAGAGTAGTGTAGTGGTGCGTGTGTGTGTGCGTGTGTGTGTGGGCGGTGTGTGTGTGTGTGTGTGTGTGTGTGTGTGTGGGGTGTGTGTGTGCGTGCGTGCGTGTGGTGTGTGTGTGTGTGTGTGTGTGTGTGCACACGTGTGAGTGCGTGCGTGCGTGTGTGTGTGTGTGTGTGTGTGTGTGTGTGTGTGTGTGTGTGTGTGTGAGCATGCGTTTGCTCTTCCTTGCATGTGTGTGTGTGTGTGTGTGTGATGTGTGTGTGTGTGTGTGTGCGTGCGTGTGTGTGTGTGTGTGTGTGCGTGCGTGCGTGCGTGTGTGTGTGTGTGTGGTGCGTGCGTGCGTGCGTGCGTGCGTGCGTGCGTGGTGTGTGTGTGTGTGTGTGTGTGTGTGTGACAAATAAGAAAACAGAAAGATGGTGCGAAGGGGATGTCCCATCTGCGTCCTCAATGGCAATTATCTACTGTCAATTTAAACAACTTGTGGACTGTCTGGGAGAGAGAAAGAGAGGTGGGGCGGGGGTTCGTCTTGACTCTTCCTTTTATATCTTCTTCTCTGTGATCTTTTCATCCTTGTTCTTTTGATATCTGTCCCATTTTATCGCTTATACAATGGATCGTAGTGCCCCCCCCCCCCCCCCCCCCATTCCTCCTAACTTCCCAACAGAAGAGACAGAAGGAGGGTCCGTTTGGAATGAGGTATTTCAACGGTCGTTCTTCCAGATAGCTCTGATGATAAAAGGTTATTTGACGAACACAAATACCGACACTGGCAAGAAAAGTACCCCCCCCCTCTCTCTCTCTCTCTCCTCTCTCTCTCTCTCTCTCTCTCTCTCTCTGGTCCTGATGACCGAATCCCTGGTAGAATAATGACGCATCACTGACTGGATAAGGAGTCTGTCTTGTGCCCCCTTCCTCTACAACCCTAGTCTGTGTTTCAGTAAAGTAATGGACTTTATGCCCAGACTTTTTTTTAATGTAGACTCCTCTCCCTGCATGAAACTTCAAGGCATCTGGGGCACGTTTCACAATCATGTCCATTGTTTGCCTGTATTGCATCAACCTGCCAGCTGTTTGTGCTCGTGAAGTGGTGCCCCAGGGTGCAAAACATCGGATTGGAAAAGAGGTATCTTTGTCACTTAAACTGCATCCAGTAGAAAGAAACTCGTGGAGAGCGTGGCAGCAGAGAGTCCTCAGAAGAGAAGCCCCCTTCAAGCAAGTGTTTCGGCCCTTATCTCCTCACACTCTAGGGGGGTTGGGCCACACCCGGTTCATGACTCCGGATGTCCCTCTGCTGCCCCTTTTTTTCCCCATCTTGGGACGAGCCATGGCTGGGATTCGAACCCATGACCTTCTGGACATGCTCATTTTCCACTTAATGACTCACGCTTTAACCACTGAGCCACAGGGACACCTGATATTTGTAGGGAAATTAAGCCTTATGAAATTCACTTTTGTTCCTCCTTGACCAGATCCAGCTTGAACACCTCTCTGCCGCTTCTGCCATTGCTTTCAGGGCTCTGGTTTTTGCCTTCCCTGCAACTGAGAGCTGTTTCATGAGGCTGTATGCAGACGTTCCTACAAACCCCCTAGCTCCAATTTCTGCAGTGAGGACTTTGACCTGATAGCCTTCTCTCCTCAGGCTGTTTGCCAGATCAGCATACTTTTCAGTCTTGTAGATTTGAGCTGCCTCCATTCTGTTCTCATATGGCACCGTGAGCTCGATCATGATCAGCTGCTTGGTTGACTTAGAGTGGACTACTATATCTGGTCTCATGCCACTCTTGCTGATGATCTCTGGGTGACTCTTCCATTCTGGGAGGTCTGCAGTGCACTCCCAGTCATCTGCCCCGTCCAGCAGATTCTGCCTGCATGTTTCGAGTGGCACTGTTGTTCTTGGCCATGATTTGCTGCCTCCTGCTGTGAAGAATGTTGCGGGTGCTTTTGGAGTCCTGATTTTCCCTTTTGTGGTGTTGGTACTAGCCCAGACTACTTGTACAATCTCTTTGAGCACTTGGTTGTGCCTCCATGTGTACCTTCCTTGAGCCAGGGCTACTTTACATGAGCTTAGGACATGCTCCACTGTTTGTTTTTCATGGCAGAGGAGGCATGCAGGATCGTCTGTTTTCCCCCACTTCACCAAGTTTGCATTTGAGGGCAGAAGGTCATATGCAGATCTGAGAATGAAGCTGATCCTGAGAGGGGCCATGTGCCAAATGTCATTCCAAGTGAGACTTCTTTGGAGTGCATTCTCCCACGTTGTCCATTGCCCTTGCTGGCTCTGCTGGACTGCATTTTGGAGTCTTTTTGGTCTTCTTCTTTTCTCATCTCCTGAATCATCATGTCTCTTTTGGCTTTTCCTTTGGCCTTTGACCACCATTCAGTTTTGGTCACCCCCAGTCCTTGTCTGTTGGTCTGTGTGTGTCCTGTTATTTCTCTGATCTTGAGACTTTCTTTTGCAGAATCCATCGCCTCTTGAACTTTCCATTTTCTGCCTGTCTTCAGCTGGGGCTTGATTGCTTCTACCACCTTGTCTCCTGAGTCCTCCAGCATGCTTTGAAGTCTGATCTTCCCTGCTTTGTATTCCTCCAGGATGGATTTCAGTGGTAGTTTCAGCTTTGCTTGGCGACAGTACAGCGCTATGTCAGTCAGACAGGGTGGGACACCAAGCCATTTCCTTGTGAACTTGATTTTGGCTTCCATTGCCTCCACTATGCTGGTGCAGATGTCGTATATCATCAGAGGCCATAGGAGCTTTGGTATCAGCATGAACTGCAGACACCAGACCTTGTATTTGCCAGGGAGCCCACACTGGTCAATGGTCTCCAAGCCTTCCTCCGCCATCTGCTTGGTTTCTTTTGCTCTTTGTGTGTCTTTCAGCGTATCATCATACCATCTTCCAAGGCTCTTGACTGGTTCTTCTGTGACTGTTGGAATGGCCTGGTTGGCAACACTGAAGACCACAGATCCGGCCACTTTTCCTTTCCTCAGTGAGAGACTCCGTGATTTCTTTGGCTTGAACTTCATTCTGGATGAGGCAACTATGTCGTCCAGCCTCTCCAGCACATGACGTGTCTCGTCTTCTCTGGATGAAATCACTGTAGTGTCATCCATGAAGGCCTTGAGAGGAGGCATCTTGTATCCATCGCCAAGGTCTGTTTGTCTCGCGTTGTTTGTTGTTGCTTTCAAGATGAGTTCCATTGCCAGCACGAACAGTATTGGGGAAATTGCACAGCCCATTGCAATACCCACTTCCAAGTTGATCCAGTCTGTTGTGTACTCCTTGGTAGAGAACCGCATTGAGAAGCCATTGAAGTACTTCTTGAGCATGTCACAGATGTTCTTTGGCACATGGTACATCTCAAGAGCCAACTGTATCATCTCATGGGGCACAGATCCATATGCGTTTGCCAGATCAAGCCACACTACGTCCAGGTCTCTCTTTTTTGTTTTTGCTTTTTGGATTGCGTCCCAGATCATTGTGGCGTGTTCTACAGAGCCAGCCACGCCTGGGATGCCACCTTTCTGGACTGACACATCCAAGTACTTGTTTTCCATCAGGTACTTGGTCAACCTTGCTGCCATGACAGAGAAGAAGATTTTCCCTTCGACGTTCAGTAGTGATATTGGCCTGAACTGGCTGATGTCACTTGAGTTTTGCTCTTTGGGGATGTACACACCATCTGCCATCATCCACTGGCCGCTGATCTTCTGGTTTCTCCAAGCCGATCGCAGCAGCCTGTGGAGCCACTCCAGCACCTTGGGACATTTCTTGTAAAGCTGGTAAGGTATTCCGTTTGGCCCTGGTGATGATTTGGCTCTGGCTTTGTCGACCACCTTCTTGATTTCCGCCAACGTTGGAGGCTTGCCATTGAACTGTTCCTCAGGGTTGGTTGGCCACACCAGACCTTGAATGTCGAGTGGTGCTTTGCTCTGTGGGTCAGAGTATGTTTTCCTCAGATGCTGCTCAAGAACTCCTTTGTCCACACTTAGGGTCCCAGATTTTGGCTGCTCAAACAGTGTTTTGGCAAACTGGAAGGGGTCTCTGAAGAAGCGCTCTTGTGTCTTCTTCTTTTTGCTCTTCCTCTTCCTCGCAGATTCCGCTTTGCTGAGGGCGCTGTGTTTTTCTTTCAGGTCTTTCCACAGTTTTTCCAAGCCTTGTTTTTCAGCTGGCAGTGCGGTCTTCATTTGCATCTTGAGGTTTTTCTTTTGGACCCTGATCTTGTCCATCTTTTCTTGGCGTCTGGATTTCTTTGGAGGTGTTTTCTCTTTGGGTAGTTTTGCTCCATAGGCGTCTCTACATGTGGCATACACAATGTCCCCATATGTGGCTAGTTTGTGTTCCAGGGTGCTTTTCCCTATCAGTGCATCGAGTCTTTGGACGATTTTTGCATCCAGTTTCTCCCAATCTTCAGTTTCGTTTGCTCGTGGCAGGTTGAGTTTCAGGCGCCTGGCATCGAGGGCCTGTGCAAATTCCTCATCCGAACCAACAGCGTGGATGTCCTTGGCACTGTGGTTTAAATCCTGGCCTTGGTCTTCCGACGTCTTATCTGCTGATGCAGTGCGCTGCTGCTCATTCAGATGAGTCTTCACACATCCCATCTTTGTTCTGTGGATCTTCATGCCACGGGTGGTAGCGAAACGCTTTCCACAGACACATGGATATTCCATTTGGTCCATGTTCATAGTCCGTTTGGGATTTGCAGTCATGATTGGTTGAGCACCGATGGATTCATCATTCTCTCCCCCTTTCGGTGAATCCTGGGAGCATCTTTTCCTTTTATTCTTAGTAGCCACATATTTAAGGCAAAGTGGGGAGCCAGCCCACAGATCCCTTGGTTCTGGTCTTTCCCAGTGTCCTCCGGTCTTTCCCGGACGTCCTCCGGCCTATTCCCGGAGTTTATTGCTCTGCGCTGTCCAGCAGTTCAGTGGTGTATATATCCTTTCAAGACTCTGATAGTAGATGCAAAGAAAGATAGATAGTTAGATAGATAGATAGATAGACAGATAGATAGATAGATAGATAAGATAAGATAAGATAAGATAAGATAAGATAAGATAAGATAAGATAAGATAATGTTGCTTATAGCCCAGCCGACCGCAAAGGGCCACATCAGGGCTGTCACCATGTTAAAATCAACTCACAAGTCACTCATCACACAATTCTTTAAAACACCTCAAAAAAGCCCATCCGGAAGTTTGTTAAAAATCTTTTCACTGT
Source organism: Conus canariensis (assembly GCA_033310375.1). NCBI lineage: Eukaryota > Metazoa > Mollusca > Gastropoda > Neogastropoda > Conidae > Conus > Conus canariensis. The sequence continues at coordinate 9,277,540 of CM065743.1, forward strand.
AAAATCTCAGATCCGATGAAAAATGTTAATCTCTCTCAAGAACTCAAAGACTGCGTCAGGCGCAACATCTCTGAACGAGATTTTCATGGACTCTGCTGTAAAATGTTTTTGTGTCTCACATCGTGCAAGTCCCAACACTCTAAAAGAATATGTTTCATTGCGAGTGGCACATGACATGGAATGCACCACGGAGCTTCTTCACTCTTTAAAAGGTACGAATGGGTAAAATACGAATGGTCTAGATAGATAGATAGATAGATAGATAGATAGATAGATAGATAGATAGATAGATGGGAGGGTCTGTGTTTGGACATGAGGCATTTCAGTGGCCCTGCTTCCAGACAGCTTTCGTGGTGAAAGGTTATTTGGCCAAGACAAATACCGGCACACGCGAGAAAAAATTCTCTCTCTCTCTCTCCTCTCTCTCTCTCTCTCTCTCTCTCTCTTCTTCTCTTCTTCTTCTTCTTCTTCTCTTCTTCTTCTTCTTCTTCTTCTTTCTGTCCTTCACTAGTCCTATTCACTTTCCTTTGGAAAAGAATAAACACAGGAGCACCACATAGACAAGGATTGTTTCTCGTCCCACGGTTACATTGAAAGCTAGTCTGTGTTATAAAGTACTAATTTCGGGATGGATTCCAGTGTCTGGCCCATTCTCTGTACGTAAATTGAAGGCTACGGGGTAAGTTGCTGTTTCTATTTTGGCATACCTGTCATCAACTTGTCAAGCTTTTTTGACTTTGGTTGGGCAGTATGTAGTCACTGAAACTGAATATCTTTTTAATGTTTATATATATATATATATATATATATATATATATATAATATATGTATGTATGTGTGTGTACATAGATAGATAGATACACACACAATTACACACACACACACCACACACACACACACTATATATATATATATACAATATATATATATATATGGATAGACACACAGATCGACAGACATCTAGCGAGATGGATAGATGGATTAATCAGAGAGACAGACGGGCATGAAGACAGACAGATAGATAAACAAGACAGACAAGAGTGTCTGCTTATGCGTGTCTGAATGACAGACGATAGAAATAGAATGTGTCTTCAGTCAGAGATGCCAGTTAGCCAGCACAGCTGAAATCACACGCATCAAACTACGTTGTCGCACAAGACCTTGCAAAGACCTGCCAGCAGTCTTCTTGGCCTCTACCGAGTGATAACCAGGCCTACCAGCGTGAAGTGATAGTTTCAGTTCAACTGAGTCACTAGCAATCGTGAATCCACATTTTGCTGCAGTGGGGCAGCACGAAGGATTCAAGTAAAGCGCGTAGCAGTTCAGGTGATAACCCGCATTATAGTGCTCCACTCACGCCCCTCTCTTCCCCTACAAGGCAAACTTGACAACACTGCCCGCAGTGAAATCCACTTTCTTGCTTGCTTCCCATGCTGAAGAGCTCTCACAGGGGCGGAACTGGCAATTCTCCTACTGATAAGCAGCTGCTGTCAATTGGTATAAGTTGTTGACTGTCTGGGGAAGAGCAAGAGAGAGAGAGAGAGAGGGTGGGGGGGGAGGGAGGGAGAGAGAGAGAGACAGACAGACAGACAGAGCGAGAGACAGAGAGAGAGCTCAAAACTCAGAAAACCTTTATTCGATCAAGGATAGAGTGAGAGAGAGAGAGAGAGAGAGAGAGAGAGAGAGAGAGAGAGAGAGAGAGAGAATGAGACAGAGAGACAGAAAGATGGGAGGGGAGGAAAGGATGGGCAAAGGAAGAGACAAAGAAGGGAGCACTTGAAACTCAGACAGACAGACAGAAGTGCAAATACAGACTATGACACCACAGAGAGAAGAGAGAGAGAGAGAGAGAGAGAGAGAGAGAGAGAGAGAGAGAGAGAGAGAGAGAGGAGGGACAGGCTGTAGACCCATTTTCACCTCCCTGTCAGCCTAGTTCGATCCTGAAGCCAAGGCTCAAAGATCCTTTCTTCTACTGATGGTTCTTTCTTTTTTCAGTTCCCCTCGTCATCAAAGAGATGCTGGTAGGCTCGTCAGCCTGTGATCTCGTGGAACAGCTGTCGATTTCTGGCAAGGTGTCCAGAGCCCCAGAGACAACGACAGAGGGAACTGAACACAATGGAATGCAGGCTGGCTGTGGCCGACAGGAACAAAAGAGAGATGTGCGAGGTTTCATCTTCCCCACTTAGGACGGGTGTCCAGTAGCTACGTGGGTAACAAATTCGTCACAATGTACACATATCACAGACACACACACACATATAGATCTCTCTCTCTCTCTCTCTCTCTCTCTCTCTCTCTCTCTCTCTCTCTCTCTCTCTCGGTCCGTTTCTCTGTCTGTCTCTCTCTCTCTCTCCCTTTCACTGTCTTTATATTTGTCTCTGTGTCTGTCTGTACCTGTCTCCATCTCTCTGTCTCCCTCTCCCTCTTCCCCCCCCCCCTCTCTCTCTCTCTGTCTGTCTATCTCTCTGCCTCTCTCTTTCTCTCTAGTCTCTCTCTCTCTCTTTCTTTCTGTGTGTGTGAGAGAGAGAGAGAGAGAGAGAGAGAGAGAGGGAGGGAGGGAGGGAGGGATGGAGGGAGGGAGAATTAGGCTTCACAGAGTGTGGTGGTCAAAGTGTGATAGTCACAGAGAGAGAGAGAGAGAGAGAGAGAGAGAGGGGGGGAGGGATTTTGTATCACACGTTCCTTTTATTTCATTCTTCTCCATAATGTTTTCATCGTCTCCCTTCCTCTTTGGATGTCTGGTCCCTTTATTGCCGTCTCCATGGAGCCTAGCCCCCTCCCCATCCCATTCTTCTTCACAACACAGCAGGCAGGAAGGGGTTGGGGGGGGGGGAGGGTCGGTGTTTGGACATGGGGTATTTCACTGGCCCTTCTTCCAGACAGCTTTGATGGTGGAAACCATTTCACTGACACAAATACTGACAGAGGCGAGAAAAAAGGCCTCCTTCCTTCTGTCTGTCTGTCTGTCTGTCTGTCTGTCTCTCTCTCTCTCTCTCTCTGTCTCTCTCTCTCTCTCTCTCTCTCTCTCTCTCTCCCTCATCCCCTTTCCTGTCTCTGTCCCTCTGTCTCTCTCACTCTTTGTCTGTCTGTCTGTCTGTCTGTCTGTCCGTCTCTCTCTCTCTCTCTCTCTCTCTCTCTCTCTCTCTCTCTCTGTGCGTGTGTTGTGTTCCCCCCCTTCTCTCCCTCCCTCTCTTTCTCTACCTTCTCCCTTCCTCTTGATCTCTCTTCTC
>CM065743.1:9283269-9285769 GCA_033310375.1 Conus canariensis
TCTCCCTATTGATAGTCAGCTACTATCAATTGATATACGTTGTTGACTGTCTGGGGAAGAGAGAGAGAGAGAGAGAGAGAGAGAGAGAGAGAGAGAGAGAGAGAGAGAGAGAGAGACCGACCGACCGACCGACCGACCGACAAACAGACAGACAGGCAGACAGATAGACAGACAGACAGATAAAGAGAGACATAGAGAGAGAAATGGGGAAATAGGAGGAAGGGAGGGGGGGGGGGTGTTAGGCGAGACAAAGAAGGGGGCGATTGAAACTCAGACAGGCAGACAGAAGTGCAAAGAGAAGTGTGTTGGAAGAGAGAGAGAGAGAGAGAGAGAGAGAGAGAGAGAGAGAGAGACAGACAGACAGACAGACAGGACAGCAGACAGACAGACAAAGAGAGACAGAGCGAGAGAGACAGACTGAGAGACAGACAGACAGACAGACATATAGTCAGACAGACAAACAGACAGACAAATGGACAGACAGAAAGACAGAAAGACAGAAAGACAGACAGACAGACAGACAGAGGGAATAGGAGGAAGGGTGTGTGTTAGCCAAGACAAAGAAGGGGGCGATTGAAATTCAGACAGGCCGACAGAAGCGCAAACCATGACACAGAGAGAGAGAGAGAGAGAGAGAGAGAGAGAGAGGGGGGGGGAGACGGACAGGTTGTTGAGCCATTTTGACCCCCCCCCCCCCCCCCTTGTAGCCTATTGTGATGCTGAAGCCAAGGCTCAACGATTCTCTCCTCTATTGATGGTCCTTTCTTTATCCCGTCCCTTCTTCATCAAAGAGATGGGGAGCTAGAGGGGCTGTGGGCTCGTCAGCCTGTGATGTCATGGAACATTGCTGGCAAGGTGTCCAGAGCCCCAGAGACAGTGACAGAGGGGAAGGAACAGAAGGGAATGCAGGCTGCCTGTGATAAAGTAGGAACCAAGGACGACTTTATAACGTTTAAGTTTCCCCACTTAGGCGTAGTGTTTAGTAGCTAGGTGAGTAAGATATCCGTCAACCCTGGCTGGGAGGTCGTGGGTTCGAATCCCATCAGAGTCATGTGGGTTTTTCTGCCCCAACTTGGGCAGTTGAGTTTGCTGCGGACTCAGTTGGGAAGACAGGGACCACACAGTCGAGTTCCATCCACTTAATGGATGCGTTTCTGAGAGTGTTGCTCAAATGTCGGCACCAACGCTGCAGGTGCCTGTATCTCTCGGGCCTGGTTGATGCCAGGATATATTATGAAAGGAAGCGTAGAGTACAGCTCTGTCATGTAGTCTCAGACCGAAATGGAAATCCGTAGCATCATCTTAATCATCCTCATTCTCATCGATCAGCATAAAAAAAAAAAATGTCTCAAATTCTGTGGCCCTTCATGCCCTGCTCTCATGGTGACCTCAATTTCGATGTCCTCTCCACGTCTGTGGCCTTGGTTTGGTTCTGTCTGGGTCACCGGTATCGGCGAGTCCATGGGGGCTGTCGATGGACGGACGTGGTGGCGCCCTCCAGAGGGAGAGCTCACTCACGCCGGCTCCGTGACTAAGCAATTATTGTCGTCAGTTGGGGGCTTAGTAGGTGGTGTCCTGCGTATGTTAGATCAGAACAGCCGCCACTGAACACCGCCGAAGTGAGTCGGCAGCAGTGCAGTGTCTCCTCCGGTGGGTTGCTTCTAGACGACTTGACATTGACTGCTCCCTGTGGATTGCTGGTGCCGGGGTTGTGGTGGGGCCGACCGGGCTGTGGCTGTGGACGGGGTGTTGGAATGAGCGGTGTGGGTGCAATGCCCCTGAGGTGGCGCAGAGGTTGGGTCAGCAAAAAAAAAAAAAAAAGAAAAAAAATATCCGTCAACAATGCGACATATACCTAAGGCGCCAAGAGTTGCAGGTTCGAACTCACAGGGACAGCCTCTGGAAGTCATAAACTGACTTCAACCTGCTTAGAGAGTAAGGAGTTCAGGCTGAAACACGTGCCTGTGAAAGCTTCTTCTCCGAGGACTTTCTGCTGTCAAGCTCTCTTTCTGGATCTTTGACCCTGATGGTACGCGTTGACCTCCCTTGCATTCTATGGTGAGTTTTGCTTTTCGTGACTTCCGCGCAGGAGAGTTGACAAAGCGGCCGAATTCACAACTTCTGTATTCTCAATTTCAGTTTTCAGTTTCATCAGGGAGGCGTCACTGCGTGCGGACTAGTCCCTATACGCTACACCACATCCGCTAAGTTTTGAGACCACGCTACGCATGATTTTAAGCTGATGGATAAATGAATTAACAACTAAGATGAGAGAATTGAAGAAGAGGGTCTCCTGGCTACCACTCAGCGCATGTCTGACCTACGCATTAGCCCAACGCGCTGATCAGACCTTGAGTGCCTACCTACCATTGTTTGTTTGTTTGTTTGTATGTGTGTGTGTGTGTGTAGTGAACGTATTCTCAGTCTGCGCTAACCCCTCTAGGGTCGGGTCTTTCACCATTCTGACAGCCTTTCATTCCTGCTGGTCACCATGAAGGCG
>CM065743.1:9295769-9303269 GCA_033310375.1 Conus canariensis
ACGATGGTGATCATATCACTGATAGGAATAATGATGATGGTAACGATGGTGATCATATCACTGATAGGAATAATGATAATGGTAATGATGATGATGATAGGAATAATGATGATGGTAATGATGATGATCATATTACTGATAGGAATAACGATGATGGTAACGATGATGATCATATCACTGATAGCAATAACGATGATGGTAACGATGATGATCATATCACTGATAGCAATAACGATGATGGTAACGATGATGATCATATCACTGATAGCAATAACGATGATGGTAACGATGATGATCATATCACTGATAGGAATAATGATAATGGTAACGATGATGATCATATCACTGACAGGAATAACGATGATGGTAACGATGATGATCATATCACTGATAGGAATAATGATAAAGGTAATGATGATGATGATAGGAATAATGATGATGGTAACGATGATGATCATATCACTGATAGGAATAATGATGATGGTAACGATGATGATCATATCACTGATAGGAATAACGATGATGGTAACGATGATGATCATATCACTGATAGGAATAACGATGATGGTAACGATGATGATCATATCACTGATAGGAATAATGATAATGGTAATGATGATGGATGATAGGACTAATGATGATGGTAACGATGATGATCATATCACTGATAGGAATAATGATGATGGTAACGATGATGATCATATCACTGATAGGAATAATGATCATGGTAACAATGGTGATCATATCACTGATAGGAATAATGATAATGGTAATGATGATGATGATAGGAATAATGATGATGGTAATGATGATGATCATATTACTGATAGGAATAATGATGATGGTAACGATGATGTTCATATCACTGATAGGAATAACGATGGTGGTAACGATGATGATCATATCACTGATAGCAATAACGATGATGGTAACGATGATGATCATATCACTGATAGCAATAACGATGATGGTAACGATGATGATCATATCACTGATAGGAATAATGATAATGGTAACGGTGATGATCATATCACTGATAGGAATAATGATGATGGTAACGATGATGATGATAGGAATAATGATGATGGTAACGATGATGATCATATCAATGATAGGAATAATGATGATGGTAACGATGATGATCATATCACTGATAGGAATAATGATAATGGTAACGACGGTGATCATATTACTGATAGGAATAATGATAATGGTAATGATGATGATGATAGGAATAATGATGATGGTAACGATGATGATCATATCACTGATAGGAATAATGATGATGGTAACGATGATGATCATATCACTGATAGGAATAACGATGATGGTAACGATGATGATCACATCACTGATAGGAATAATGATAATGGTAACGATGGTGATCATATCACTGATAGGAATAATGATAATGGTAACGATGGTGATCATATCACTGATAGGAATAATGATAATGGTAATGATGATGATGATAGGAATAATGATGATGGTAATGATGATGATCATATTACTGATAGGAATAACGATGATGGTAACGATGATGATCATATCACTGATAGCAATAACGATGATGGTAACGATGATGATCATATCACTGATAGCAATAACGATGATGGTAACGATGATGATCATATCACTGATAGCAATAACGATGATGGTAACGATGATGATCATATCACTGATAGGAATAATGATAATGGTAACGATGATGATCATATCACTGATAGGAATAATGATGATGGTAACGATGATGATCATATCACTGATAGGAATAATGATAAAGGTAATGATGATGATGATAGGAATAATGATGATGGTAACGATGATGATCATATCACTGATAGGAATAATGATGATGGTAACGATGATGATCATATCACTGATAGGAATAATGATAATGGTAATGATGATGATGATAGGAATAATGATAATGGTAACGATGATTATCATATCACTGATAGGAATAATGATGATGGTAACGATGATGATCATATCACTGATAGGAATAACGATGATGGTAACGATGATGATCATATCACTGATAGGAATAACGATGATGGTAACGATGATGATCATATCACTGATAGGAATAATGATAATGGTAATGATGATGATGATAGGACTAATGATGATGGTAACGATGATGATCATATCACTGATAGGAATAATGATGATGGTAACGATGATGATCATATCACTGATAGGAATAATGATCATGGTAACGATAGTGATCATATCACTGATAGGAATAATGATAATGGTAATGATGATGATGATAGGAATAATGATGGTGGTAATGATGATGATCATATTACTGATAGGAATAATGATGATGGTAACGATGATGTTCATATCACTGATAGGAATAACGATGGTGGTAACGATGATGATCATATCACTGATAGCAATAACGATGATGGTAACGATGATGATCATATCACTAATAGCAATAACGATGATGGTAACGATGATGATCATATCACTGATAGCAATAACGATGATGGTAACGATGATGATCACATCACTGATAGGAAAAATGATAATGGTAACGATGATGATCACATCACTGATAGGAATAATGATAATGGTAACGATGATGATCACATCACTGTTAGGAATAATGGTAATGGTAACGATGATGATCACATCACTGATAGGAATAATGATAATGGTAACGATGATGATCACATCACTGATAGGAATAATGATAATGGTAACGATGATGATCACATCACTGATAGGAACAATGATAATGGTAAGGATGATGATCACATCACTGATAGGAACAATGATAATGGTAAGGATGATGATCACATCACTGATAGGAACAATGATAATGGTAACGATGATGATCACATCACTGATAGGAATAATGGTAATGGTAACGGTGATGATCACATCACTGATAGGAATAATGATAATGGTAACGGTGATGATCATATCACTGATAGGAATAATGATAATTGTAACGATGATGATCATATCACTGATAGGAATAATGATAATGGTAACGATGATGATCATATGACTGATAGGTATAATGATAATGGTAACGATGATGATCATATCACTGATAGGAATAATGATAATGATAATGATGATGATCAAAATACTAAAAACAAAATTAGGATTACTACCACTTTTGGTATTAATATGGTAATTGCAGTTGTAGTGTGGGAGAAAGGAGAATGGGTTAGAGCACCCACTCCCAACGGTCTTAGTGGTGATTGCGTTGGTAATGTTAATGGCAGTGATGGTCATATCAATAATAACAATCGTATCAATAATAATGACAACCGTGCTGATTAAGAATCCTCTAACCTACCCTCCTTTCTCCCATACTGCAACTGCTATTGCCATATTATCACCAAAAGTGGTAGTAGTCATGTATTTATTTATTTTTTTAATGTTTTGATCTTCATCATGGAGGCCGGAATAGCTCAGTTGGTAGAACGCCGGACTCGTGATCCTGGGGTTGCGAGTTCGATTTTCGGTACAGGGGGATTTTTCCCTCGGAGTTAACATTGGTTCGGACTCCATTCCCCATACAGTCCTTCGAATGAGACTATAAACCGAGGTTCCGTGTGTGAACGCACGCACAACATCTTGCACACACGTTAAATCCCATCACCAACTTTCGGAAGAGAAGGCCAGTTTGGCCGTTGGTATGGATGACACGTTACACATAGCATGCACCTTCCCCGAAGATGGAGTATGGCTGCCTTAATGGCAGGATGAAAAACGGTCATACACACAAAACTCCACTGCCTGTCTATACAGGCAGTGTCCGCAGGAGTATCAGCCTGCGTACGCAGAAAGAAAAAAAGAAAGAAAAAGATCTTCATCATTACCATTATCATCATTCCTATCAGTAATATGATTATCATCATGTGTCGCTGTGCGCGGACCAGTCTATAATATGCTACACCTCATCCGCTAAGCTCTGAGACCACAGTACGCAGAATTTACGGCTGATGGATGAATAAATCAATAACTACTTTAAGGCTATTATGAGCTGCATCCTGTAGTCTGATTTACCTCTGTTCAGGAGCAGTTATGTCCCTTGATATCTTAATGGAGTGTCCTGCGCGTACCTGTACCCATCGTCAACACAGCGCAGGCCTGCAAGGGTGGTACAGGACTGCTCTAAAGGCAGGTGAAGACAGTGCTTCTCTGGGTCCTCCCCAGCACCTTCGGGTGTTTCTTTTTCCTCTTTGCCTTAACTAGGCTGACCCTGGAGAAAGGTCCAGTGACGGTGAGGAAAGACCTACTGACCACAAGGAAAGTCCTGTTGACAGTGGGAAAGACTACAACTTTGGATTCTCTCTTGAGGGCACATAAGACCGTATGGCGAAAGCTTGGCTGTGTCTGGAGTGGCACTGTCTTCATCTGTCCGTGGGCAGGGGTGGTTGGGTCTGTGGGGTGTGCTCGGCAGCTGCAGGGTGGTGTTTTTCGCCGGTGGGCTCTGCAGTCATGAAATACGGGCTGGTACACCCATAGGGATGCTACTTTAAGGCTGTATGAGCTGCATCCTGTAGTCTGATTTACCTCTGTTCAGGAGCAGTTATGTCCCTTGATATCTTAATGGAGTGTCCTGCTCGTGCCTGTACCCATCGTCAACACAGCGCAGGCCTGCAAGGGTGGTACAGGACTGCTCTAAAGGCAGGTGAAGACAGTGCTTCTCTGGGTCCTCCCCAGCACCTTCGGGTGTTTCTTTTTCATGACAGGATTTAAGACGAAGATCTCATGAATGCGCCTTAGCAGATATCTGCCATGGGCATGGAAGAGGAGGAGAAAAAGAAACAAAGAAAGCGAGTGAAAGAAACAGAAGAATGAAAGAGGAGGAGGAGGAGAAGAAGGAAGAAGGAGGAGGAAGAAGAGGAGAAGGAGGAGGAATTAAAGGGGGAAATAAACAAGGAGAAGACCGGAGAAAACAAGAAGATCTAACGAAGAAGAGAAGAAGAATTCACGATGCAAAAGACGAATAAGGATGAAAGAAGGAGATGCATTGAAGAAGATAAGGAGAAGAAGTACAGAAGTGAATGAAAGTAAAGAAAAAAAAAGAAGAGGAGCAAGAAGGAGGAGGAGGAGGAGGAAGAGACGAAGAAGACGACGAAGGAAAAGAGGAAAAAGAAGAGAGAAAAGAAAGAAAGAAAGGGAGAAAGAAAGAAAGAAAGAAAAGAAGGAAAGAAAGAAAGAAAGAAGAAGAAGAAGAAGAACAACAACAACAACAACAACAACAACAACAACAACAACAACAACAACAACAGCAACAACAACAACATGAGCAGCAAGTAGAACACGAAGAGGAACAAGGACATAGACACAGATAATGTCTCGCTGAAACGCCCCAGATGCAGTATATGAATAATACAGTCGAGACAAGAGGACAGCGATTGGAATTGAGATTCATCAGGTGCGCAGGGCAGGGCGAAAGGTGGGGGTCAGGGAAGGGAGGAGGGAGGGGGGGGGGGTATACAACAAATCACGCGGCGTGAGCTGGAGAACACGTTGCGCAGGGGACGCATTTGCTCCCTAATAAGGTATGGGAGAAAACAATCATCATTATTATCCTGCTGGATGAATACCTGTTCCAGGCAGACACACACACACACACGCATGTGGAAGGACAGACAGACAGACAGACAGACAGACAGAAGATCGTTGGTCTGCGGCTGGTTTGCGTAACACGTTTTCACGAATTGAAGACTATAGACAGCTGGCTCCAACGTTTGTCAGTCAAGTCCTGTGAAGACGACTATCACACGGGTATACATGTTGGGAAAGAGAATGGACATGTGTGTGTGGTGTGTGTGTGTGTTGTGTGTGTGTGTGTGTGTGTGTGTGTGATGTGTGTGGTGCGCGCGGCGGTGCGCTGCGTGGTGTGTGTGTGATGTGTGTGTGTGTGTGTGTGTGGTGGTGTGTGTGTGTGGTGTGTGTGTGTGTGTGTTGTTGTGTGTGTGTGTGCGTGGTGTGTGTGTGTGTGTGTGTGTGTGTGTGGTGGTGCTGGTGGTGGTTGGGGTGCGTGTGTGTGTGTGGTGTGTGTGGTGTGTGTGTGTGTGTTGTGTGTGTGGTGTGGTGTGTGTGTTCTAAAGAACCGTTCAAGGCGAAATGAAGAAAAACAGAAAGAGACAGAGAGACAGACAAAAGCAGTAACATATGAACTCAGGAAAAGATCAAATGAAAAAGAACAATGTAACTGGTAGAATACATAAAGGAGAGAGAGAGAGAGAGAGAGAGAGACAGACAGACAGACAGACAGACAGACAGACAGACAGACAGACAGACAGAGAATGACGATGACGATGACAATTGTGTATTTACAGAAAGGCAGAGCCCCTTAATGAAGGGTGTGTGCATGAACAACTGATCCACATGTCAATAAACATAACCAGGCATACAAAGTAGTATTATGACAATGAGTACACTCTCATCTGAAAGGCCTATATAAGTGTAGGAGATATATTTTCATGTCGTTATGACAACACGATGACATCAAAAAGCTCAATCTGGAAGCATCAGGGCTTCTGCAGAATTTCTCTGCTGTCTTTTTTTTTTCTTCTTCTTAGATTAAAGACAACAGGATAGCTCGACGCAAAATGCAGTTTATTTTCCTCAGTCTCTTTAAAAAAAAAGTAGACATAGCAAATGAGAGTATATATGATTTCTGTGACGAAAATGATGCACATTGAAATCTGATACTCCAAAGCGAAATTCGGTCATTATTACTGGCTTTCCTTATTACGTAACGAGCAGATTTGAACACAGAGGGAAGTATGACCAAATGTGCTATACATACTAAATCTGTCGCTTCTCTGTATGTGGTCGTCCCCTTTCTGCGATCTACACTAAATAAGCCTTTGTTTGAAAACTCCTAGAAAGCTTCGTCTTCTTCTACACCTTGTCTTAACCAAACAAACCCATAGCCTAATTCAAAAAGACATACACAAACATTCGACACCCTACGTGTTCGATCCCCTCTCGTCTAAATTGTATAACATTAAATACGTTTTCCTGAAATCTGTGTGAGTCCATAAATGTCAACTTCGACCAGCATTGAACACAATTCACACCAGCATTGATGTGTACAGAAGATCTATTCAAATCGCCATAGACAAGATCATTTGGTGTCCGCATGTTCACACTCAACTACTTCTTTGAAGCCAACAAATGTACTCTTTTGTAGTATAAAGCTGCTTTATCTGTTCTCCCTATTTCAGAACCATACAAAGCTATAGGTTGTGTCTAAGCATCAAAGAAAGCGCAGAATAGTTCTGCTAAAAGTATATTCATTGTACTTAGTGTTCTCAATTTGTGAAGAACTTTACGTTTGGCCTTACTGACACGATCATTACAGGCAGCGTGAAAACTCAGTCTAGATAAAAGAATAAATTCCCAAACATACACAACCATCCACAATAGGCATGTTATTTCCAGTCAAATGCCATTTTGCACTAGCACTAAACTAATAACCTTTTCTTATCACTATGATTTTATGTT
>CM065743.1:9308269-9318269 GCA_033310375.1 Conus canariensis
TCTCCAACAAACATCATTGGAAGAACAGACGGACTGTTTGATTATAGGAGATTCCACAATATATAACATGGATGCACACAAAATGAACACAGGTAGATTCAAATCAGTTCAGAAAATCAGTGTGTCCGGTCTCAGGGTCTCTGACATACAACACTGGCTTGAATCCCGTCCACCCAATGCCCATGTGGATAGAGTTGTTTTGCATGTAGGAATCAACGACTGTAAAGGGGGAGAGATTACAACACAACAATGGAGGGCTCTACTTTACTCATGTCAAACGACCTTCCCCAGTGCAACAGTCGTGGCCTCTTCCATCATCCCCGCATGTGGTAGACATTTAATGAATCCAGCCATTGTTCAATCCAACCTAAAGCTTCAGACAGTATGCAGGGAACTGTCTGCAGTATTTGTAGACAACAAAGATTCCTTTCTTGCTAGGAGTGGTGCCCCCAGGAAAGACATGTACAAATCTCCCCTAGACATCAGCCACAAAGGTTTGCTCAAACTAGCATGGAACATCAAATACTGTGCTAGGGCCTCGTCTACGCACGACTCCGCCCTGCTGCAAGCTACAGATGTCAATACAACACACACACCAACACACCATCAGCCCCATGTTCCGGCCAGCGCTGCTCAACCATCCCAGCGCTACACTTCAGCGGTCACGCCTAAGCAGTACAACACAGGCCGCGCCCCCCTGTTGAGAACCCCAGCTTCTCAGATTCCGATGGCCGGCCCTGTCAGTACTTCAGTGACTAACGCCAACGCGCAGAGCACCGGTCCCCAACCACTGCCCACTTACGGCACCGCTGTTCCCGCCACAGTGCCTCCCTCCACCCCCACTAATCCTCTACAGGCCATTGCTGAAGCAGTGCGACTGCTACAGGCAGCCTGTGGCCTTTCTTCAGTGTGAAGACTGTCTTTGTAAGAATCGTCCCTTCCACACCCACCTGCCCCCCCCCCCCCCCCCAAAAAAAAAAAACAAAACAAACAAACAAACAAACAAACAAACAAACAAAAACAACAAAACTTGAGGAACTAAACGTGTGTTATACGTACAGGTCCTTGATGTAAGTGTGTGTGTGTGTGTGTGTGTGTGTGTGTGTGTGTGTGTGTGTGTGTGTGTGTGTGTGTCTTTCATCCTTCCTTGCCTGACTGAGAACTAATCCTCGGATACTACTTGTGCGTGTCATTATGTTCTTAGCAATAATAACTATCTTTTCACATCGGCATCTATTGTTGACAGTGATCACCGTAGGCTGTGCTGAAACATTTTGTGTTCTACTCATTTACTATCGAGACCACTCGTGTTGCTAAAGGCATTTCGCCCCGTGCTTCAGAAATGACTGAACTGTGTGGCTCATGAATCATATGTGACTTCACTGAATGTCAGACTAAATTTGTGTTTCTAAAAAAAAAAAAAAAAAAGAAAACTTTCTTATACCTGCGTTCGGTGGATGTGACTGATCGGAGAGCGCTCCATAAGTGCAACGCATTTGTGCCAAACAGACTTGGACCTATAGACAATTCTATCTGATTATCAGCATATATATGTGTGTTCAGATACATATGAGTTGGTGATTCTGTGCGTGCAACATACAGGAATTGTGCTTTTTAGTCTTGCAGTACTTCGTCCTGTACAACCTGACAGCAATTAGTTGTGTGCACATTAAATTGTAAGTGCATTCTCAGTCACCTATTTCCGAACCACTGCTGTGGTATCTAATCTACCAGTTTGTTTGACTGGTTTTTCTTTTTTTTTTTTTTTTTTTTTTGTTGTTGTTTTCATCATTTATTTTACTTTTTTTGTACGTGTCCTTTCTTCCCCTTTCTTTTTGTTTTTCCTTTTACTTGTGCACTCAGGACATAAAATGACCACAAACCAGAACTCATGGCCATCGAGAGATGGACTGAGAATTTGTCATTTAAATATCAATAGTGCAGTCAGTAAGATCTCTGATATCTCGACCCTGATATCGAACCACCAAAAGCCATTCCATGTTCTGGGTCTCTCCGAATCAAGACTAAATACCTACATTAGTGATAAAGATGTATCAGTCCCAGGTTATGATATCGTTCGAAAAGACCCTACTAAAGACAAAGAGACAGGTCTTCTAGTGTATGTCAGTGAATCTCTCAACTTCAAGAGACTTTCCCATCTAGAACAGCATGACGTAGAAGCAGTGTGGATACAAATCACACTGAACAAATCACGATCCATTTTAATCGGGTTTTGCTATCGGAACCCAGCAGAAAGAGTCAGCTGGACTGATAAATTTGTTACTATGATGGACGCAGTTTCATTAGAATGTAAAGAGATTGTTTTACTCGGTGACTTCAATGTAGATCTTTTGAAATCAAACAGCCAATGGAGCCAAACGATAAGTGTGTTGAATTTACATCAGATTATCAAAACACCCACCAGAGTCACACCAACTTCAAAGACAATCATTGACCATATCTATGTCTCAAATGAAAATAACATACTAGAAGCTTGTGTACCAGTCTTCTCTTCTAGTGATCATTACCCAGTGTGTGTTACATGGTCTAAACATGGAGTGAAAATCCCAAAACCAGGCCACAAAACCATAACCTATCGTTGCTTCTCAAAATTTAACGAACAAAACTTTTTGCTTGATTTAATGAACTCAGAACTTAATACAGTATACAATATTGCTGATCCAGATTCAGCGATTGACTTTTGGATCGAAATTTTTACAGAAGTCTATAACAGATATGCTCCGTTAAAAACAATCAGAGTAAAGCATATTCCCAAACCACCGTGGTACACGAAAGAATTACAGGAGGCATGCTACCTTAGAGACCTTTTGAAAGAACATGGCTATGAAGAAGAATCAAGATCACTAAGAAATGCAATAAACTCTCAGAAGCGCAGGGAAAAAACAAAATACTATCGCGAGTTATTAACTTCCAAACAAAATCCAAAACTGGTTTGGCAAGCAATAAACCAGCTTAGCAATAACAGTTCTTCTTCAAAATCAACTGTTATCAAAGGTATTTCTGCTGAACAACTTAACACTCACTTCTCTACCATTCCAGACACAGTTGTTACTACTGATCATTCAAGCTCTAATGAACTTAAAGAACTCCATCAATTTTGTCACGACAAAAAAATCACGTCTGAACTACACATTCCACTCATAACTGTGCACGAGGTGTATCAGTACCTACTCCATCTCAAACAGTCAGGAACACGTGGACTAGATGGCATAGATGGCAAAATTCTGAAACTCTCGGCTCCAGTTATAACTGACACGTTAACGTATATCTTTAATCTGTGCATAGATAAAAGCTATTTTCCTAATGCGTTCAAAAAAGCAAAAGTTATACCCATTCATAAATCTGGTGATAATACTGATCCTTCAAACTACAGACCAATATCAATCTTATCTATCCTTTCGAAACCTCTAGAAAAGCATTTAAATAAACACATCCTTCATCACTTCAACAAGTACGATTTGCTCCATCCCGGACAGTCTGGTTTCAGACAGAAACATTCCTGCCATTCTGCATTAATCAATCTTGTAGATGTGTGGCTTAATAATATTAATAACAACAGATATTGTGGTGTCTTATTCGTTGATTTTAAAAAAGCATTCGATGTCATTGACCACAATCTCCTTATTCGAAAACTGGAGGTATACGGTCTTTCAAAATCCGCCCTTATCCTTCTAAAATCATACATCACAAAACGACAACAATGCGTCTTATCGGGGACGACTGTCTCTTCTATAACAACTCTTAAGTATGGCGTTCCACAAGGCTCCATTTTAGGCCCGCTACTCCTCTCAATCTACATTAATGACCTACCCCTACATGTGAGATCTGCATGCGACCTCTTTGCAGATGACACCACAATTCACACCAGCCATAATGATCCTTCCAGTCTTTCAAAACATTTGCAAGAGAGTACCAATGACCTTGTAAAATGGACCGAACTAAATCACATGTCACTTCACCCTCAAAAAACAAAACTGATGTACATTACAACTAGGCAAAAAAGACAAAAGCTCACCAATGATTTCCCTCCTATACACCTCAATAATGTACTTGTGGAACAAGTCACTCATCATAAAGTATTAGGACTAATAATTGACAATAGTCTCAGCTGGAATCCCCACATAACGTTACTATGCAAAAAGCTCTCCCAGAAAGTCTATCAGCTCACCAAAATCAAACACTTTCTTGACCTTCATTCACGAAAACTTTTTTTCCATGTTCATATTCAGTCTTATGTTGATTATGCATCGACTATATGGGATTCTGCAAGTGCAAACACACTAAAACCATTGTTCAGCCTACATAAACGAGCGCTCAAATTAATCCTTCTGAAGAAAACTAGCCTCGAAAGCTCTGATTATAAACATCTTCACATTCTTCCATTCAGCCAGAGACTCAAATACAACAAAGGGCTAATGATGCACAAGATTCTGACCGGGAATGCTCCAACAACTTTAATGAGACGATTCTCAAAAGTCTCGTCGAGAAACTCCCACAAACTCCATATCCCAATCCCCAGAATTGACCTATTTAAATCAAGTCTAACGTACTCGGGAACCTCTTTGTGGAACTCCCTTCCAGAATCCATCAAACAAATCCATTGTACCACAACTTTCAAAAACACTTACCTTACCCATCTTCTGCGGTAAAAAAAAAAAAAAAAAAACATAAGTAATACCAACAAGTGATCTCAAAAGCATAAATCATCCCCTTTTCATGTACTTAACCAATTTGTCTTTTCTATTTTTTTCTTCTTTTTATCATGTATCAAGTATTTTTATATATATGTATACGTGTATGTATGTGTATGTGTATGTATATATATGTATATATATGTATATATGTATACATACATATATATATCACCAATGTGTGTGTGTGTATGTATGTAGTATGTTTGTATGTATGTATGTATGTATGTGTGTGTATGTGTGTATATGTATGTGTACGTGTGCGCATGTATATGTATGTGCGTGTGTATGTGTGTGTGTGTGTACGTATGTATATGTATGTATGTATATATATATATATATATATATATATATATATATATGCATATGCATGTATGTGTATGTGTGTGTGGGTATATATATGTGTGCATATGGATATAATCTTATGAAAAATGATTATATGTTGTGCCCTTTTCTCTCTCTCTCTCTCTCTCTCTCTCTCTCTCTCTCTCTCTCTCTCTCTATCTCTCTCTCTCTCTCTGTCTGTCTGTCTGTCTGTCTCTCTCTCTCTCTCTCTCTCTCTCTCTCTCTCTCTCTCTCTGTCTCTCTCTCTCTGTCCCTCTCTCTTTTTCTCTCTCTGTCTGTGCGTGCGTGCGTGTGTATGTTCCGAATTCCGTACATACTTTGTCATATTCTTTTTTACTGTCTGATTTTATATATGCTAATTGTTGTACGTTTTAGTACATTTCCATTCCAAATCGTTACATTTCATGCTGTTCCCCCTCTCCCTTCCATCCTCTCTCTCTCTCTCTCTCTCTCTCTCTCTCTCTCTCTCTCTCTCTCTCTCTCTCTCTTCTTTTTTTTTTTTTTTTTTTTTTTCCTCCCCCCCCCTCCCCCAATTTCATCTCACTTTGCTTAATACCTTCTACGTATTTTCATGCCTTGCGAAAAATGATTACATGTTGTGCCTTGCTCTGCCTCTCTCTCTCTCTCTCTCTCTCTCTCTCTCTCTCTCTCTCTCTCTCTCTCTCTCTCTCTCTCTCTCTCTCTCCTCTCTCTCTCTCTGCGTGCGAGCGTGCGTGTATGTGTGTGTTCAAAAATATGTACGCACTTTGTCATATTCACTTCACTGTCTGTTTTCATACATGCCAATCTTGTACGTTGTAGTACATTTACATATGTTCCCCCAGCCCACCTCACTCCCTACCCCCACTCTCTCCTTCCTCTTCATTATTGTTATTCTCATTTTTATTTTTATTTTATTCTTTTATTATTATTATTTTGTTTGTTTTGTTATTATTATTCTTATTTTTTGTTTTGTTTACATTTCTCTTCTATTTTCATTTGATGTTCCTCTATGATTACATGACCGCTTTGCTTGCTTCTTTGCTTTCTTACATTAATTGATTTCACTGCATGTTGTAGTCCCTACTCTGGGCGAGGACTGGATGTAAAAAAGCACGTCAGTGCTTATCTATTATCCTCGTAAATAAAGAATTTTGTCTTGTCTTGTCTTGTCTTGTCTCCTTTCAGTCAGGATGTTATCAGAAATCTTTTTCACTCTCAGTTAGCATGCCAGCAACACCTGCTGATGCTGATGATAAGAGAGGAGCTGAACATCATAAACTGGAAACGATTGCACGTGCTTCCAGGAACAGTTTGTGCAGTCTAACACGGGAACAGGCAGAGTACGAAAGGTTGACTAGAAGGCCTACTGCTTGTGGCGTGGCTAGCCTTGTGCATGTTTGTCTGGATCGAAGGGTTCTGGGTTCAGTTCTACCCGCACCCCCTCCCAGCTTTGAGACGGTTTAGAGAAGATTTTGGACGCAGATGTATAAAGAAGTGAGTCTCTGTGATAACACAGTTTGGGTTGTTCTTATGTGTGGGCTTTTCTGCGTGTATGCATGCATTGGGGTGTCCATGGTTAACTTCAACATTAGCATTTTCTCAACAAGTACATGCATGTGCGTAATGTTAATCAGCAGAATGATGCATACTGTGAAAATCTTTCTAGTCATCTCACACATGAAGATACTGAATTATAATGGCTATCAATCGGTACACAAATGACAACTTTAGTAACACTATCAATATTACGAAATGGTCATTTTGTTATAGGTTATGATCAATAACAACTATTGCTTCATACGCTGATAAACATGTGCGTGCAGTCTAACTTGGAAACAGGCAGAGACTGAAAGGTTTGCAAGTGCGTGTTCATGGTCTGGCTAGCCCAGTGCATTTTCCTCTGGATCGAAGGGTTCCCGGTTCAGTTCGACCACCACCCTCCCAGCTGTGAGACTTCGGAGAGCATGTGGGACTCAGATGTCTACAGAATTGAATCTAAGTGATAACGTAATTTTGGTTGTCCTTATGAGTGAGTTTTCTTGCGTTTGTGCATGCATGCCTGTGTGTGTCCATGGTGATCTTCGACACTAGCATTTTCTCCACAAGAACAAGGATGTGCATGGTGACACTTGGCAGGATGACACATACTGTAAAAAGTCTTTCCAGTCATCACACGCATGAAGCTACAAAGTTACGATGGCTATCAATCTGGACACAAATTACGGTCTTAGCTATACTATCAATATTACGAAATCGTCATTTCCTTATAGATTATAATCAATAACAACTGTTGCTTCATACGTCCATAAACACGTGTGTGCAGTGTGACTCAGGAACAGACAGGAGTACGAAAGGTTTGCCAAGGCATGCTTGTGTATTGTATTATACGCACAAACTGTAATAAATGTCAAGTTGCGTTTTGCCAAGGTCAGACCAAATAACACCATCTGTACAAAAAAAAAATAGATGGAGCTATGAATTAATGAATCAATAGATGTAGAACTAAGTTAGATCACATTCTGAGAGAAACGCGTCATGCAAATGACGTCCCATGAAAATATAACGTCACGCTGATGATGTCCATTCCACAAATAGGCCTACTAAGAGACCGACCTGTTAAAACAAAGAGAGACTGATGACAACATACCTACTAAAATAACTTCAAGCAAGAACCACCAGCCATGGATTAATACAAAAACTAAACGTTTGTTGAGAAGGAAACATCGGTTCTTTAAGAAATTGAAACGACACCCTAATTCAGAAAGATTACTGATAAGGTATAAACATATTAAGAGAAAGTGTCAGAGAGAATGTAGGCTTGCTCACTCCAATTATGTTAATTCGATTATTTCAGAAGGTGATCATCAAAACAAGAAATTATGGTCTTACATAAGGAGTAAGCGACAGGACAACATTGGGATTCCAGACCTGAGAAACAACCAGAATAACCTAATACAAGACCCTGAAGGGAAAGCAAATTTACTAAACAATCAGTTTTGTTCGGTTTTCTCAAATCCCAAGCCTTTAATTAACGTTAGACTAAAGGATGATGATAAACTCCCTGAAATGCAAAACATCAAAGTAAGCAAAGCAGGAGTATTTAAGTTACTGACCAACATCAATGAAAACAAAGCTACTGGTCCTGATGGCGTTCCTGGCAAGCTCTTAAAATTATGTGCCAATGAATTGAGTGAGGTATACCAACTACTTTACCAAGCTTCACTGGACCATGGAGTAATACCGGATGAGTGGCGAGATGCGAGCATTGTTCCTTTATTCAAAAAGGGTGACAAAACAAAAGCAGAGAACTATAGACGTGTATCTCTTACATCCATATCAGCAAAACTACTTGAACACATAATATAATAGTAGCATAATGGACCATCTTGACAAATATGACTTCTTAAATAACGCCCAGCATGGTTTTAGACAGTGAAGGAGTTGTGAGACTCAACTTATAACAACTCTCAATGATTTTAATAACTGTCTTAACAACAGACAGCAAATAGATGCAATTTTATTAGACTTTTCTAAAGCCTTTGATAAGGTTGACCATGAGGGCCTGCTGCTTAAATTAGAACACACCGGCATTGGCGGTTCTTTGCTAAAATGGGCTAGATCATTCCTCGTTGGGAGAACGCAGAAAGTTGTTGTGGAAGGGTCGTCATCCCATTGTAAACCAGTCTTGTCAGGTGTACCACAGGGAACTGTTCTGGGGCCCTTGTTTTTCTTAATTTATATAAATGACATAAGTAGAAATCTCTCTCCTGGAACTACTATAAGGCTTTTTGCAGATGACAGCTTAGTATATAGAACAGTCAGAAGCAAGAATGATACACGCATTCTACAAGAAGATCTAAACGGTTTACAAGAGTGGGAAAGAACTTGGAAAATGGAATTTTATCCCCAGAAGTGCCAAGTGTTGCGTATATGTAATAAACGCTCACCAGCTAGATCAGAATATTCTATTCATAATACTATTCTTAAAGAAACCAATGCTGCAAAATATTTAGGCATGATTATAGATAGTCGTCTCAAATGGAAAGAACATTACAATTTAGTATGTAAGAAAGCAAATAACATCTTAGCTTTCTTATACAGGAATATCAACGACTGCCCCAAAAAGGTTAAAGACGACTGCTACAAAACACTGGTTAGACCAGTACTGGAATATGGTTGATCAGTCTGGGATCCTTACCATCTAAAGGACATTGATAACCTCGAAAAGATTCAGAAGAGAGCGCACGGTTCGTAACAGGGAACCATATCAGAGAGAAGGGGAATACTAGGAAGAACATGAGGAAATTAGAATGGAAACCCTTAGAAGAGAGAAGAGCTTTTATCAAACTTAATATCTTCTTCAAAGGCAGAGCTAAACTAATTGATATTCCAATGGAACAACTAGTATTGAATAAAAGTAGCACCAGGAGTGGCGGTCAATGTTATACCATACCTGCATCAAATATTGACAGCCACTTACATTCATTTTATCCTAGTTCTGTACGGCTGTGGAACTCACTGCCGGGTGCCATCAAGATTGCCACAAATGCAGTCTCATTTAAAAAGCAAATTGATACGACAGTTTTGAGATCTGTATATTGACGATTTTCTATTTTAACTTCCCCAGATATTTTATGGTTACCTGGGCCTGAATCTGGCCATTGCTTTTAATTTTTTTTATATCGTGTGCGACCCCCTGTTGCCAAATTTTGCTCCAGGGGCCAACAGACTGAGTCGCACTTTATATTATGTTATTTTATTTTACTTTTTAACATGCGCACTGGTGACCTACTCGTTTTTGAGTGAACCAGTATTTTAGGAAGAAGAAGAGGAAGAAGAACTCTGACAACTCCGCAATAAACTTACATGTGATCATTGTGTAACTGTCTCAGAGAGAGAGAGAGAGAGAGAGAGAGAGAGAGAGAGAGAGAGAGAGAGAGAGAGAGAGAGAGAGAGAGAAG
>CM065743.1:9323269-9325769 GCA_033310375.1 Conus canariensis
TGTTGCGTTGCACTGCATTTAATCGGACTGTATTCTATCTTGTCACGTTGCATTGCATTTAATGGACTGTATTCTATATTGTCACGTTGCATTGCATTTAATGGACTGTATTCCATCTTGTCACGTTATATTGCATTGCCAATTAATGGACTGTATTCTATCTTTTCATATTGCATTGCATTTAATGGACAGTATTCTATCTTGTCACTTTGCATTGCATTTAATCGGACTATATTCTATCTTGTCACGTTGCGTTGGCATTCAATGGGCTGTATTCTATCTTGTCATGTTGTATTGCATTTAATAGACTGTATTCTATCTTGTCACGTTGCATGGCATTTAATGGGATTGTATTCTATCTTGTCACGTTGTATTGCATTTAATGGGCTGTATTCTATCTTGTCACGTTGTATTGCATTTAATGGGACTGTATTCTATCTTGTCACGTTGCATTGCATTTAGTGGACAGTATTCTATCTTGTAACGTTACATTGCATTCAATGGACAGTATTCTATCTTGTCACGTTGCATTGCATTCGATTGACAGTATTCTATCTTGTCACGTTGCATTGCATTCAATCGACTGTATTCTATCTTGTCAAGTTTGAATGGCATTTAATGGGATTGTATTCTATCTTGTCACGTTGAATTGGCATTCAATGGACTGTATTCTATCTTGTCACGTTGCACTGGCATTTAATGGACTGTATTCTATCTTGTCATGTTGCATTGTACTTAATGGACAGTATTCTATCTTGTCACGTTGCATGACATTCAATGGAAAATAATCTATATTCTATCTTGTCACGTTGCATGACATTCAATGGAAAATATTCTATCTTGTCACGTTGCATTGCATTTAATCGGACTATATTCCATCTTGTCACGTTGCATTGCATTTAATGGACTGTATTCTATCTTGTCATGTTGCATTGCATTTACTGGACAGTATTCTATCTTGTCACGTTGCATTGCATTTAATCGGACAGTATTCTATCTTGTCACGTTGCACTGCATTTAATCGGACTGTATTCTATCTTGTCACGTTGCATTGTATTGGCGTGGGATGGAATGCATTGTATTTCTCATGCATCGTATTGCATGAATCAAAATCTTTTGATACCTTTAGTGCCGTATTGCATTGTAGTGTACGGCATAAAATGACCTACATAGCATTGCATGGCATTGGTGGGGGAGGGGGGGGGGGACATGTGAAAGAAGGGGAGCGGAAGAGGGCATGCGGGGTGGGGCGGGGGGGGGGGGGGGGGTGAAAAGGACGCAGCGCACAATGTGTACGTCGTCTGATCGTCTAAACATTGTCTGAACTGGTTCTTGATTTTGTGTTTCTGTGACGGTTTTCTTCTCTCACTTTGTCCCCTTCCGAATTATGTTGGTTCAGGTGCTTTCAGGGTTTTTGTTTTTGGATCCTGGAGACGGGAGAACCCCAGGAATGCCTGAAACGGTGCCAGAACCCACGCCACGTTCATGAGAAAACTAAATATTCACAAATATGGCATGCGCTTGTGCCCATCGAGTATTAGGTGCTCATATTTTTTTTTTGCTTTTCAGAACCAAATTTATAAAGCTTTAAATGAAATTTCTTACGTACGGTTAATGTTACATACGCGGAGTACGTTAAAAGTATCACATGTATAATGCGAATTTTCCAAATAGCAAAACTGTAAACTTTTCTTCTTCTTCTTCTTCTTCTTCTTCTTCTTCTTCTTCTTCTTCTTCTTCTTCTTCTTCTTCTTCAGCGTTCGACAGCTACGCTGCTACAGCCGGACTCCAAGGGTGGCGGCAAACTAGGCCGTCCGGCGGAGATCGCTGGCAGTCCCCCAGAGTTTTGTCTTGAGGTCCGCCCCTTCCGGCCAGGCTCGCACTCGTCTCTCATCATGTCATATTCAAATCTTTCGAAAAAATCAAGCATGTCACATTAAAGTTACATATGCGGAATGTGCTAAAAGCAGTACACGTTGAAGTGGAGTTGTACAAAACTGATTTCACGCAAAAGGGGTAGCTTTTGCCACTGATTGAATTCAAGTTACTTTCCACCAAGGAAGATATCTCTTCATCCGTGTCTGTTAGTTTGTCTGTCTGGCTGCCTGGCTGTCAGCGAAATTACCAGAACAGCAGAAGCGATTTTAACAAATTCAAAAGAAAAATTCTGTTCCATCTTCTGTGCCACTTCAGTAGTATTGCGCCCACAATGCCAGTTTCGACTACCCCGTCCACGGCAACAACCCGATCCATCCCGCCCATCCTGCAAAAAGGATAACTAAAGAAATGAGGAAAGAAAGAAATAACGAAAAAAAAGGAAGGAAGGAAGGAAGGAGGTAAAGAAGGGAGGAAGGAAGGAAGGAAAGGAAGGAAGGAAGGAAGGAAGGAAAAAAGGATGGAAGAGAAGATAGGAATGAGGGAAGAAAGAAAGAAAGAAAGAAAGAAAGAAAGAAAGAAAGAGAAACCAAAAAGGAAAAAATCGAAAGAAAAAGATGATGAT
>CM065743.1:9330769-9333269 GCA_033310375.1 Conus canariensis
GTGTTTTTCCTCGACCGCCCAAAGTTTCCTTGTAATAGCCTTACAGGGTTCCTTTCTTCTCTTGATCCCGACAGGTCTGGTAGCATTGGCCGCTCTTGTTCTCATCCCAGGAGGTTTCCGAGTTTTGTGTTCTTCCACTGATCCAACAGGTTTCTCAGTATCAGACATGTATTCTTCCACAGAGTTATAACAGATTCTTTGATGCCATGAAGGTGTTAGGGCTGGGTCTCTTGACCCTGACAGATTTCTCTGCTTTATTATTATTATTATTATGAACATTTATGACGCCTAATCAATTGAATGCCCTAGGCGTTTACAATATCACAACAGACATCAAATCACACAATATATAACAATCATACATGAGAAAAAGGCATCAAAATCCAAAGCAAGGACACAAACTCACAAGCATGCATACATGCAAGCACACACTCACACAGACACGAACGCACACAAAGCAGACACTCGCATTTAGGATTTCTTATGACCCCCAACATATTTTTCAGCATTAGACATTCTCCCATGGACACCGACAGGTTTCTTAGTACTAGATGCTCTTCGTCTGACCCCAGCAGGTGTCTCAGCACTAAATTAGTATCTCCTGACTCCAACAAGTTTCTCAGCTCTGTAATATTCGTCTCTTGATTCCAGCAGATTTCTCGACATCATATGTTCTTTTCTTGACTCCAAGAGATTTCTCGGCACTACTTGATGTTTTTTGTGAGCCCAATAGATTTCTGAGAATAAATTATTTACTCCTGACCCCAACTGGTTTTTCAGCGTTGAATTGTTATCTCTTGACGTGAATAGATTTCTCAGACCTAGATTACTTTTTCCGTACCTCAAGAGGTTTCTCAGCGCTAAATTATTATCTCCGAACTCCGACAGGTTTCTCAGCATTAAATTCTTATCTCTTGACCTCAACAGGTTTCTCAGATTTAGACGAGTCTGTCCTTTCCTCGACAGGTTTCTCAGCACTGAATCATTTTCTCCTGACCCCAGTAGGTTTCTCAGCACTGAATCATTTTCTCCTGACCCCAGTAGGTTTCTCAGCACTGAATCATTTTCTCCTGACCCCAGTAGGTTTCTCAGCACTGAATCATTTTCTCCTGACCCCAGTAGGTTTCTCAGCACTGAATCATTTTCTCTTGACCCCAGTAGGTTTCTCAGCACTGAATCATTTTCTCCTGACGCCAACAGGTCTTCAGAATTATACACGTTTCTCCTGACTAGAGCCCCAGCAGATTTCAAAGCACTAAATTACTTCCCCCTGACTCCAACAGATTTCTCAGCACTACACTATTTTCGCCAGACCCCTGTAGGTTCCTCAACTCTGTAACGTTCTTCTTTTGATCCCAACAGATGTCTAGACACCCTATGATCTTCTCTTGACTCAAAGAGATTGCTCCGCACTACTTGATGTTCTGGGGACCCCATCACTTGAGGTTTTGCTCCTGACCCCCAAACACTTTTTTCGGCATTGAATTATTTTCTCCTGACACCAGCAGGTTTCTCCGTACCAAATTATTTTCTCCTGACCCCAACAGGTTTTTCTCTATCAATTTTTTTTCCTGACCCCAGCAGGCAGGTTTCTCAGTATCAAAATATTTTCTCCTGACCGCACAACAGGTTTCTCAGTACCAAATTATTTTCTTCTGATCCCAAAAGGTTTCTCAGTACAAAATTATTTTCTCCTGACCCCAACAGGTTTTTCAGTATCATTTGTTTTTCCTGACACCAACAGGTTTCTCAGTATCAAATTATTTTCTCCTGACCCCAACAGGTTTCTCAGTATCAAATTATTTTCTCCTGACCCCAACAGGTTTCTCAGTATCAAATTATTTTCTCCTGACCCCAACAGGTTTCTCAGTATCAAATTATTTTCTCCTGACACCAACAGGTTTCTCAGTATCAAATTATTTTCTCCTGACACCAACAGGTTTCTCAGTATCAAATTATTTTCTCCTGACACCAACAGGTTTCTCAGTATCAAATTATTTTCTCCTGACACCAACAGGTTTCTCAGCACTTGAGGATTTGCTCCTGATTTCAAGCACTTTTTTCTGCATTGAATTGTTTTCCTGACCCCAATAGATTTCTACTCTCCTGACCCCGACAGATTTCCAGCACTACTCTCCTGACCCCAACAAATGTTCTGGCACTACTCTCCTGACCCCGACAGATGTTCTGGCACTACTCTCCTGACCCGACAGATGTTCCGGCACTACTCTCCTGACCCCAACAGATGTTCCGGCACTACTTTCCTGACCCCGAACAGATGTTCCGGCACTACCCTCCTGACCCCGACAGATGTTCCGGCACTACTCTCCTGACCCCAACAGATGTTCCGCACTACTCTCCTGACCCCAACAGATGTTCCAGCACTACTCTCCTGACCCCAACAGATGTTCCGCACTACTCTCCTGACCCAACAGATGTTCCAGCACTACCTCCTGACCCCAACAGATGTTCCGGCACTACCTCCTGACCCCGACAGATG
>CM065743.1:9338269-9345769 GCA_033310375.1 Conus canariensis
TGCATATACAGGCTGATACACCTGCGGACACTCCTTGTATAGACAGGCAAGGATTAAACCCATTTACCCAACAAAGGGAGTGGAGTTTTGTGTGTATGACCGTTTTTTTTATCCCGCCATTAAGGCAGCCATACTCCAGCTTCGGGGAAGGGACATAGCGTTAACTCTTACTACCGCCATCAGACTATAGAGATTATTCCAAAACTGTCTTGGATTCATGCAGTAACTGAGAGCGGAGGAAAGAGATTTCAGTTTCATTTTCAGTTTCATCAAGGAGGCGTCACCGCGTGCGGACTAGTCCATATACGCTACACCACATCCACTAAGTTTTGAAACCACACAACGCATGGTTTAAAAGCTGATGGATAAATGAATTAACAACAAAGATGAGACAATTGAAGAAGAGGGTCTCGTGGCTACGACTCAGCGGATGTCTGGCCTACGCATTAGCCCAACGCGCTGGTCAGACCTTGAGTGCCTACCTACCATATGTGTGTGTGTGTGTGCGTGTGTGTGTGTGTGTGTGTGTGTGTGTGTGTGTGTGTGTGTGTGTGTGTGTAGTGGATGTACACGTGTGTGTATGATGTGTGGGCATGGGTACACGTGTGTGTATGATGTGTGGGCATGGGCCCATGTGTGTGCGTGGGCGCATGTGTGTGTGCGTGGGCGCATGTGTGTGTGTGTGTGTGTGTGTGTGTGTGTGTGTGTGTGTGTGTGTGTGTTGTGTGCGTGCGTGCACGCGCAGGCATGTATGTGTGTGTGTGTGTGTGTGTGTGTGTGTGTGTGTGTGTGTGTGTGTGTGTGTGTGCTGAAACGTCCATGAGGAAAGAGAACGAAGGTTAAAGAACGCTGGCTGGTGGCATACCGTTGAGGAAAGTGGCCAGCTGACCTTTCACCACACGGCTGTCATCGCCATTACAGCAACGGTATCACAACGACACAGCGCTGTGATCGATCAGGTCCAGGACATCCCCGAATCATCACGCGCTCGTCAAGACGTCTATATTGGGCAGAGGTATCTTCTTGAGTGTTGAATTCTCTCAGCAAGCCATACAGCCAGCGAGGTTGTCGGTAGACGTGGCTCAGTCGGTGCTGGTAATGTGACGAAACTTTGACTACGGGCGTTGGAGCATTAGACAAGGCGTCCTTTTGCGGACCCTGTTGTATGAGAATAACATCATCAGCAACGACTTAAATGGACGTCTCAGCACCTGGCTTCACTGGAGAATGGGTTTTCAGATGAAATAATAACTGTGTCTAACTGTGTTGATGACCAGTATTGGATAGTCCGTTTAGCTGGGGAGAAGTAGGCAATGCTGGGGAGAACTAGGCAATGCTGAGGCGAACTAGGCAATGCTGGGGAGAACTAGGCAATGCTGGGGAGAACTAGGCAATGTATTGCAAAGAGATGACACTTTTTCTTGATTTCTACACTTGTGTCGTTTCAGTGGCGCGCTTTTGAAGTCTTCCATATACTCACAGTTTAAGTTTTGAAGTGGTTCCATATACTCACAGTTTTAAAGTTTTGAAGTGGTTCCATATACTCACAGTTTTAAAGTTTTGAAGTGTTCCATATACTCACAGTTTAAAGTTTGAAGTTCCATATACTCACAGTTGTAAAGTTTTGAAGTGGTTCCATATACTCACAGTTTTAAAGTTTTGAAGTGTTCCATATACTCACAGTTTTAAAGTTTTGAAGTGGTTCCATATACTCACAGTTTTAAAGTTTTGAAGTGGTTCCATATACTCACAGTTTTAAAGTTTTGAAGTGGTTCCATATACTCACAGTTTTAAAGTTTTGAAGTGGTTCCATATACTCACAGTTGTAAAGTTTGAAGTGGTTCCATATACTACAGTTTTAAAGTTTTGAAGTGGTTCCTATACTCACAGTTTTAAAGTTTTGAAGTGGTTCCTTATACTCACAGTTTTAAAGTTTTGAAGTGCTTCCATATACTCACAGTTTTAAAGTTTTGAAGTGGTTCCATATACTCACAGTTTTAAAGTTTTGAAGTGGTTCCATATACTCACAGTTTTAAAGTTTTGAAGTGTTCCATATACTCACAGTTGTAAAGTTTTGAAGTGCTTCCATATACTCACAGTTGTAAAGTTTTGAAGTGGTTCCATATACTCACAGTTGTAAAGTTTTGAAGTGGTTCCATATACTCACAGTTTTAAAGTTTTGAAGTGGTTCCATATACTCACAGTTTTAAAGTTTTGAAGTGGTTCCATATACTCACAGTTGTAAAGTTTTGAAGTGGTTCCATATACTCACAGTTGTAAAGTTTTGAAGTGGTTCCATATACTCACAGTTTAAAGTTTTGAAGTGGTTCCATATACTCACAGTTTGTAAAGTTTGAAGTGGTTCCTTATACTCACAGTTTAAAGTTTTGAAGTGGTTCCTTATACTCACAGTTTGTAAAGTTTTGAAGTGGTTCCATATACTCACAGTTGTAAAGTTTTGAAGTGGTTCCATATACTCACAGTTTTAAAGTTTTGAAGTGGTTCCATATACTCACAGTTTTAAAGTTTTGAAGTGTTCCATATACTCACAGTTTTAAAGTTTTGAAGTGCTTCCATATACTCACAGTTTTAAAGTTTTGAAGTGGTTCCATATACTCACAGTTTTAAAGTTTTGAAGTGGTTCCATATACTCACAGTTGTAAAGTTTTGAAGTGGTTCCATATACTCACAGTTTTAAAGTTTTGAAGTGGTTCCATATACTCACAGTTGTAAAGTTTTGAAGTGGTTCCATATACTCACAGTTGTAAAGTTTTGAAGTGGTTCCATATACTCACAGTTGTAAAGTTTTGAAGTGGTTCCTAACTCACAGTTTTAAAGTTTTGAAGGGTTCCTTATACTCACAGTTTTAAAGTTTTGAAGTGGTTCCATATACTCACAGTTTTAAAGTTTTGAAGTGGTTCCTATATACTCACAGTTTTAAAGTTTTGAAGTGGTTCCATATACTCACAGTTTTAAAGTTTTGAAGTGGTTCCATATACTCACAGTTTTAAAGTTTTGAAGTGGTTCCTTATACTCACAGTTTTAAAGTTTTGAAGTGGTTCCTATACTCACAGTTGTAAAGTTTTGAAGTGGTTCCTATACTCACAGTTTTAAAGTTTTGAAGTGGTTCCTTATACTCACAGTTTTAAAGTTTGAAGTGGTTCCATATCACCACAGTTGTAAAGTTTTGAAGTGGTTCCATATACTCACAGTTTAAAGTTTTGAAGTGGTTCCATTTTACTCACAGTTTTAAAGTTTGAAGTGGTCCATACACTCACAGTTTTAAAGTTTTGAAGTGGTTCCTTATACTCACAGTTTTAAATTTTGAAGTGGTTCCTTATACTCACAGTTTTAAAGTTTTGGAAGTGGTCCTTACACTCACAGTTGTAAAGTTTGAAGTGGTTCCTTATATACTCCAGTTTTAAAGGTTTTGAGTGTTCCATATAACTCACATTTTACAATTAGGTCCCACTCACATTAAGTATGGACCTTTTGTAAAATGGTCTATCTCACAGTTTAAAGTTTGGAAGGGGATCCTTCCACTCACAGTTGTAAAGTTTTGAAGTGGTTCCTTATACTCACAGTTTTAAAGGTTTGAAGTGGTTCCTTATACTCACAGTTTTAAAGTTTGGAAGGGGATCCTTCCACTCACAGTTGTAAAGTTTTGAAGTGGTTCCTTATACTCACAGTTTTAAAGTTTTGAAATGGTTCCTTATACTCACAGTTTTAAAGGTTTGGAAGGGGATCCTTACACTCACAGTTTTAAAGGTTTGAAGTGGTTCCTTATACTCACAGTTTTAGATTTTTGGAAGTGGTTCCTTACACTCACAGTTTTAATTTTTGGAAGTGGCTCCTTACACTCACAGTTGTAAAGATTTGAGGTGGTTCCTCTAACTCATTATTCTTGAGTCCCTTTTAACTGGTTTTGCAGACATCTGTACAAGGTATCAACAACTACTACTTTCTACGATTCTAGGTCCCACTCGCCCAGTCATCTAGTCATGACACTTTTGAAAGTGGTCTTACGACAGCTAACACCTTCCTATTTACAATCCACAAACGTACACTTCATGTCGAAAACCAGTATCAGTGCAACACGAAAACTGAAATCCGGCATGGCTTTCTTCACTGTTAGTGAGGAGAAATGACGTTATTTACTGTTAGTGAGGAAAAATGACGTTATTTTGAAAACTGGAATCCGTCATGGCTTTCTTCACTGTTAGTGAGGAGAAATGACGTTATTTACTGTTAGTGAGGAAAAATGACGTTATTTTGAAAACTGGAATCCGTCATGGCTTTCTTCACTGTTAGTGAGGAAAAATGACGTTATTTTGAAAACTGGAATCCGTCATGGCTTTCTTCACTGTTAGTGAGGAAAAATGACGTTATTTTGAACAGTAGCAGGTCAGAAGGAATATAGAAGCCCGTATAATGTTTACAACAACAAAAAAAGAACTAATTGATACTTACAAAGCGGTGTTTAATGTTTTCCTCATCTGCTTAGCTAATTGAAATTAATTGTAAAACAAACTAACAAACAAACAAAACAAATTTATTTTTTTAGATGGTAGACGCGTGAATCTCGGCAGTAAGATAGTAGGTAAGGAAAGCTGAAATTTGGCGGCACATGGGAGACACTTTTGATGGTCATGCCATGTTCAGACAGGATGACGATGCTGTAACGACGCCTTTGCTCAAACTTAAAAGAAATAAAGATACTATTCCGCTGACCGAAAGAGACAAACAAATTGCAAGACAAAACACGGTGCGTTTTGACCTCTTTGATGTTCTTCAGGTAAGACAAATAACATTCAAGACAATGAATACAAAGAACGAACAATGACTTACCTCCTCAAACAGAGCTCAAAATGAGTGTGGAATGCGTACCCTGTTCGCAAACACAGAATCCATCCTGTATTCCATTTTGCGTTCAGTTTGAGTAGATAAGTGATTGTTCGTTCTTCGTCTTCATTGTCTTGAATGTTGTTTGTCTTGCCTGAAGAAGACCAAAGAGGTCAAAACGCGTCGTGTTCTGTCTTGTAATTTGTTTGTCGCTTTCGTTCAGCATGATATTGTTTCCGTTTTACGCCTGTGGTCACCTCACTTTGAAACAGACACCTTTGCTCGCACGGCGATGTTTAAAGACAGGACAATGGTTGCTCAAGGACATCTTACCGGTCTCAGAAATGTTCAAGGAAAGGACAATGGCTGCTCAAAGACATCTTACCGGTCTCAGAAATGTTCAAGGAAAGGACAATGGCTGCTCAAAGACATCTTACCGGTCTCAGCAATGTTCAAGGAAAGGACAATGGCTGCTCAAAGACATCTTACCGGTCTCAGCAATGTTCAAGGAAAGGACAATGGCTGCTCAAAGACATCTTAGCTGTCTCAGAAATGTTCAAGGAAAGGACAATGGCTGCTCAAAGACATCTTACCGGTCTCAGAAATGTTCAAGGAAAGGACAATGGTTGCTCAAAGACATCTTAGCTGTCTCAGAAATGTTCAAGGAAAGGACAATGGCTGCTCAAAGTTACTCAATCGTTACACGGTCTCAGAAATGTTCAAGGAAAGGACAATGGCTGCTCAAAGACATCTTAGCTGTCTCAGAAATGTTCAAGGAAAGGACAATGGCTGCTCAAAGACATCTTAGCTGTCTCAGAAATGTTCAAGGAAAGGACAATGGCTGCTCAAAGACATCTTACCGGTCTCAGAATGTTCAAGAAAGGACAATGGCTACTCCAAGACATCTTAGCTGGCTCAGCCAGCATGTTCAAAGAAAGGATACAGGTTGCCCAAGGACACCTTTGCTTGCTCAAGGATACCGTTGCTGGCCCAGCAATGCTCGTAGATATGACAACTGCTCAGAGATACTTGCGCTGGCTCAGTGTACAAAGACTTGTGCTGGCTCAGTGTACAATTGTTGCTCTGAGATCAGGAGCTGGGCAAGGTCCTAACAAAGGACAGTGGTTCCAATGCCATGGCTTCGCTGGCGTGATAGTATTCACAGAAAAGATGATGGCTTTGTAGAGACGCTTTTGATGCCGTGGCAATGTTTGAAGAAAGGATGATAGTGCTCAGGGATGCTTTCGTTAGCTTGGAATGTTCAAGGAAAGAATAATGGTTGCTCAGTGATGCTTTTGCTGGCCAGGTAATATTTTTTTTAAAAGGATGATGATATCTCAGAGATGTTTTTGCAGGCTTGCTAATGTTCAAACAAAGGATTATTATAGCTCAGATATGTTTTTGCTGGCTTGACATTATTCACAAACAGGACAAAGGTTGCTCCGTTATGTTTATTGTTAGCTCCACATTGTTAGCAACAAAGAACAATTGTTGCTTAGACATGTTTTTGCTGGCTGGCTATGGATTGCAAGCTGGATGGGGATTGCTCAGACATGGGTGTTTGTTGTTGTTGTTGTTGTTGTTGTTTTTGCTAGCTCAACATTGCTTGCAAAAAGAATGATGGTTGCCCAGGTCTATTTTGTAAGCCCGGCGTTGTTTGCAAAAAGAATAATGGTTGCTCAAATATAGTTTTGTTAACTCCACGTTACTTGCAAAAAGGAAAATGGCTGCTTAGAGATAATTTTGCTGGCCCTCCAATGCTTAAACAATAAATAATGCTTGCTCAGAGATCTTTTTTTTCCCCTGGCTGTACGCTGTTTGTCGAAAGTATTATGATTACAAAGAGGTAACTGAGGTAACTCCCCAATGTCGAATGAAAAGATTGGAGTTGCTCAAAAAGTTTTGTCCTGGCTCGGCAGGGTAAATACAGAGGGTGGCAATTGTTCATAGATGCCTTTGCTGGTTTGGTAATATTCGAGAAAAATGGTGCTTTTGCTCAGAGAGTTTTTTTGCTGGGTTGTCAGTGTTCGTGTGAAGGATGATGGTTTATCATAGATGCGTTTGCTGGTTCCTCAGTGTTCATATAAAGAATGATGAATTATGAGAGATGCGTTTGCATGTTCCCTAATGTTCGCATAAAGGATGAGGGTTTGCTCGGCTTTGTTCATAAAAAAAGGTTGACGATTTATCAGAGATGCTTTTGCTAGCTCGGCTTTGTTCCTAAAAAGGATGATGGTTTACTAGAAGTGCTTTTGCTAGCTCGGCTTTTTTCATGAAAAGGATAACAATTGATCAGGTCTGTTTTTGCCAGCTTAGCGTTGTTCATGGAAAGGATGAAGGTTTACTAGAAGTGCTTTTGCTAGTTCGGCTTTGTTCATAAAAAAGGATGAAGGTTTACTAGAAGTGCTTTTGCTAGCTCGGCTATTGTTCCTTAAAAAGGATGATAGTTTATATGATGTGCTTTTGCTAGCTCGGCTTTTATTATAAAAAAAAGGGATGATGGTTTATCAGAGATACTTTTGCTAGGTCGGCTTTGTTCATAAAAAAAGGATGATGGTTTACCAGATGTGCTTTTGCTAGTTCGGCTTTGTTCATAAAAAAGGATGCTGGTTTACCAGACGTGCTCAGCTTTGTTCATAAAAAGGATGATGGTTTATC
>CM065743.1:9348269-9352689 GCA_033310375.1 Conus canariensis
GTCACGTGTTCTGTCGCTGGACTGGCAGGGTGCTGCACTCTGGGGGGACAATCCACGCTGGTTTTGGCAGTTAACCAATCAAAAAGACAGAAGGGAGCTAAACGGGGCGTGTTCGGCATATACAGGATCAAAACAGGCACCGCTAACCGCTAGCAAAGTGATTTGGCAGGACCTCCCCTGGTGGGTTGCCGCGTGGCGACCTGTCATTAATTGACTGACGCCTGTTGACTGCCGTGTTGTGGCTGAGACCCTGGACAATTGCTGGCTACGGAGGACCGGCACTCGGCGGCGATAGATCCCACTGGAAGGAGAGTGGGTGTGTGAAAGAGAAGGTAGAGGGGAGGAGGAGGGAAAAGAAGGTGGCGGGGAGGAGGAGGCAAGAGAAGGTGGAGGGGAGGAGGTGGGAAAAGAAGGTGGAGGGGAGGAGGAGGAAAGAGAAGGTGGAGTGGAGGAGGGGAAAGAGAAGGTGGAGGGGAAGGAGGTGGAAGAGAAGGTGGAGGGGAGGAGGGTGGAAGAGAAGGTGGAGGGGAGGAGGTGGAAGAGAAGGTGGAGGGGAGGTAGAGGGAAGAGAAGGTGGAGGGGAGGAGGTGGGAAGAAAAGGTGGAGGGGAGGAGGAGGGAAGAGAAGGTGGAGGGGAGGAGGAGGGAAGAGAAGGTGGAGGGGAGGAGGGAAGAGAAGGTGGAGGGGAGGAGGAGGGAAGAGAAGGTGGAGGGGAGGAGGGAAGAGAAGGTGGAGGGGAGGAGGGGAAGTGAAGGTGGAGGGGAGGGAGAAGAGAAGGTGGAGGGGAGGAGGAGGGAAGAGAAGGTGGAGGGAGGGGGAAGAGAAGGTGGAGGGGAGGAGGAGGGAAGAGAAGGTGGAGGGGGAGGAGGGAAGAGAAGGTGGAGGGGAGGGGGGAAGAGAAGGTGGGAGGAGGAGGAGGGAAGAAAGGTGGAGGGGAGGGGGAAGAGAAGGTGGAGGGGAGGAGGGGGAAGAGAAGGTGGAGGGGAGGAGTGGGGGAGGAGAAGGTGGAGGGGAGGAGGGGGAAGAGAAGGTGGAGGGAGGAGGAGGGAAGAGAAGGTGAGGGGAGGAGGAGGGAAGAGAAGGTGGAGGGGAAGAGGGGGAAGAGAA
The DNA here is from genome assembly GCA_033310375.1 of Conus canariensis. Lineage (NCBI taxonomy): Eukaryota > Metazoa > Mollusca > Gastropoda > Neogastropoda > Conidae > Conus > Conus canariensis. The sequence goes on from CM065743.1 coordinate 9,349,377, forward strand.
GGTGGAGGGAGGAGGGGGAAGAGAAGGTGGAGGGGAGGAGAGAAGAGAAGGTGGAGGGGAGGGGGAAGAGAAGGTGGAGTGAGGAGGGGGAAGAGAAGGTGGAGGGAGGAGGGGAAGAGAAGGTGGAGTGAGGAGGGGGAAGAGAAGGTGGAGTGAAGGAGGGGGAAGAGAAGGTGGAGTGAAGGAGGGGGAAGAGAAGGTGGAGTGAATAGGGGGAAGAGAAGGTGGAGGGAAGGAGGGGAAGAAGGTGGAGTGAAGGAGGGGGAAGAGAAGGTGGAGGGGAGGAGGTGGAAGAGAAGGTGGAGGGAGGAAGGGGGAAAGGGGGGGGAGGAGAGAGAGGGGAGAGAGAGAAGGGGGGGAGGGGGGGGGGAGGGGGGGAGGGGGGGGAGGGGGGAGGAGGAGAGGAGAGGGAGGGGGAGGAGAGAGAGGGGGGGGGGGGGGGAGGGGGAGGAGGGGGAGGGGGAAAGGAGGAGGGGGGAGAGAGGGAGGGGGGAGGGGGAGGAGAGGAGGGAGAGGGGGAGGAGGAGGGGGGGAGGGGAGGGGAGGGGAGAGGGAGAGGGGGTGTGGGGAGAGGGGGAGGAGGGGGAGAGGGGAGAGAGGAAGGGGGAGGGGGATGAGAGAGAGGGAGGGAGAGGAGAGAGAGGAGAGGGGAGGGAGAGAGAGGGAGGAGAGGAGGAGGGAGGGAAGAGGGAGAGGAGGAGAGGAGGAGAGGGGAGGGTGGGGAGGAGGGGAGGGAGGGGAGGAAGAGAGAGAGGGGGAGAGGGAGGAAGAGGAGGATGGAGGAGGAGGGGAGAGGAGGGAGGAGGAGGGGAGGAGGGGATGGGAGAGGAGAGGAGGGGAGGGGAGGAGGGAGAGAGAGGGGGATGAGAGAGGGGAGGGAGGAGAGGGGAGGAGGGGGAGGAGGAGGAGGGGGAGGAGGGAGGAGGGGGGAAGGAGGAGGGAGAAGGGGGGGGAGGAGGAGAAGGAGAGAGGAGGGAGAGGGAAGGGGAGGGAGAGGTAGGGGTGGGGTGTGAGGGGGGGGAGGAGGGAGGGGGAGAGGGGAGGGAGGGAGGGAGAGGGAGGGAGGGGTGGGAGAGAGAGGAGGGGAGGGGAGGAGGGGGAGAGAAGGGGAGGAGAGGGAGGAGGGAGGGAGGAAAGGAGGAGGAGAGAGGAGGAGGAGAGAGGGGAGGAGAAGAGGGGGGGAGGGGAGGAGGGAGGGGGGGAGAAGGGGGAGGGAAGAGGGGGAGGGAGGAGAGGGGGGAGGGAGGGAGGGGGGGAGGGAGAGGAGAGGGAGGGAGAGGGGAGAGGAGGAGAGGGAGGAGGGGGAGGGAGGGAGGGAGGGGAGGAAGGGAGAGGGGGGGAGGAGAGGAGAGGGGGGGGAGTGAGAGGAGGAGAGAGGGGGGGGGGAGGGGGAGGGAGGGGAGAGGGGAAGGATGGGGAGAGAGGAGGGAGGGGGAGAGAGGAGGGGAGGGGGGGAGGAAGGGAGGGAGGAAGAGGGGGAGGGGAGAGGGGGGGAGGGGGAGGATGGAGAGAGTGGGGGGGGAGGGGGAGGGGAAGAGGGGAGGGGGGGAGGAGGAGAGGGAGGAGAGGGGAAGGGAGGGGGGAGAGGAGAGAGGAGGAAGAGGGGGGAGAGGAGAGGGGAGAGAGGAGGGGGGGAGGGGAGGAGAGGAGAGGGGGAGAGGAGGAGAGGGGGGGAGGAAGAGGGGGAGGAGGAGAGAGGAGGGGAGGGGGAGGGGGAGGGAGAGAGGAAGAGAGAGGGAGAGGGAGGGAGGAGGGAGGAGGGAAGGGGAGGGGGGGGGGGGGGGGGGGGGGGGGGGGGGGGGGGGGGGGGGGGGGGGGGGGGGGGGGGGGGGGGGGGGGGGGGGGGGGGGGGGGGGGGGGGGGGGGGGGGGGGGGGGGGGGGGGGGGGGGGGGGGGGGGGGGGGGGGGGGGGGGGGGGGGGGGGGGGGGGGGGGGGGGGGGGGGGGGGGGGGGGGGGGGGGGGGGGGGGGGGGGGGGGGGGGGGGGGGGGGGGGGGGGGGGGGGGGGGGGGGGGGGGGGGGGGGGGGGGGGGGGGGGGGGGGGGGGGGGGGGGGGGGGGGGGGGGGGGGGGGGGGGGGGGGGGGGGGGGGGGGGGGGGGGGGGGGGGGGGGGGGGGGGGGGGGGGGGGGGGGGGGGGGGGGGGGGGGGGGGGGGGGGGGGGGGGGGGGGGGGGGGGGGGGGGGGGGGGGGGGGGGGGGGGGGGGGGGGGGGGGGGGGGGGGGGGGGGGGGGGGGGGGGGGGGGGGGGGGGGGGGGGGGGGGGGGGGGGGGGGGGGGGGGGGGGGGGGGGGGGGGGGGGGGGGGGGGGGGGGGGGGGGGGGGGGGGGGGGGGGGGGGGGGGGGGGGGGGGGGGGGGGGGGGGGGGGGGGGGGGGGGGGGGGGGGGGGGGGGGGGGGGGGGGGGGGGGGGGGGGGGGGGGGGGGGGGGGGGGGGGGGGGGGGGGGGGGGGGGGGGGGGGGGGGGGGGGGGGGGGGGGGGGGGGGGGGGGGGGGGGGGGGGGGGGGGGGGGGGGGGGGGGGGGGGGGGGGGGGGGGGGGGGGGGGGGGGGGGGGGGGGGGGGGGGGGGGGGGGGGGGGGGGGGGGGGGGGGAGGAGGGAGGGGATGGGGAGGGGGAGGGGGAGGAGGAGGAAGAGAGGGGGAGGAAGGGAGGAGGGGGAGGAGGGGGAGGAGGGGAAGGGAGGAGGAGGGAGGGAGAGGAAGGAGAGAGGGGAGAAGGAAGGGAGAGAGAGAGGGAGGGGGGAGGAAAGGGGGGGAGGGGAGGGGAGAGAGGAGAGGGGAGGGGAGGGAGAGGGAGGGGAGGGGGGGAGAGGAGGGGGAGGAGGAGAGGGGGAGAGGGAGGAGGGGAAGGAGAGGAGGGAGGAGAGAGGGGGGGGAGAGAGAGGGGGAGGGGAGGGAGGGGAGGAGGAGAGGGGAAGGGAGGGGAGAGAGAGGGAGAAGGGGGAGGGGGGGGGGGAGGGGGGAGAGGAGGAGGGGGCGAGGGAGGAGAGGGGAGAGAGAAGGGGAGAGGAGGAGGGGGAGGGGAGAGAGGGGAGGGAGGAGAGAGGAGAGAAGAGGGGGAGGAGGAGGGAAGGAGGGGGGAGAGGGAGAGGAGAGGGGGGAGAGAGGGAGGGAGAGGAAAGGGGAGAGGGGGGGGGATGGAGGGAGGGAGGGAGAGGCGGGAGGGGGGGGAGGAGGGGGAGAGGAGGGGGGGGGAGGAGGAGGGGGAGGGGGAGAGGGAAGAAGGGAGGAGAGGGGGAGAAGGAAGGAGGGGGGGAGGGAGGGGGAGGGGGAAGAGGAGGGGAGGGGAGAGGGAGGGAGGGGGAGGGGAGGGGGAA
>CM065743.1:9352789-9357789 GCA_033310375.1 Conus canariensis
GGACTACGTTTACATGCTTTGCATCTTGTTGTTTGATAGTATTTTTCTCGGAGCATGTTTATGGTCGTTCTTTTCAGGTCTTCCACGAACTCTCACATCTTGTATATTTCTCTCTGAATAGACAGTCGCTTTTTTCCCAACTAGTTTCATTGGTAGATTTCGTTTTGTTGTAATTGATGCATGTGTTATTCTGTAACACAGACATGGCAATAGTTATTTCAGGGTTTGTCGGCGAAAATCCATTTGGTATGTTAACTATTGATGCTAGTGTCTCTGTTAATATTCTTTCGCGTGCGCTGCATGAAGCTAAGCATGACAATAGTTACGTCAAGATTTGTTTACGAAATCCGTTTGGTATGTTAACTGTTGATGCTCACGCCGGTTCTGATCTCTCACATGTGTCGGTTGCGTGAAGCTACAGCTTATGCCAGTTCTGTGGCTGCAAAGTAAAGAGAGAAAAGAGTGCGGTGGATGGTTTGGTGAAGGGTGCGACTCCTCGAGACCATTATCCAGTGAATAGCACTAGGGAGGAAGAGTCCGGGCACGTGGTCGGACAGGCTGCACAGCAAAAATGAATGCGCCAAGGCCTTGCTTAAGGAGTCGAGTATTTATAGACTGGTGCAATTACATTGTTTTTGTGTCTGAAAGTTGATTCTCCTCATTTCCTTTCATATGGCCACCCAGGTACAAGTCAGGTGGTTCCAAGCAGACAGATTAAAATCAAAGGAATGGGATGATTTAGGAGCTTCCAGCTGGTGCGAAGGTAGGGTCACGGGTGAGTGCAAAGGCCTGAAATGTGTGTCAACTAGGGAGAAGGTCCTGTATTTGAAGATTGTTTGTGATTTCATCTGGTGAAGATTCCCCCCCCCCCCCCCAGGAAACAAGGGAAATAACTGGTGGGGAGTTGTTCTTTTGATCAGTTATCAGTTAAACATTAAATGCTGACTCAAATTTAGGGTAGGCCTTAACACGCTTTCATGGATTATGCAGTGTTTAAGTGCAAAATGCTAATTGAGGCGTGTGGCCACAACATGGCGGAGGAGACCAGGAAGCGAGTTGTTGCCCTTGTCCCGACACTTGCCCCACAGCTGTCAGAGACAGATAACTGGTGCAGTGCTCACCATTGTGGTCACCTGCCCCTGTCCCTCCCTTCCACCCACCCCCCTCCCCGCCCTGTCCACCCCCATCTCCTCTCTGATCTCATCTTTGATCCATGACCCTCGTCGGGTCTCTCTCTCTCTCTCTCTCTCTCTCTCTCTCTCTCTCTCTCTCTCTCTCTTTTCTTTCTTTCTCTTTCTCTCTCTGCCTCTCTCTCCCTCTCTCTCTAGCCCCCCTCTTTCTTCTCCTTCCCCTTGACACCTCAGTTTCTCTTTTTCTCCTTTAGCCTTACTCTCTCTCTCTCTCTCCTCTCTCTCTCTCTCTCTCTCTCTCTCTCTCTCTCTCTCTCTCTCTCTCTCCCTCTCTCCTTTAGACTGCTGTCTCTGTATCTGTCCTCTCCTTTCTCTCTCTTTCTCTCTGTCTCTCTCTTTCTCTCTCTCTCTTTCTTTCTTTCTTTCTCTTTTTGTCTGTATATCTGTCTCCCTCCATCCGACCCTCCCTCCCACCCTCTCTGTCTCTCTCTCTCTCTCTCTTTCTCTCTCTCTCTCTTTCTCTCTTTCTCTCTCTCTCATTCTCTCTCTCTCTTTTCTTTCTTTCTTTCTCTTTCTCTCTCTGCCTCTCTCTCCCTCTCTCTCTAGCCCCCATCTTCTCCCTCCCCCTTGGCACCTCAGTTTCTCTCTTTTTCTCTCTCCTTTAGCCTTACTCTCACTCTCTCTCTCTCTCTCTCTCTCTCTCTCTCTCTCTCCTTAAGACTTCTGTCTGTCTCTGTCTCTCCCTTTCTCGCTCTCTCTCTCTCTCTCTTTTTTGTCTGTATCTCTCTCTCCCTTCTCTCTCTCTCTCTCTCTCTCTCTCTCCCTCCATCCGTGCCTCCCTCCCTCCCACCCCTCTCTCTCTCTCTCTCTCTCTCTCTCTCTCTCTCCTTTCAGCAAAAACGAGGGTGGCATTCAAGAGACGAGGGCCATGAAGGAGACGCTCTCTCTGACGTCTGACTGACGCCCGCATTCACATGTTACGATCCTGTGATCGTCTGGAACAGTGTTCAGCTGTAAGGGAAATCTGGAACACTGGCAGGTTATACACCTAACATCAAGAAGAAGATGAATAGAGAGAAGGGGGAGGTGGTGGTGGAGGTGGTGTAAGGGAAATCTGGAACACTGGCAGGTTATACACCTAACATCAAGAAGAAGATGAATAGAGAGAAGGGGGAGGTGGTGGTGGAGGTGGTAGTGTGGTGGAGAAGAAGAAGAAGAAGAAGAAGAAGAAGAAGAAGAAGAAGAAGAGAAACAAGAACAAGAACAAAACAAGAACAAGAACAGGAAGAACAAGACGAACAAAAGAAGAACAAGAAGAACAAGAACAAAATCAAGAAGAAATGAAGAACAATACCATCCACAACAAGACGTGTGGTGGTGGAGAAGAAGAAGAAGAAGAGAAACAAGAACAAGACCAAGAACAAAACAAGAACAAGAACAGCAAGAACAAGAGGAACAAAAAAAAAGAACAAGAAGAGGAACAAGAACAAAAAGAACAAGAACAAAATCAAGAAGAAGAAATGAAGAACAACACCACCGACAACAAGGCGAAGGGAGAACAAAAGAAGATGGAAAGAAAGAAAGAAAACAGAGAGAAGAGCTGGAAGGAAGGACAGAAAGAAAGAACGACAGAACGAAAGAAGAGGAGGAGGAGTAAGACGAGGAGGAGAGGTAGGAGGAGGAGGAGGAGGAGGAGGAGCTGGGGTAGGAGAAGTAAAAAAGAAGAGGAATAGCGCACGAGCGCGCGCCTCTGTGTGTGTGTGTGTGTGTGTGTGTGTTTAATTGTGTGTGTGTGTGTGTGTGTGTGTGTGTGTGTGTGTGTGTGTGTGTGTGTGTGTGTGTGTGTGTGTTCCTTGTTTGACTGAGGAGGAAGAGTGTTATTGTTATTATCAGAATACTTCTTCTTCTTCTTCTTCTTCTTCTTCTTCTCTTCTATCATCATCATCATCATCATCATCATCATCATCATTATTATTACTATTTTTATTATTATTATTATTATTATTACTATTATCATTATTACTATCGTTATTTTTATATTGTTGTTGTTACCATTATCATCATTATTATCATCATCATCATCATCATCATCGTCTGTTCATCATCATTATCATCATTATTTCAGATGATGATGATGATGATAATGACGACTACGACGACGACGCCAATAATGATCAGTGTATACTCGTGTTTGTTTTTTTTTTCTTTCTTTCTTTTTTCGTTCTTATATGAATAGGTGTGTGTCTCAAGATATCACCTAACATTCCAGAGCAGCTTTAGATACCAACAGACTCCTCCTTCATCATCCTCCCAAGCTTTCTGCAAATTTCATCTTCGTACTGAATACTTCCTCTTTTCCCTCACTTCATTTGACTGCTGTTTTTCCTTTCACAGAATTACGGACTGTGGTGTGTCTCTATTTGACGCCAAGAGCACAGACACAATCAGCTGTGTCTCCCTGATGAGTCCGATCCAGCGGACGAAAGGCCTAGGAGCAGGCAATACGTATAGATCTGCCTTCGAGAGGGATTGCGATGGTTCCCTCATGCAGCTAGTGAAGGGTTTTCATATTTATGATATATATTTTCCCATTTTATTCATCTTCAGGTGTTTTTTTTTTATTCGAATCTTTGCCAAGTCATTATTATAATGGTGGAAGAATTGTTAACCTGCACTTGTTTTCCCCCACTACTTAATTGTTCAGCATTATGCTTTTTTTTTCCTTTTCAGATTTCATTTTTCTTTAATATTGTCTATTTTTTCTGCCTCTGTGGATCATTTCTCTGTCTGTTCTGGACACTGCTTTCTCTTTTCTTTTCATCTTCTCACAAATCTAAAAAGATCTGCGTTTTTGTGTTGGAGACCTACGTGATTGACAAATACTTGGGTTCTTGAAGAGTAGAGCTGACTACTCTGACTGTTGACACCTTTTGACCTCCCTTGCATCCTTCATGGATCCTCTAGCATCGGCTGATTTTCCTCTACATGTTTTACTGCGTTCATACTGATTTTAGTTGTGTGTGTGTGTGTGTGTGTGTGTGTGTGTGTGTGTGTGTGTGTGTGTGTGTGTGTGTGTGTGTGTGTGTGTGTGTGTGTGTGTGTTTCAGCAAACCTTTCCGCACTTTATTTACGTTTTACTTTCCTACCCTTCGCTGGCTGCTTTGGAGTTCTGTTGGATTCTGGTGTTCAACCCTTGGTGGTGAGAATAGCACAGAATCATAGACTGTGGTATGTCTCCGTTTGATGCCAAGGGAGCTCAGACACACTCAGCCGTGCCCCTTGACGAGTCCGATCCAGCGTGCGAAAAGGTCTTGGAGCAGACGATATGAATCGTTCTGTTTCCAAGATGTTTACAAATGGTCTCCTGTGCTGCTAGAGAATGATTTTATATTCATATTTCCCCCATTTTTCATTCTTCTTTTCTTTCTTTCACCCGTTCGCCCCCCCCCCCCCCCCCCCCCCCCCACCTTCCTCCTCCTTCCCTTTTTTTAAAAAAATCTTTGTGAATTCATTAATGTAATGACGGAGGATTTGTTAGCCTGCACTTGTTTTACCCCACTATAAAATTGTTCGACACGTGATCTGGAGACTAGGTAGTGAAAATTGTACACACTGTTCAGAGTGGACTGTGACTGCTATCCGCATTTTATTTTATTTTTATTTATTTAGTATTTTTTGTTGGGGGGGGGGGGGGCTGAAAGAAAGGCCAGTTTAAATGGGTTTTATGCATAAGAACTAAATTTTCCCTGTCATTTGCATTAAGTGTTAAGGGGAGGCTTTACCTGTACAACCATAATGCGGAGAATGAAATATATTACTCAGGAAACCAGTCACAATATACATCAAGGCAAATTTTAACAAAAGGACTTT
>CM065743.1:9367789-9370289 GCA_033310375.1 Conus canariensis
ACAGAGATGTTACAGTGTGACACTGAATGAACCTGTTAGTAATTGTGACAGAGTGATGACGTATGAAGCAGACAGAGATGTTACAGTGTGACACTGAATGAACCTGTTAGTAAATGTGTCAGAGTGATGACGTATGAAGCAGACAGAGATGTTACAGTGTGACACTGAATGAACCTGTTAGTAATTGTGACGGAGTGATGACGTATGAAGCAGACAGAGATGCTGACAGTGTGACACTGAATGAACCTGTTAGTAATTGTGACGGAGTGATGACGTATGAAGCAGACAGAGATGTTACAGTGTGACACTGAATGAACCTGTTAGTAATTATGACAGAGTGACATGAACCTGTTAGTAATTATGACAGAGTGACGACGAATGAAACAGAGATGTTACAGTGTGACAGTGAATGAACCTGTTAGTAATTGTGACAGAGTGACGACGTATGAAGCAGATAGAGATGTTACAACAGTGAATGAACCTGTTAGTAATTATGACAGAGTGACATGAACCTGTTAGTAATTGTGACAGAGTTACGACGTGTGAAACACAGAGCGGGACTGACAAGAGGAGTGACAGCATGATGACACATGACACAGGCTGTGGTGGTGATGGTGGTGGTGACAGAGAATGAATCGTGGCAGTGGTGGTGACAGTGTGACGGCGTGTGTGTTAGTCAGTGGTGGGTGACAGTGTGGCAGTGAGTGAGTCAGACAGCAATGGAGACAGTGTGACAGTGAGTGAGTCAGACAGCAATGGAGACAGTGTGGCAGTGAGTGAGTCAGACAGCAATGGAGACAGTGTGACAGTGAGTGAGTCAGACAGCAATGGAGACAGTGTGACAGTGAGTGAGTCAGACAGCAATGGAGACAGTGTGACAGTGAGTGAGTCAGACAGCAATGGAGACAGTGTGACAGTGAGTGAGTTAGACAGCAATGGAGACAGTGTGTGACAGTGAGTGAGTTATACAGCAATGGAGACAGTGTGACAGTGAGTGAGTCAGACAGCAATGGAGACAGTGTGTGACAGTGACTGAGGTATACAGCAGTGGGGACAGTGTGACAGTGAGTGAGTTATACAGCAGTGGAGACAGTGTGACAGTGAGTGAGTTATACAGCAGTGGAGACAGTGTGACAGTGAGTGAGTTATACAGCAGTGGGGACAGTGTGACAGTGAGTGAGTTATACAGCAGTGGGGACAGTGTGACAGTGAGTGAGTTATACAGCAGTGGGGACAGTGTGACAGTGAGTGAGTTATACAGCAGTGGGGACAGTGTGACAGTGAGTGAGTTATACAGCAGTGGAGAACAGTGTGACAGTGAGTGAGTTATACAGCAGTGGAGACAGTGTGACAGTGAGTGAGTTATACAAGCAGTGAGAGACAGTGTGACAGTGAGTGAGTTATACAGCAGTGGAGACATGTGTGACAGTGAGTGAGTTATACAGCAGTGGAGACAGTGTGACAGTGAGTGGATCAGACAGTGGCAGTGACAGTGTGACAGTGAGTGGGTCAGACAGTGGCAGTGACAGTGTATTGTCGGCTGAACCAGTTAGGACGGTGACAGCAGGACGGCGAGTGGACTAGACGCTGAAACAGGTAGGAATGGGGCGAGCACCAGTGACGGAGGTATAAGCGCAAGCAATGACACCTTGTATAGTCGTGATTTTATTAATATGAGTAAACTTGTACATTGTGATTCTTTCCTTCACTGGAACATATGTGGATTGTTTCATAAAATAGATACTGCACTTTTTATTCAATTCATTTCTTTATTTGATTTTGTTTGTTTGGTGGAAACATTTGCTGAAAATTTGGAATCGAGCTTATTTACTGATAATGAAATATTTGTTAAACCAGCTGTCAAAGTTACAAGGCAAGGGAGAGGTTGGGGAGGAATAGTTTGTTTGATACGAAAATGTCTTCTTCCATATGTGCATGAGGTTGATTGTGAGAGTCCTTGTTCCATGACATTCACACTTGATCAAGAGTTTTTTGGTCTTCATCAAAACATTTTACTTGTATGTGCGTATGTTCCTCCTAAAAATTCTCCCTAATACTCTATCAACGGTTTTGACAATGGCATTGATACGTTGCAAAATTGTTAGCTTTGGAAGACAATGAAATATTGTTATGTGGTGATATAGATGACAGAACTTCTGATAAATTCCCAGAAATTTTAGATGAACTTGAATTACATGTTGCTCATAATAAGAATGATAACGGTATAAAACGAACTTCTCAAGATAAAATCTTAAATGCATATGGATAGAAATTTTTTTTTGCGCTGTTTTGGTACTGTACATTTTAAACGGAATGTGTAATGGCGACCTTGAAGGTCGTTTTACATATATTTCTGATGTAGGATGCAGTGTAAATGACTATTTTCTTTCTCAAGAAATAGTTTTGAGCTTCTGTATGAATCGTTAACTCTTGCTGTAGTGGAAAGATTTGAATCTGATTACATGCCCTTTGTATTATGTATTGACAAACGAAATGAAGA
>CM065743.1:9390289-9392789 GCA_033310375.1 Conus canariensis
CTCTCTCTCTCCTCTCGCTCTCGCTCTCGCTCTGTGTGTGTGTGTGTGTGTGCGTGTGTGTGTGTGTGTGTGTGTGTGTGTGTGTGGTGCGCGTGTGGTGTGTGTGTGTGTGGGGTGGTGTGTCTGTCTGTCTGTCTGTCTTGTCCCTCTGTCTGTCTGTCTGTCTGTCTCTCTCTCTCTCTCTCTCTCTCTTTTCTCTCTCTCTCTCTTAAGCTCACACTTACTCATGCAACACACACACACACACACACACACACACACACACACACACACACACACACACACACACAAATTGCGCGCACCCTCATACACACACAAATACACACACACTCACTCATACACACACATAGATACACACACGTGTGCACACGCGTGCACGCACACACAACACCCATGCACGCGCGCACGCAAAAACGTACACACACACACACACACACACACACACACACACACACACACACACACACACACACACACACACACACACACACACACACTGCCATACAGCAAGTTGCTAGAACGCAGGCGTTATAGACAACCATTTTGTCTTTGTGGTCAGCTTGGGATTTGTCCACACTCTATGCGAGGCGAGCAAGTGTTGTGGCTGCTTTTCCGATCCTCTTGTCGATCTAAGTGCCAAGGGAGAGGTTATCGGTGATGGTGGACCCAAGGTAAGTAAACTGATGGATAGTATCAAGCTCGTAGTCTTCAATGGTGAAGGCTGGTGGTGACGGCGTGTCTTGACCCAGGACGTTTGTCTTCTTTAGGCTGATAGTCAGACCAAAGTCTTTCCAGGCCTGGGAGAAGCGGTCCATCAGCGATTGCAATTCCCGCTTGGTGTGGGTCGCAACAGCGGCATCATCGGCAAACAGCATATCTCTGATGAGAGCATCGCGGACCTTTGCTCTTGCTCTTAGGCAGGCGAGGTTGAAAAGCCTGCCATCTGATGCGGTCTGCATGTAGATCCCCTCCTGCGTTGTGCTGAATGATGCCTCAGGAGGAGTGCAAAGGAGATCCCAAAGAGGGTGGAGGCAAGGACGCAGCCCAGTTTGACACCGCTCCGTATATCGAAGGGCTTGGAGAGGTTGCCATTAAACTGCACAGTCCCTTTCATGTTGGAGTGGAAGGACTCAATTAACCTGTGCAGTTTGGGGGGGGGGGGGGGGGCAGCCGATCTTCCGCATAGCCTTGAAAAGACCATCCCTGCAGACTAGGTTGAAGGCCTTGGTGAGGTCGATGAATAAGACATACAGGCGCATCCGCTGTTCTCTGCACTTCTCCTGGAGTTGGCAAAGGTAGAAGACCATGTCTACCGTAGACCTATCTGTTCAAAAGCCACACTGTGATTCCGGGTAGACTCATTCAGCCAGTTTCTGCAGGCGGATCAGGAGTACCCGAGCGTAGTTTTTTATTTATTTTTTTTTTTTTTTGCTGTCCCAACTTCTGCGCCACCTCAGAGGCAGTGCACCCACGCCGCTCATTAAGACACCGCGTCCACAGCCACAGCCCGGTCGGCCCGCCGCAGCCCCGGCACCGGCAATCCACAGGGAGCAGTCAATATCAAGTCGTCAAGAGGCGACCCACCGGAGGAGACACTGCACTGCTGCCGAGTCACTTCGGTGGTGTTCAGTGGCGCCTGCTCTGATCTAACATACGCAGGACACCACCTACTAAGCCCCCTACTGACGACAATAATTGCTTAGTCGCGGAGCCAGCGTGAGTGAGCTCTCCCTCCGGAGGGCGCCACCACGTCCGTCCAACGACAGCCCCCATGGACTCGCCGATACCGGTGACCACGACGGAACCAAACCAAGGCCACTGACGTGGGACAGGACATCAAAATTGAGGTCACCATGAGAGCAGAGCATGAAGGGCCACAGAATTTGAGACCTTTTTTTATGCTGATCGATGAGAATGAGGATGATTAAGATGATGCTACGGATTTCCATTTCGGTCTGAGACTACATGACAGGGCTGTACTCTACGCTTACTTTCATAATATATCCCGGCGTCAACCAGGCCCGAGAGATACAGGCTCCTACAGTGTTGGTCAGGAAATTTGAGCAACACTCTCAGAAACGCATCCATTAAGTGGATGAAGCTCGACTGTGTGGTCCCAGTCTTCCCAACTGAGTCCGCAGCAAATTCAACTCTGGGTAGGAGCCGGTCGGGGCAGAAAAAACCCACATGATTCTGATGGGATTCGAACCACGACCTCCCAGCCGGGAGTCCGCGACGCTAACCACTTCGCCGAGGCGGCTGGTCCGAGCGTAGTTTTTGCCGATGATGCTAAGAAGAGAGATGCCTCTGTAGTCATTGCAGTGTCTCCTCTTGCCCTTGTTTTTGTACAGGGTGACAATCTTGGCATCCCTCATTCCTTGCGTCAAGGGTGCAGAGGGAAGTCTTGCAGAGTTTTATGAGGTCTGGAGGAATGCCGTTATTGCCAGGTGCCTTATCTAATGCCAGGCTGTCAATGGCCTTGCTGAGTTCGTCCACGGTC
>CM065743.1:9397789-9405289 GCA_033310375.1 Conus canariensis
GAGAGGAGAGAGAGAGAGAGAGAGAGAGAGAGAAAGAGAATGATGATAATGATCACAACCAGAAGATAATGTAAAGGACGATGAATAAGGAGAAAGAGTGCGATTGTATGGACGAATGAAGAAGAAAGAAGAAGAAAGAAGAAGAAGAAGAAGAAGAAGAAGAAGAAGAAGAAGAAGAAGAGCACTCTAATTCACAACATAGCACAGGGCAATATAACACAACATTACATTGTATAGTACGACACAATGTAACGGCAAAATACATCACAGTATAGCACAGCACAGTACACCACAACACACTAGAGCACTATCAACTACACAACACAGCACCACACTATACACCATAAAAGAGCACACTCTTTTACACCACAATACAGCACAATGCTATGTACCACAACACATCACACCATTGTACACCACAGCACAGCACACCGCTATACACTACAACACAGCACACCACTATACACCACAACACAGCACTCCACTATACCCCTCAACACAACACACCACTATACACCACAACACAACACGCCACTATACACCACAACATAACACACCACTATACACCACAACACAGCACTCCACTATACCCCTCAACACAACACACCACTATACACCACAACACAGCACACCACTATACACCACAACACAGCACACCACTATACACCACAACACAACACACCACTATACACCACAACACAGCACACCACAGCACACCACTATACACCACAACACAGCACATTACTATATATAACAACACAGCACTGCATTATACCCCTCAACACAGCACACCACTATACACCACAACACAGGACATTACTAAACACCGCAACACAGCACATTATTATACACCACAACACAGCACACCAATATACACCACAGCACAGGACACCAAAATACACCACAACACAGCACATAACTGCACACCATAACACAGCACACTACTATACATAACAACACAGCACACCAGTATACACCACAACACAGCACGTTACCAGACACCACAACACAACACACTACTATACACCACAACACAGCACATTACTATGCATCACAATACAGCACATTAAAATACACCACAGCACATCACACCGCTATACACCACAACACAGTACACCACTATACACCACAACACAGTACACCACTATACACCACAACATATCACATTTCATACACCACAACACACCACACCGCTATACACCACAACATAGCACAGCCCTATATCCCTCAACACAGCACACCACTATACACCACAACATAGCACACCACTATATCCCTCAACACAGCACACTTCTATAAACCACAACATAGCACACCAGTAAATCACTCAACATAGCACACCACTATACACCACAACACAGCACACCACTATATCCCTCAACATAGCACACCACTATACACCACAAACACATCACACCACTATACACCACAACACAGCACACCACTATACACCACAGCACAGCACACCACTATACAGCACAACATAGCACACCACTATACTCCACAACACAGCACATTACTATATATCACAGCACAACACATTACTATATACCACAACACAGCACACCACTACACCACAACACAGCACACCACTATAGACCACAACACAGCACACCACTTTATCCCTCAACAGACCACACCACTATACACCACAACACAGCACACCACTATACACCACAACACAGTACACTGCTATACACCACAACACACACACCACTATACACCACAACACAGCACACTGCTATACACCACAACACTGCACACCACTATACAGCACAACACAGCACACCACTATACACCACAACACAGTACACTGCTATACACCACAACACCGCACACCACTATACACCACAACACAGCACACCACAATACACCATAACACAGCACACCACTATACAGCACAACACAGCATACCACTATACAGCACAACACAGCACACCACTATACAGCACAACACAGCACACCACTATACAGCACGACATAGCAAACCATTGTACACCACAACATAGCACACCACTATACACCACAGCACACCACACCACTATACACCACAACACAGCACACCACTATACAGCACGACATAGCACACCATTGTACACCACAACAGAGCACATCACTATACACCACAGCACAGCACACCACTATACACCACAGCACAGCACACCACTATACACCACAACACAGCACACCACTATACACCACAACACAGCACTCCACTATACACCACAACACAGCACACACTATACACCACAACACAGCACACCATTGTACATCACAACACAGCACTCCACTATACACCACAACACAGCACACACTATACACCACAACACAGCACACACTATACACCACAACACAGCACACCACTATACAGCACGACATAGTACACCATTGTACACCACAACACAACACACCACTATACACCACAACACAGCACACCACTATACACCACAGCACAGCACTATACACCACAACATAGCACACCACTATACACCACAACACAGCACACCACTATACACCACAACACAGCACAGCATTGTACATCACAACACAGCACTCCACTATATACCACAGCACAGCACACACTATACACCACAACACAGCACACAGTAGAAAGAAACTCGTGGAGAGCGTGGCAGCAGAGAGTCCTCAGAAGAGAAGCCCCCTTCAAGCAAGTGTTTCGGCCCTTATCTCCTGACACTCTAGGGGGGTTGGGCCACACCCGGTTCATGACTCCGGATGTCCCTCTGCTGCCCCCCCCCCCCCCTTTTTTTTTTTCCCCCCATCTTGGGACGAGCCATGGCTGGGATTCGAACCCATGACGCTCTGGACATGCTCATTTTCCACTTAATGACTCGCGCTTTAACCACTGAGCCACAGGGACACCTGATATTTGTAGGGAAATTAAGCCTTATGAAGTTCACTTTTGTTCCTCCTTGACCAGATCCAGCTTGAACACCTCTCTGCCGCTTCTGCCATTGCTTTCAGGGCTCTGGTTTTTTCCTTCCCTGCAACTGAGAGCTGTTTCATGAGGCTGTATGCAGACGTTCCTACAAACCCCCTAGCTCCAATTTCTGCAGTGAGGACTTTGACCTGATAGCCTTCTCTCCTCAGGCTGTTTGCCAGATCAGCATACTTTTCAGTCTTGTAGATTTGAGCTGCCTCCATTCTGTTCTCATATGGCACCGTGAGCTCGATCATGATCAGCTGCTTGGTTGACTTAGAGTGGACTACTATGTCTGGTCTCATGCCACTCTTGCTGATGATCTCTGGGTGACTCTTCCATTCTGGGAGGTCTGCAGTGCACTCCCAGTCATCTGCCCCGTCCAGCAGACTCTGCCTGCATGTTTCGAGTGGCACTGTTGTTCTTGGCCATGATTTGCTGCCTCCTGCCGTGAAGAATGTTGCGGGTGCTTTTGGAGTCCTGATTTTCCCTTTTGTGGTGTTGGTACTAGCCCAGACTACTTGTACAATCTCTTTGAGCACTTGGTTGTGCCTCCATGTGTACCTTCCTTGAGCCAGGGCTACTTTACATGAGCTTAGGACATGCTCCACTGTTTGTTTTTCATGGCAGAGGGGGCATGCAGGATCGTCTGTTTTCCCCCACTTCACCAGGTTTGCATTTGAGGGCAGAAGGTCATATGCAGATCTGAGAATGAAGCTGATCCTGAGAGGGGCCATGTGCCAAATGTCATTCCAAGTGAGACTTCTTTGGAGTGCATTCTCCCACGTTGTCCATTGCCCTTGCTGGCTCTGCTGGACTGCTTTTTGGAGTCTTTTTTGGTCTTCTTCTTTTCTCATCTCCTGAATCATCATGTCTCTTTTGGCTTTTCCTTTGGCCTTTGACCACCATTCAGTTTTGGTCACCCCCAGTCCTTGTCTGTTGGTCTGTGTGTGTCCTGTTATTTCTCTGATCTTGAGACTTTCTTTTGCAGAATCCATCGCCTCTTGAACTTTCCATTTTCTGCCTGTCTTCAGCTGGGGCTTGATTGCTTCTACCACCTTGTCTCCTGAGTCCTCCAGCATGCTTTGAAGTCTGATCTTCCCTGCTTTGTATTCCTCCAGGATGGATTTCAGTGGTAGTTTCAGCTTTGCTTGGCGACAGTACAGCGCTATGTCAGTCAGACAGGGTGGGACACCAAGCCATTTCCTTGTGAACTTGTTGATTTTGGCTTCCATTGCCTCCACTATGCTGGTGCAGATGTCGTATATCATCAGAGGCCATAGGAGCTTTGGTATCAGCATGAACTGCAGACACCAGACCTTGTATTTGCCAGGGAGCCCACACTGGTCAATGGTCTCCAAGCCTTCCTCCGCCATCTGCTTGGTTTCTTTTGCTCTTTGTGTGTCTTTCAGCGTATCATCATACCATCTTCCAAGGCTCTTGACTGGTTCTTCTGTGACTGTTGGAATGGCCTGGTTGGCAACACTGAAGACCACAGATCCGGCCACTTTTCCTTTCCTCAGTGAGAGACTCCGTGATTTCTTTGGCTTGAACTTCATTCTGGATGAGGCAACTATGTCGTCCAGCCTCTCCAGCATATGATGTGTCTCGTCTTCTCTGGATGAAATCACTGTAGTGTCATCCATGAAGGCCTTGATAGGAGGCATCTTGTATCCATCGCCAAGGTCTGTTTGTCTCGCGTTGTTTGTTGCTGCTTTCAAGATGAGTTCCATTGCCAGCACGAACAGTATTGGGGAAATTGCACAGCCCATTGCAATACCCACTTCCAAGTTGATCCAGTCTGTTGTGTACTCCTTGGTAGAGAACCGCATTGAGAAGCCATTGAAGTACTTCTTGAGCATGTTGCGGATGTTCTTTGGCACATGGTACATCTCAAGAGCCAACTGTATCATCTCATGGGGCACAGATCCATATGCGTTTGCCAGATCAAGCCACACTACGTCCAGGTCTCTCTTTTCTGTTTTTGCTTTTTGGATTGCGTCCCAGATCATTGTGGCGTGTTCTACACAGCCAGCCACGCCTGGGATGCCACCTTTCTGGACTGACACATCCAAGTACTTGTTTTCCATCAGGTACTTGGTCAGCCTTGCTGCCATGACAGAGAAGAAGATTTTCCCTTCGACGTTCAGCAGTGATATTGGCCTGAACTGGCTGATGTCACTTGAGTTTTGCTCTTTGGGGATGTACACACCATCTGCCGTCATCCACTGGCCGCTGATCTTCTGGTTTCTCCAAGCCGATCGCAGCAGCCTGTGGAGCCACTCCAGCACCTTGGGACATTTCTTGTAAAGCTGGTAAGGTATTCCGTTTGGCCCTGGTGATGATTTGGCTCTGGCTTTGTCGACCACCTTCTTGATTTCCGCCAACGTTGGAGGCTTGCCATTGAACTGTTCCTCAGGGTTGGTTGGCCACACCAGACCTTGAATGTCGAGTGGTGCTTTGCTCTGTGGGTCAGAGTATGTTTTCCTCAGATGCTGCTCAAGAACTCCTTTGTCCACACTTAGGGTCCCAGATTTTGGCTGCTCAAACAGTGTTCTGGCAAACTGGAAGGGGTCTCTGAAGAAGCGCTCTTGTGTCTTCTTCTTTTTGCTCTTCCTCTTCCTCGCAGATTCCGCTTTGCTGAGGGCGCTGTGTTTTTCTTTCAGGTCTTTCCACAGTTTTTCCAAGCCTTGTTTTTCAGCTGGCAGTGCGGTCTTCATTTGCATCTTGAGGTTTTTCTTTTGGACCCTGATCTTGTCCATCTTTTCTTGGCGTCTGGATTTCTTTGGAGGTGTTTTCTCTTTGGGTAGTTTTGCTCCATAGGCGTCTCTACATGTGGCATACACAATGTCCCCATATGTGGCTAGTTTGTGTTCCAGGGTGCTTTTCCCTATCAGTGCATCGAGTCTTTGGACGATTTTTGCATCCAGTTTCTCCCAATCTTCAGTTTCGTTTGCTCGTGGCAGGTTGAGTTTCAGGCGCCTGGCATCGAGGGCCTGTGCAAATTCCTCATCCGAACCAACAGCGTGGATGTCCTTGGCACTGTGGTTTAAATCCTGGCCTTGGTCTTCCGACGTCTTATCTGGTGATGCAGTGCGCTGCTGCTCATTCAGATGAGTCTTCACACATCCCATCTTTGTTCTGTGGATCTTCATGCCACGGGTGGTAGCGAAACGCTTTCCACAGACACATGGATATTCCATTTGGTCCATGTTCATAGTCCGTTTGGGATTTGCAGTCATGATTGGTTGAGCACCGATGGATTCATCATTCTCTCCCCCTTTCGGTGAATCCTGGGAGCATCTTTTCCTTTTATACTATACACCACAACAAAGCACACCACTATACACCACAACACAGCACATCACTATACACAACAACACAGCACACCACTATACACCACGACATAGCACACCATTATACACCACAACACAGCACACCACTATACACCACAACACAGCACACCACTATACACCACAACACAGCACATCATTGTACATCACAACACAGCACTCCACTATACACCACAACACAGCACTCCACTATACACCACAACACAGCACACCACTATACACCACAACACAGCACACCACTATACACCACAACACAGCACACCACTATACACCACAACATAGCACACTACTATACACCACAACACGTCACAGCACTACACCACAACATAGCACACTACTATACACCACAACACGTCACAGCACTATACACCACAACATAGCACACTACTATACACCACAACACGTCACAGCACTATACACCACAACACAGCACACCACTATACACCACAACACAGCACACCACTCTACACTACAACATAGCACACCACTATACACCACAACACAGCACACCACTCTACACCACAACACAGCACACCGCTATACACCACAACACAGCACAGCACTATACACCACAACACAGCACACCACATTCCACAACACATCACGCCACATCACACCACACCACATCGAACCACACCACACCACACCACATCACACCACACCACCTACACCACAACGCATCACACCACTTTCCACCCCGTATCACTCCACACCACGGTATATTTCTCAGTCAGTTTCTGCTATAATAATTCTCTCTTCTAACTTGCCCAGTTATTCACAGGGCAAGAGCAGCATTCTTTCGTCCAAAGCGTCGGCAGAGACCCCCTCCCCCCCCCTCATCTTCCCCTTTCTTTCTTCCCTCCCCACTCCCCCCACCTTCCCCCCTCCCCCCTCCCCCCTGCCCCTCTCTTCCCTACTTCGACCTACAGGGACAGACAAGAGGAGGAAAGGGAGGCAATTAGGCAACCCTCCAGGGGAGAGAACTGCGGGGCCTGGGGAGCTGCTCGTTACACGCTTGTGATTGCACCTGATGAATATTCATGGCGCGTGTTGAGAATAAGTGGAGGGTGCGAGTAAGGCAGACCTGTGTCTCCTTCAATTAAAATAGCTGAGGAGGGTTCAGCGCGTGAAGGATTTGCACGAGAGAAGCTCTCTCTCTCATATCTAATGCCTACCCCTCTCTCTCCTCTCTCTCTCTCTCCTCTC
>CM065743.1:9410289-9437789 GCA_033310375.1 Conus canariensis
CCAAAGCAAAAAACAAATAATAATAAAGATACAGATCTGAATCAACAAAACGACAGTTATCAGTCGATCTATTTGTAACATTGGGAAGGGGTAGGTGGGGGGTGGGTGGAGGAGAGTGGAGGGTGTAATGAACGCAGCAACAAGGGGGGTATGCTGATGCGTCTGCAAAAGTGAACAATTTCCCCCATCCTCTCATCTTTCGCCTCATACCAGAAGGGGTATGTAACCGTTTTCTGATCTATTGCAAATATATTGCCTTTCTGTTTCTCACGCCAGTTTAGCGTGATTTCCTGTTCCACCCCACAGCCCAAATCATTTCAAATTGGCGTTTGGATGTCACAGCCAAATCATCAATTGCTTGAGTACAGCCCAAATCATTTCAAATTGGCGTTTGGATGTCACAGCCCAAATCATTTCAAATTGGCGTTTGGATGTCACAGCCAAAATCATTTCAAATTGGCGTTTGGATGTCGCAGACCTCCAAATGTTCCATTGAACAAGTATCTTTTCTTTGTCTATTTTTTTTTAGTTTCGTATTAAGTTTCTCTCTGATGCCTGTGTAACCGCATGGCCGAGCCTTCAGCCTTTCATTAAATGCACAGAGGGTTTTCTGTGTCTTGTCCCCTTGTTTGTGTATTTGTTGTTGTAGTTGTTGGTGTTTTTTGAATTCTTCATCTTTGGGAGACACGTTAATGACATGAATCAGGAGACTTCAGATCCTGTTCTAATGAGAGAAAGTTATGAATACATGGAAGTAGCAGTGGAATAGACAGTGTGAAATGATACGGAAGAGAGAGAGAGAGAGAGAGAGAGAGAGAGAGAGAGAGAGAGAGAGAGAGAGAGGAGGGAGGGAGACAGACAGACAGAAAGACAGACAGACAGACAGACAGACAGACAGACAACAGTACACACACACACACACACACACACACACACACACACACACACACACACACACACACACACACACACACTGACACACAGACAGACAGACAGAGGTGGATGAGGGGCAGGGTGAGGTGGCGGGTGTTGGAGTGGGGGTCGCGGATGTCTGTTCCCATTTCAACCTTTCTTTCAGGGAAAAAAAAAGTACCGTCACCCTGTCTGCTAATTCACAAGCTTTTATCTGATCAGTTTTCCAGCCAAGTTTGGAAAGGTTTGAATTTAGGTGTCAGAACTACTCTTGAAAACGTGAAAACTTTGTGCTCTCTCTCTCTCTCTCTCTCTCTCTCTCTCTCTCTCTCTCTCTCTCTCTCTCTCTCTCTCTCTCTCTCTCCACCTTTATCACCTTTATCACTCTGCTTTGTATCCTAATCACTGTTGTTGTTTGCCCTCCTTTCTTTTTCTTCCTTTTTTTTCTTTCTTGCGTACGCAGGCTGATACTCCTGCGGACACTGCCTGTATAGACAGACAGTGGAGTCTTGTGTGTATGACCGTTTTTTATCCCGCCATTAAGGCAGCCATACTCCATCTTCAGGGAAGGTGCATGCTATGTGTAACGTGTCATCCTTACTAACGGCCAAACTGGCCTTCTCTTCCGAAAGTTGGTGATGGGATTTTACGTGTGTGCAAGATGTTGTGCGTGCGTTCACACACGGAACCTCGGTTTATAGTGTCATTCGAAGGACTGTGTGGGGAATGGAGTCAGAACCAATGTTAACTCCGAGGGAAATATCCCCATGTACCGAAATTCGAACCCGCAACCCCAGGATCACGAGTCCGGCGCTCTACCAACTGAGCTATTCCGGCCCCCCGCCCTCCAAATATTCTTTCCTTCATTAACTTAACAGCCCTCTTCCTCTAAACCTTCAGTTTACTCTTTAGTCTGTGGCCGAACTGGCATCCTTCTCTACTCCTTGGACGCCCTCTCGTCTGCCACCGTTTTCCTTTTCATTTGTCTTTACTTTAAAGATAATAACAAGAACAACAAAAAAGAAGACATCCCCCACCTCTACCACTGCTCCCAAAATACACACATACTCGCCCCCCCCCCCCCCCCCCCTCTCCTCTTCTTCCACCATCTCGTTCTCTGCTCTACCTCAAGTACACTGCTGTACGCATATCATGACATAATAATTTTTACATCTCTGCGGAACAGTCTAAGTCACATGTCAGCACATCCTCGAGCTCATAAATACACCACAAAGTAGACAAAACGTAACTATGCAGCTTCCTAATGCTTTCATCAATGAGAAGAAAAAAAAAGAACTCTGAAGAACTTATAAATATTGAGTTCTATGTGTGTACGATCCAGGTTTCCGTTCCAACTTTTGAATCAGCCCGTTCCTACCCTGACAGTATGATTTGGAACACACTTCCGTTATATTTACATTGCCATCAAAGACTGTTTTGCTTCGGTGAAAATAATTACATGTTTGACAGATATTTTTCGTAAGCCCATAGTACACGAACGTCAAGT
This sequence comes from Conus canariensis, assembly GCA_033310375.1. Taxonomy (NCBI): domain Eukaryota; kingdom Metazoa; phylum Mollusca; class Gastropoda; order Neogastropoda; family Conidae; genus Conus; species Conus canariensis. The sequence continues at coordinate 9,412,709 of CM065743.1, forward strand.
GACGGTGTGACATTTTGTGCTTACAACTTGTAAAACTGTCTTTTTGTACTCCCAGTTCTTATAGAGTAGGGAGTACTTCACAATGGGAGTACTTCTCTGTGTGTGTGTGTGTGTGTGTGTGTGTGTGTGTGTGTGTGTGTGTGTGTGTGTTGTGTGTGTCTGTCTGTCTGTCTGTCTGTCTGTCTGTCTGTCTCTGTGTCCATCCATGGTCAAAATGTGTTCCACTCGTTCCAGAAAGATCTTCTGAGCCGATCTTTCTGAAAATATATAGGTATGTTCATTATGGGTCACGGATGATGCCCGATGTTTTATTTTACCAGAATACCCGTTACTAACGGCTGTAAATGATAATTTTAAAATATCAAGTCCGATAAGGGAAATAACCACCGCACTGTCGAATTTTTTTCTTCCGCTAACTGGAAATTGTCTTCCCTGTCTGTCACTGTACTGGGAGTACGTTCATATGATTTGCATCTTTTTAAGCTTCTGACTTTTCTTTTCTTCTCTCTTTTCTTCTTCTTCTTCTTCTAAATCACCTCATGACAACTGGTCATCTGATTACTGTCGATTGTTTCGACGTATTGTTGATTTGTACTCAGTCTAATGGTTACAGTGAACTGTGTGTTTTTATGTCGAATTTCTCATGTGTTAACAATGCATGTGAGATCAGCTTATCTGCTACTGCCAGAGGGAAGGTTGGTTGGTGGTTTCATTTTACGTGTTTTCATCCGGCAGATGATATTAGACGGGAAAAAAAACACATCGTGCCGGAGGGAAAGTAATGAGAGCATCTCTCTCTCTCTCTCTCTCTCTCTCTCTCTCTCTCTCTCTCTCTCTCTCTCTCTCTCTCTCTCTCTCTCTCTTCATTATTGTTATTTTTATTTTTATTTCTTGTTTGTTTATTATTATTATCATTATCATTTTTTTTTCATTTCTCTTCTATTTTCATTTGATGTTCCATTATGATTGCATGACCGCTTTGTTTGCTTGTTTGCTTTCTTACATTATTTCATTTCACTGCATGTTGTAGTCCCTACTCAGAGCGAGGACTGGATGTAAAAAAAAGCACGTGAGTGCTTGTCTATTATCCTCGTAAATAAAGAATTTTGTCTTGTCTTGTCTTTCTTCTCCTCTCTCTCCTCTCTCTCTCTCTCTCTCTCTCTCTCTCTCTCTCTCTCTCTCTCTCTCCTCTCTCTCTCTCTCTCTCTCTCTCTCTCTCTCTCTCTAGCACTGTCCTGCTCTTGTTATTGGCTATGTTTTTCCTTATGGCATTCGTGCATTGTACAAGTGTGCTGTTTTTAGGGTATGTATATAGTATCTCTCATGAAAAAGAAAAGGTCTGTATCCTACATTGTTTTCCACTAATTCACGATGTTTAACATTATTGGTATTTTTCGTGAGTTTATGTTGACAAAACCATTACAATGCAGAAATCCAGCGACAATTCCTTAATGTTCTCACTGGTTGTGATGTCTTGGTCGTCATGTTTATTCTGTTCAGCGTAAAGGCCAGAAAAAGGATTACTTCTTTGTGTGATATCCTTAAAACAGATCATTATCAGCAGCAGCAGCAGCAGCACGCAGCTTTATCGTTATAATTACTATTATCATCATCTTTATTGTCATCATTATTAATTCTCTCTCTCTCTCTCTCTCTCTCTCTCTTCTCTTTGTGTGTGTGTGTGTGTGTGTGTGTGTGTGTGTGTGTGTGTGTGTGTGTGTGTGTGTGTGTGTGTGTGTGTGTATCTATCTATCTATCTCCCAAAAGCAACAACCAAACATTTGTCTTGATTTCACATTTCATGAAAAACAAAAACAAACAAAAGACAAACTACCACAACCAAAAGTAGCAAATACGGCGTAATGGTATTACCCATGAACCCATTAGGTGAAGTCAGAACGAAGAGAGAAGCTCAAACATTCATCTGCTTGACTTTGGGTGTTTGTGTGTAATTGGAATAAAAAAAAACGTGTGGTGTGTGTGTGTGTGTGTGTGTGTGTGTGTGTGTGTGTGTGTGTGTGAATATTTGTTTGATTGTGTTAGTGTGTGTGTGTTAGTGTGTGTGTTAGTGTGTGTGTGTGTGTGTGTGTGTGTGTGTGTGTGTGTGGTGGGGTGTGTGTGTGTTGTGTGTGTGGTGTGTGCGCGCGCGCGCGCGCGCGAATGTTTGTGTGTGTGCGTGTATGCGCGGCGCGCATGTGTGTGTGTGTGTGTGTGTGTGTGTGTGTGTGTGTGTGTGTGTGTTGCTTTATTTTTGCTTTTTGTGTGTGTGTGTTTGTCTCTTTTCGAACGTCACAACATTTCTCAGTTTCTGACTGGACTTTAACTTCCAATACCTATCTATGTATGTAGGTATGCATGTACCTAGGTGCGTTTGTACACATGCAAACTCACATGTGTCTGCCCAGCAATAAGCCCAGACTTGTATGCCCAGTGCTTCGGAATGCAGCGTCTTAAGATTTGGCATTGACAGATCAACTGCAGGAAAGCAGCGAAAGCAGAGATCAAGAAAGCCATCATGTCTGTGAAAGACGGCTTAGCAGCGGGATCAGGGGGGATTTCCACAAAAGCCACCCCGTCTAATGCAGGGACGGCCATCAGTATGCTGCACACAGGCACAGCAGCAACTACCCAGGGATCATGCTCCTGCCAGTGTCTGGCGAAGCCCTGAACAGAACTGTGTTTGAGAATGGGGGTGGTAGTTGACTCCAAACGTCGAGACCAGCAGGCTGGTTTCCGCTAGATGAGATCCAGTGCCAACCTGATTTAAGTCACACCAACCATCATCGTGGAGAATATTCAATTCTGCATGAACTTTATAGACTGTAAAAAGGTTAGATCTAGTTGCAAAGTGAGGCGACTGCAGGCGGAAATCTAAACACATTTGAAATGTTAGTGATAATGCGTATTTTGAACCGAATTGGATGAAGATAAGTGATTACTCGTTCATTTTCGTTGTCCTGAGTGTTTTGTGTCTTGCCTGAAGAAGACCTAAGAGGTCGAAACGCGTCGTCTTTTGTCTTGTGATTCGTTTGTCTACGTTTTTGGCGGAGCATTATCACTAACATTTCAATTTTTTTAAAATAAAATAGTGTTCATCACTGTAGACAGAGATGCACAGAAAGTTTCTCAGATTAAAGAGTATTTGAGAAGCTTGTCTTCCCAATCCAAATAACCTACCGCATGCCATGCAGAACTGCTTCCAATAAAGTAATTGTTTTACTAAAACATAAAAACTTAACACAGATCGAATGGATCGACTGACCCAATGAGCAGAGAATGCTAATAAGCATGAAATCTCTGAAGACCTGTACGGGGTGACCAAGACACTGGTAGGCAAATATGCCAGCCTGTTAAGGACAAACAGGGAAAGCCACTAACAACGACAGAGGCACAGCTGAAGGGGTGGGCATTATAGTTCAGGGAGCTGTTTCATCAATCAGACCCTAAAAAAACACCTGACGTTTCGCCGGCATAAACATTACTACTAATCAATTGCAACGAAACAACAGAGCCACGTCATTTATTTGTTTGTGGAAATCGGAAGTTCAACATGGCGGCTGGTTAATGTGTGTTCTCTCTCAGTCAGTCATTTATAAAATGTGAAGGTTTTTTTTTGTTGTGCTGAAACGGGCCATCTGCAGACCAAGACTATCACGCTACGAAGTATTGCAAAGAAATCTTCCTTTAACATTCACCTCATGGACTATGAAAAAGCGTTCGACAGCGTGGACAGTGAAATGCTGTGGAAGATATCTCCTTTTAATCATTCACCTCATGGACTATGAAAAGGCGTTCGACAGCGTGGACAGTGAAATGCTGTGGAAGCAAATGTGGCTGTGTGGAGGGACTACTTAACGGTTGCCTTCCCAATCCAGTGTACCCACCAAGTCATGCCACACACGATAACTTGTGCAGACCGGCTGTCATAGTTTTGAGTTCAAAACAAGAGTTTGCCAGGGGTGTCTACTGTCTTCTTGCCTCTTCCTCCTGCTCATCGATTGGATCATGAAGATCTCTCAGCAAAAAAAGAACACTGGAAGACAATGAATAGTCCTGACACAGAAGATCTTGACTTTGCTTGACGCCACTTGAAGCCCATCTCACATGACTGGGACAAGATGCAGGACAGGACCACCAGGCCGGTACTAACATCGGCAGGATCAATACCCGGGATCAATGTGGGAAAAACGAAATTCGCAAAGATCAGTACCGTTGCCAAAGTCCAGTTACAGTTGGTCGAGAACTAACCAAGATCTATTTTACACCATCCTGCCGCATGAGTGTACCATGTGTATGTCATTTTAAGACAATTTTAGCGTCGTGAACGCTGCTGTTGTTTACAACAGGCTCCTGAAGTTTTATTCCTTGAGTATGGAATTGCATGAAATTTCGTTTGTAAGTGAACTGCATTCAGTTCCAGTGAAACCGAAATAAACAGTGCAGTTTAAATTTCATTAATTCACACACACACACACACACACACACACACACACACACACACACACACACACACACACACATGCGCATGCGCGCGCACACACACACACATGCACATGCGAGCGCGCGCGTGCGCACACACACACACACACACACACACACACACACACACACACACACACACACACACACACACACACACACACACATGCACACACTATCGTAGACAAAGATAACTATTGTAAGCTTTGCATGTTCATTTCCACAATTTTACATGATTTTAAAAACATTGTCATTGAAGGCTTATACATGATTTTAAAAACATTGTCATTGGAAAGCTTATCTATCTGTCCGTCTGTCTGTCTATCCGTCCGACCGTGCGTCCACCCGTCCATCCATCCATCCATCCATCTATCTATCTATCTATCTATCTATCTATCTATCTATCGGTATGTATGCATGTATTTCTAAATTCCTGTATCATCGCCTGAAGAAACAGTATTCTAGCATACTTGCCCACAAAGATACAAATTTTTAGGACAACAAAAGACCTCTCTCCTCTCTCTCTCTCTGTGTGTGTGTGTGTGTGTGTGTGTGTGTGTGTGTGTGTGTGTGTGTGTGTGTGGTGTGTGTGCCTGTCCACTGGTCTCTGTTTCTGTCTCTGTCTCTGTCTCTGACATGATACTTCACATCACCGTGCTGTCTTTTGACACAAATGACCATCCCAGGAGTACTTGGACCGATGAAGGGCTGAGGAGCAAAGGAAACAACAAGGACAGACTTATTACCGTCACCTTTAAGATTATTTTCATATAACGTGGATACAGATGAAATGCTTCGTTTAACATACATGAATTTGAAGATTGCAACCACCCGTTTTCCACACACGAACCTTGACCGTGCTTGTACTTGTTGACTCTGTCGCCAAGACAACGATCCGTGACCAAGTGAACTGTCACACTATGACGGCGTCGTTTGGAATTCAAACTGTGATAAGGCCTTCGTGTCACAAGGAGTCACTGTATGGCTTGATTTCTTCATCTTGAGACATTTGGTTTCATACCCCCTGCCCGTTCCCATTTGCTCCCTCCTCCTCTCCCTCCTGTCTAGTTGCTCTCCGTGCAACCCCCCCCCCCCACCACCACCACCACCACCTACTGCTTCGTTCTTTTCCCTCCCCCCTCTTCCTCTGCCCCTGCCCCTCCCCTCTATGCCTTTTTGTGTGTGGGCCTCAAATGACCAAACACATAAAATCATTCGTCCCTCTCTCTCTCTCTCTCTCTCTCTCTCTCTCCTCTCTCTCTCTCTCTCTCCTCTCTGAGAAACAGAGAGTAATCAGATATAATACTTCTTTTTTTTCACAGAAGGTAGGTAGCCCAGTTTGCAGAGGAGAGTTATGGCAGTGATCCAGACAGCTGATGAGTTCAAATGTCACACCAGAGACCATTAGTAAAAAGAGATGGTTTATGCACGCCAAATGAACCTATGGGAACTCTTGTTATGGAGACGTCTCAGCTCTTGTCAGTGGGTGCATCGTTCTTGTCTGGTCTATAACAGTCTTCTACCTCCACCCCCTCCCATCTCCCCTCAACCCACTCTTACTCATAATAACATTTCCCTTCGGCTTCCTTAGTGTTATTAACTACATCATGTTATTTCCGTGCTCTTTAGTCCTTTCACTCTTCTTCTTCTTCTTCTTCTTCTTCTTCTTCTTCTTCTTCTTCTTCTTCTTCTTCATCATCATCATCATCATCATTATCATGTCCATGTAATCCTCCCCTTCTTATTCACTCATCATCTACATTATTACAATCATAAGCTTTATTCTCTCTCTCTCTCTCTCTCTCTCTCTCTCTCTCTCTCTCTCTCTCTCTCTCTCTCTCTCTCCTCTCTCTCTCTCTCTGAAGAAAGACAGAGTAATTAGACTGACGCCTTTTCATTTCGTACAGAAAGTAGGTAGTCCAGTTTTCAGCGGAGAGGCACAGCAGTGACCCAGACAGCGGATGAGTTCAAGTGTCACACCAGAGACCATTTGTAAGAAGAGATGACCTACACCCACCAAATGAACCTGTGGGGAACTCTTTCTAGGACAAGTCATTCATGGAGAAGGCTAAGTTCTTGTCAGTTAATACACTGCCGTTCTTGTATGCTTTGTAGCACCTACTACCCTCACCATCGCTCCATCTCCCCTCAATCCACTTTTCGTCAGACCCCAATTACTCTTTCACTCCCTAAGGCTATTCCCACTCGTTATCACTTTTACTTTATTTCTAAGTGCATCATCTCCTTTCCCTGCTCTTGTACTCCTCACAACCTTCTTTCTTCTTCTTCTTCTTCTTCTTCTTCTTCTTCTTCTTCTTCTTCTTCTTCTTCTTCTTCTTCTTCTACTGATGTGCGATCAAAATGCAATGCCCCTTTCCCATTTTAATTCCTAAGGTTGATCAATATGTTCGATTTGAATCCATAAATAAGGCACTGTCTTTACTCTTGACTCTCTCTCTTTCTCTCTGTCGCTGTCTCTGTCTCTCTTTCTCTCTCTCTCTCACTCACACACACACACACACACACACACACACACACACACACACACACACACACACACACACACACACACACACACACACACATCAAATGTCTGTCAGAATCCTACTGGGACATCTTTGGGCTTTCCCCCACTTGCAACCAATTTCAATTCTATCCCGTTGAACTTAAATGAATAACTGACCATCTCCAGACACATCCAGTCTTTGATGACCTACACTGACCTTTTGATTTGGAAGAGATGAAAGAAGGCATTGATGTCAGTTTCCTCATAGCCTCAGGGTTTTTTTTGTTCATCTCTCTCTCTCTCTCTCTCTCTCTCTCTCTCTCTCCTCTCTCTCTCTCTCTCTCTCTCTCTCTCTCTCTCTCTTAATCTGACCCTTGCTAGCTCTGTTTTTCTTTCTTTGCCGCCACCTTTGTCTCTGGTGTCCCTCCCTCTCTCTCTCTCTCTCTCTCTCTCTCTCTCCCTCCCCCCTTTCTGGCTCTCCCTCTCCCCACCCCCCATCTCTCATTCTCTCGCCAACTCTTCCACCAAAGACAGAAAGTGGTCAGATCGATGCCTTTTTCATCTTCTACGGAAAGTAGGTAGTCCAGTTTGCCGAGGAGAGTGATGGCAAAGACCCAGACAGCAGATGAGTTCAAGTGTCACACCAGAGACCATTTGTGAGGAGACGAGATGATCTACACCCGCCAAATGAACCTGTGGGGAACTCTTTCCGGGACTAAGTCATTCATGGAGAAGTCTCAGCTCTTACCAATGAAATGCATGGCCGTTCCCGTCTGGTTCATTTAATGGGGGGGGGGGGGGGGGGGGGGTGGAGAAGTCATAGTCTGCTATCCCCGCCCAGTCCTGTCTTCCCTCAGTCCACTTTTAACCATATGACCCTTCCCCTTCCTCATCGCCTTTTACGTTTATTTTACATCGCTTCTTTCCCTGCTCTTTTGGTTCTCACACTTAACTTCTTCTTCGTCTTCGTCTTCGTCTTCGTCTTCTCCTTCTTCTTCTTCTTCTTCTTCTTCTTCTTCTTCTTCTTCTTCTTCTTCTTCTTCTTCCTCCTCCCCCTCTTCCTCCTCCTTTTCCTCCTCCTTCTCCTCCTTCTTCTCCACCCCCCTCCTCCTCCTCCTCTTCCTCTTGATCATCATCTTCTTCTTCTTCTTCTTCTTCTTCTTCTTCTTCTTCTTCTTCTTTCTTCTTCTTCTTCATCATTATTATCATCATGTCCATATAATTCTCTCCTTCCTGTTCACATCGTCATCATCTGCATTACCATCACTGTGATACTCTGTCTTGGGAAGGCGGGGGAGGGAGGGGGAGGGGGAGGGAATAAAAAAGATGGTCACAGTGGGAGAAAAATAGGATTGGTTGGGAGGCAAAAGGGAGGGTGAGCATTGTGGGAGGGAGGAGTGGCCAGAAGCTGGGTGGGTGGACGGTGAATGGGAGGGACAGGAAGGGTGGTGGTGGTGGTGTCAGTGAAGGACGTGGAGAGGAGACAGGACTGTACACAGTATTTCTATGACACACAATGTCTAAAACTGAACGCGCGATTCAAATTGAATCATGCAGTAGACTCTTTTTTTTTCGCGCATACTGACCCTCAAAAATTGTCACAAATTTGTATTACCACCACCCCCTCCCCTTTCTCTGTAAACCACCACCCAGATGGCCCTCTCCCTCCCACCTTTCCCCACCCCCTCTTTGCCCCACCCCTTTTGTTGACCATATTAACACAGTTCACCTTTTCCCCACCCCCTCCCCTACCTTTTTGGCTGAACTGTGGTCACAAGAAACCTGCCAGCTTCCCCTACAACCTCAACACTTCACTTCGTGACCAAGTGCTTACAGCACGAAACGTTGAAGCGTTCTCTGAAAGGTACCTTTTTTCTTTACCTTTATATTTTCAAGTTATATGGAAAAGGTACAGCAGTCAACATTTCTTCATATTGCCACCAGGTTTCAGACATCAGATATCTATTGTCATTGTCTGTACCGTCAACTGCAAACGTTTTGAGAGAAAAAAATCATGAGGTTGATTGTTGTGTTTACGTCTTTCAGGACCTTGAATTTCAGGCTGTCCAGAATGACACACTTCCCTCCTCCTTCATAGTGTAAAATATAGAAAGAGAGGGGGTTAGTTACCGCCAGTGACATGGACAAACAAAGCACAGGACAAGACACAATGCATCTCGATCTCTTGGGTCCTCTTCAGTCTATGTCCTTGGCGGTAACTAACCCCCTCTCTTTCTAAATTTTGCTTCATTTTCCGCCCTCACTTCATCGTGTAAGGTTTTGATGTGGTGTGAAACGGTATACTTTTGAACTTTTTTTCAGCTCAATGTCAGACTTGTGATTTGCCCATCTTAGTTTCAGGTTTTTGGGGGTGATCCCACATACTTTGCATCGGTGTGAATTTTACAGCGGATTATGTAAACAACAGTCAGTGTTGCACGTGTGATGTGTTTTTCTGGTCTTCCACTTCTGTCCATCCCAAAGAGACACAAATTCCTGAATTTCAAAAGAGTGTGCCCACGTGTCACATCATAGGGCAGAACAAGGGTAGAATCCAGGCTCGTGTCAAGGACTATGCTGGACGAAACGTCATGAAAATTGTGTTCATGCACCTCGTCTCCTGGTTCAAGACCAGACTTTCCAACTTACCAGCCACCTTGAGATATTCCATTAGTTATTTCCTGAACAGCAAACAACAAACAACACTAAGATTTTTCGCCTTGTGAATAAACATGTTGTGAGGTCTGTGATTTATTCACACAGTGAACAGCGGTGCTGCTCGTTTTTGTTTCACAGGAGATAATTTCCCATTCCCACATCAGTTGCAGTGCAAACTACAGAGAGAACCCAGGCGTCTGACTGTGCAGTACACATGTTCAAGATAAGATGGCAGGGGGAGTTTGTGACTGCCTGTAAAAACGAAGGTAAGACATCTTTGTCAACAAGTCACTAGTGATGGGTGGCACGTGTTGCTGTGCATTCAGGCTGCAGAGCTCACGAAGAGAGCGTAGCACTGGACTCGAAGACTGCGTGGTAGACTAGTGTTCTTGCGGGAAGAAATGATGACTTCTTGTCTTTCTGATATCATAGCACGACAGCTTTACCACCTTGTCAGGAGAGCACATTGTCCAGATGCAAGAATTCAATGCATACTTCGAGCTGACTTTCTATACATCCATCGACTGTTACCTCTTGAGCTGAATTCGTGACAGTTTCTGAAAGCGGAGTTCTTTGGCCCTACGCCGTTTCTCCAGTGTTATGTTCAAAGCATAGAGAAATGGGTTGAACGCTGAATTGAATGGCAACAGAAAAATGGCCATTCCAGTGTTAATCTCCCCAGGAATAGCACCACCATTGGCAGCCAGCACCCCACACAGACCAATAGAAATCCAGCACAGAAAATCAGAATCAATAACAGACAGTAGACGCCTGGCATTACTTGCTTCCTTGAACTGTAGTCTCTTGGTGCCAGTGTCTTTCGATTTGATTAGCTGGTTAAATACAGTGTCACTCCTCACTGACCAGTAAATAAGACACTGACCCATACCAATCATAAGAAAGAGGGCTAGGTTGCAGATGATCGTGATACCAAACGAGTAAAGGTGACCAGGACAGTCAGCTCTGGTGAGAGGCAGTGGAATACAAATGCCCGTCTGGTGGAAATACTCCCAGTGTGATGTTACAGGGAGCAGAGGCACCATAGCCAGCGTGAATCCCAGAGCCCACACAATTACACAGGCTACCTTAGCTGATCTGGCCCCAAATCGAATTTGACTAGAAGGAAAATGGAGTACAGGCACACGATCGAAAGTGAGGAGGAAGATTAGGAATGCTGATACTTCACATGATAGCAAGGATAAAAAGCCGCCAACTGTACAAGCTGAACTCTTCTTCCAAATGCCTTCATTCCAGATATAACGACCAGCATAAAACCAGTCTGCCCCACAAATGAGAACTGGATATACTCCCATTAAAAAGTCAGAAGCATACAGATGAAGAACAAATATTACACAGCCACTCTTCGTATGTTCTGAACGAAAGTGAAGACGACAGACAAAACCACCAAAACTTCCCACGACAGCAAGGACAGCGAATGTTGCAAAAGCACAACGATAAGCAACGTATTTTAACAGATTATCACATGACGAGATTTCATCACTTGGGGCCGAACATTCGCCTCTAAAATTGTCAGATTAAACAACAGAACAACATAATTTGAAATTATCTGCAAAAACAAATGAAAGTTTCGTCATGTGTTTCATGAACTCAGAAGTGAAATCAGTTATAGGACAACCCTGTAAATTGAAATAGTGAAGGTTATGAAATATTTTTTGTCCCTTCAGCATTGTTATTTGATTCCATGACACATCAAGGACTTGCAGGTTTGGCATCAGAGCCGATACGGTGCTGATATTGAGAGAATTCGATTGGACGTTGGACATATTAAAAATCGCCAGAGACAGATGTATGTAATGCTTTTGGACATTCACAATACCAGATACAGGGTTACCTGCCACATTCAGTGTCCGGAGTTTTGGCATTCCTGCAAAATGGCTGACGTTGATAGAATGAAGTAGATTGTTACTGAGATCCAAACTCTGCAGATTGGGTAAAATGACTGCTGTTAACCTGTTCCATCCACAAGACCCTACGCCCAGATGGATCAGCATGGAATTATGCGTGACGTCAGCCATATGTATTCTGGTACCAGACGCTTCAAGGTAGCGTAGCTGTGGGAAAGAGCTAACAGGAGCAGTGCTATTGCAGGAGAAGGCCAAACCGTAACAAACACACGACTCAGGACAAGTGATGTTGCACATCAGTTCATACGTCATGCAGTGGACATTGTGGCAGACCATCACACGGGTGATTCACGTGCATGCAGATTGTTTTGTGTGTGCCACGACATCGATAAAACCCAGGACATGTCTTGAAGTTCTTACAGTCAGCTTCGTCCTCATGATCAGGACAGTCGTTTATACCATTACATCTGACAAAGACAGGGAGACAGCAACCATCATCGTGACACTGAAAGTGAGTGTTTGGACACTGCGTTTTGTTTCCTTGTTAGCCGGTTATGGTGAATCCTCCTGGTCTGTCGAAGTTGACCACTCCTGGGGGTTTTCTGTCATTGAAGATAAAATGTCTGGGAGAACAATTTTCTTCGTCTTTGTTTGTCTTGCAGTCCTTGAGCCCATTGCATCGCTTTCCTTGATCAACACACTGAAGAGAACGCACCATGAACTGATCTCAAGCAATAAATTTGAACATCTCTCATCACTGAAGATAAATAAATATGTAAAGTAATACATATACAAACAACAACACACAAACTAATATATCAATGGAAACATAAATAAGTAATTAAACAAACAGAAAAGCAAATAAATAACAGAACAGGCCAGAACAGAAAAGAACAGGATACAACCCAAACAGGTCTTGTGAGCGGAACTGAAAACCTTTATTTCTTGCATTTTGATAGACGCTGGTGCTTTGGGGTGGTCTGCATCTGAAATGTTGTGACAGCAACAGAAGCTGACATGCTGTGACGTGACACTACAGACCAGACGAAGCTGACCAGTGACATATATGGATGACTGGCGTGGAGCGGTCGAGCAACATCTTCGACAAGCCACGCCCCCCCCCCCCCCCCCCTCCACTCTTCCCTTGGAACGTGTTGACAGGCTTAAGTCTGTGGAGACAACCATGAACTGTAAGCTTGAGAGTGTGGAACAAGGGGTAAAATGTCAGGATTCTGTGGTCTGTTCATGGCACTCCAGGAGGAGGCCAAGGATTTGCAGAACAAGGCCCATACTCCCCCCCCCCCCCCCCCTTAAAAAATTGAAATAAAAACCTTTAAGGATTTCACAAGGCCAAACTCTAAACAAACGGGCAGGATAAGTGCCGTAGAGAGTAAAACAGATTATTTGGAGGGAATATTCAGTTGTAATAATTCGATTTTTCACGGCATGAAACGAAGTATGAATGAAACAAATAAGAATTATGAAGGTATTCAGGAATTTGAACGACAAACTTTGATTACCTACAGAAGTCCAATTTGATCATATTCATTGGCTAACAGGAAAAAGCGACTGGCCAAGTATTGCCAGATGGCATTTTTATGAAGACAAAGTCAGAATTCTAAATCAGAAATGAGGATCTGAGACCTCCATTTAAAAGAGGCCAGAAACGATGGTGAGAATATCACATGGGCTTCGAGCATCTTGTCACTGATGGCAAAAATATACTACTTTAATAACAGCAATAGTAATAGACCCAGCAAGGCTCTTTTATTATGTAGGCCAGTCCCACGTCAAAAGAATGCCGAAGAAAAGCCAGCACCAGTCACATGGAGCTGTGCCAGTTGTGCACGGTCACGTGACAAAAAGTGTTCACTTGACACAACCCAGTTGGTGGTGAATTCATTCCCACCATCTGCAGAGTGACCAAGCGGTGTGTGACAAGGTTTCTGACGATTTCATGCACTCTGAACACGAAGTAGCTGAGCTGATTTATCAGTCTTTATAAGAGGATCTGTGTAAGTAAACATACGAACGAACAAACAACAAAAACAAGCAAAAGAACAAACAAACGAACAAAAAGACAAAGAAACAAACAAACTAAGGTAGGAAGAAATCAATAGAGAAGAATCTGAAAATAGACTTGCTGTCGCTGACAATGTGAGAGATTGAATCCATTTGTGGCTTTATACGGGGGCAGCATAATAAACGACATGGGAGTAAATACAATGAGGGCGTAAGTGATGTAAGACAGTTAAGAAAATGATGTGGCGGATTGACATCCACTTGTAGATGTGTGAGTGAAGTCAACGAGGGCTTAAGGGATGCAAGACAGTTAAGAAAATCATGTGGCAGAGTGACACCCATATGTCGATGTTCTGATTGGTTCAGGGTAAAAATGACGGCTGTTGTAGCTGACATTTAGAAAAAGTGACAGGTTCTCTGAAACCATATCAACACGAATCTGTCCCTGTCCACAGTCCATCATGTCTTCCTTGCATGCAGGATGCTCACATAAGTCTTCATCACGTCTGTCTGAACAATCGTCTTGAAAATCACACAGCAGACTGTAAGGCACGAACTCCCTGGATATGTCACAATGAAAGTAGGGCTGTGTCAGTTCCTGGGACATTCTGCAAGTCGCCCTGTACCACATACCTGTGTTGTCCAATTCCCTGCACTGACTTTTCACATCACAGGCCAGTAGTTGGTGAGTCAGATGCTGCATGCGACAGATTTCAAGGCGTGTCACCGATCGGCGGTACTGAACCAGCCACGTGTTCAGACTGGTGGTTCAAGATAGAGAGCGTGTGCGCGTATGCGTGCGAGCGTGCGTTGGTGCGTGTGTGTGTGCATATGTGTGTGTGTGTGTGTGTGTGTGTGTGTGTGTGTGTGTGATGTTGGGGTTTTAGTTAGGTGGGGGTTAGGCTAAGTTCCTCGGGGTTAGGTAGGAAGGTTAGGCTAGGAAGGGGGGCGGGGGAAGTAGGACATATACTATTCTTGCCTTCCAGTCTTCACTTATTGAGGGAGTGGAAGCGGGAGGTTGGTTTCGTTACTGACTGTTACCCTTTGTTGCTTTGGTTCTACACAAGAGAGGGCGGGGCAGGACATTGGCTGTTGTTGTGTTGTCAAGTCTGTGAGTTGTTATTGTAAACTGTCGTGTTGTTGCACGAGCAGCAACTAGTCCGTTGGTCAGGCGTGTCAGCTCTGCGGAGGGATACACTGTTCTGACCAATGGTTGCTTTGCATTGTGAGTGGAGCTCACTTGATTCCGACCAGGGCGGAATGCGTTGGGGTAGCTTCACTTCGGTCCCTGGTGTTCGTCGGAGTGGACGTGCTCCTTGTAGGTGCAAAGGGAGCGCCGTTAGTTCTGCTGAGTGAGTGACTTCGAGTCATAGTTAGGGCCAGGTCATCGTCGGGTTTGGTGTGCCCTTGGCCTGTGCCGAGTTCTGTGTCGTCTTCGTTGGCAGCCACTTTCAGCCAGTTGCAGAACTGGTGTGGTTGATCGTCTGTCTGTCCAGGTTGGTGATCTGTTATGTTCGTGGTATTGTGGTTCGTCGTGTTGTCTTGTATTATTGCGAGTTGTACTGTGGTTGTCTCATGTTGTGATTAGTTGGTATTGTGTTCATGGCGTATACTGGTTGTCTGGTATGGTGTCGTCTTGGTTTCGTGGTTGAAATTTGTTGTCAGCCGGGTTGTGTTGTCACCTCTTTTCTGTCTATCTTGTAAGTAGTGCACATAGTGGTTCCTGAGTTTGATTGTCACGGGGCAGTTTAGCTAGACAACTTGGATTCGATATAACAACCATTGATGGACGGTGACGCAGATATCGATTGTGGCCAGCTCATGTTAATTTCAGTTGGTTCAATAAGAGGGTAATATGAGGTCGCATTTTGTTGAGGACCATAATATGATTCGGGTACAGCTGTGTCTGCGTGAATCATTAAGAGGTATGATGATTGTGCTCAATTTCAGTTGTAAATACTAGTAATGCGTTGAAGCTGAGTAACGGTTTCGGAGTTGCCCTGCACAGCATTGGAATCGGTTAACTGTGCAGTAGGGCCAAGGCCGATTTGTGGGTGAGTAGTTTATACCTGGGTACGGTCGTGACCATTCAAGTTATATTGGTGTCTTTTCACTTTCGTTAGAGTCATGGTTCACGACGCGAGTGTCATGCGCGTGCAGACTGTATCTTTGACGTGTGTGTGTGAACAAACGCACCAGGTTTTCTGTAGAGCAAGTGACAGTCATCACACGTACGGGGATATATACAATTGTGACAAAACAGGGTGGAAGGAAGATACCTTAGGTTGCGTGGTGGCAGCTCTTTTATGAATTTTAGTAGTCAGAAAGAAGGGAGAGGTAAAGTTTAAGTTGAGTGGCTTAGCAGTCGATAGGATGAAGAATGGATGGTGTGCAGCATGTAATATTGTATGAAGTGTGGTTATGTTGGCATAACAAGGAATATGAACTGGGTTAACTGACAAGAGTTGACATGAGAGTGAGGTGCTGGATGGAAATTTTGGCGAGCAAGTCATGTTTTGATATATGATTATACTTGACAGCGCAAAGAGGGGTAAGAAAGTGAGGGATTGTGGCTGCGAGCCGATTCTCTTGTGAGAATATGGATACAGTGGTAAGTTAAGTTTTGTAGAGAGATGCTCATTGTTACGTTTTGCGTGAGGACATCTCCTTGTGAAGTTGCCCGTGTCCTAGACTACTTAGTATTTCCTAAGGGGGCTCATGGAATGCGTTGGGATCGCTTGGGTTTGTTTTCTTTTCTTTCCCGAAATTGGGGTGTGATACCTAATTTCATGGGTAATAACGTGGATTGGCTCAGGGAGAAATATTGCTTTACTGCTGTGGTAAGGGTTGGCAGGAAATGGGTCTGATAACCCCAAAGCGAGTAACGGGTTGGGGGGTGTATTCGAAATTTAAGGAGTCACTCTCATGTCCAAGTTGGAAGTAAGCAAGGGAGATGGAAAGTTAAAGCCATACCAAGGAGGCTATGTGCCTTGATGACTCTGGTAGTAGCGACACTATAGTAGTGGCCTACAGTTGTTTCAGCAGATATCCTGCTTCTGTCCTGAGGCTGGGGCCGGATCACTGCAGTCGGCGGCTGCGTGCTGGCAGGTGAGCGGCGACGTCCTCTTAACCGTGCTCTCCCGGGAGGGGGAGACTACCCGGGCCGTCTGCCGTCTGAGACAGTTCTCCTCCTGCTACCTGTGCCCTTCCGGTAGGGGAGGTCCACCCAGGCCGTCTGCCGTCTGTGAGGCTGTTCTCCAGCCACCTGTTCCTCTTTCCTGGAAGGGAAGGACCGCCCTGTTCAGGCGCCTTGTGAGGGGGTGCTGCGCCAGGCCTTCCTTCACCCTCAGTTCCAGCGGAGCCTTCAGTGGAGGAGGGGTTCCCTCAAGAGTCGGGCCCGTTGTGAGGGGGCCGTGTGTGTGTGTGAGTGTTGTGTTCCGCGGGGAGGAGTCGTCTTGCGTGAGGCCACGGACAGCGCTGAGGAGCGGGATCTTCCGTGGAGGAGTCAGCCTGCAAGGGTCCACGGACAGCGACGAGGAGCAGGGTCTTCCGGGGAGGTGTCAGTCTGCGAGGGGCCACGGACAGCGCCGAGGAGCAGAGTTTTCCGGGGAGGAAGGGTGTCCATTTTTTTTGTGGTAGGAAAGGGGTGTAGCAACTAGGCAGTAGGGTCAGGGGTGTTAGCTGCTGCCTCCTTTAGGGACGTAGTGGCCAGCACGGCATAGGGTACTTGTAGTTGCCTCCCTTAGGGACGCAGCGACCGGTGCGGTAGTGGTCCCGGGTCAAAAAAGAAGGGTGGGTCCCAGGGAGAGGGGTGGGTGGTAGTAGTTTAGAGATTTGAGTCCCTTGGCTTAGTCCTTGTCCCTAGTGGTTAGCCACCACGTGTGCGGGCTATCGCTGCGTCCCCAGGTCGCAGTGATATACCGCAACTGGTGTCTTAGGATAGGTTAGGGTCCCCCAGGTCGTAGCAGGGTAGGGTGGGTCAGCGGGGAAGTGGGATACCGGTGTGCGGTTGTGGATGGACGTGAGTGGTGGCGCCAGAGTGTGTGTGTGAAATAAAGAAGTGTGCATGATTGTAAAGCTGTGTTGGTGTGCTGTGTTGTCTGACCTAGTGTGTGATAGGCGTGGGTAGGGGTGGTAGGGCCCGTCCGGCTTAGCGACCGTGACAAGGTGAACACTGGACGTGGCCACCCTGCTCAGGACAGGGAGTGACGGGTCTGCTGACGTGGCGATGACCTGAAGGGAGAGGGAGTTCACACACAAAGCCGTTGACCGCATTGTTACACCACGTTGTCTGAAAGCTGTGGACAGAGGTGTTCCATAAAACACATGTATGCCAATAGCCTCTGCTCAGACGTAATCTGTTAGGCAGGTAGAGAACTAGAGCACCAGACTCCCAGCGTAAAGTCCCTGCGTACCTGCAACAGCTCTTGTGGAATGAGACACTGAAAAAAGCTTGTACACAAATGCAGAAAATATGCATCATAGAAGGCAACTCTCTCTCTCTCTCTCTCTCTCTCTCTCTCTCTCTCTCTCTCTCTCTCTCTCTCTGTCAGAGCTTCCTTCAGTGTGTTAGTTTTCAGTTACAAATATAAAAAAACATCAATCTATCAATGGCGTTTATTAGTATTGAGGAAACCATGAGGAAATCCAAACCCAATGACATTTTCACATGTTGAGGCGACACAAGCAATGAAAATACTGTTCTCTATTTTTTTCTTTGTTTTGTATATATATATTATATATATATTATATATATATATCTGTGTGTGTGCGTGCGTGCGTGCGTGCGTGCGTGCGTGTGTGTGTGTGTGTGTGTGTGTGTGTGTGTGTGTGTGTGTGTAGTTGAATAATACAGCAGCAGCAATTGAACAACAATTTTCAATGGTGTCAAGAAACTGGATCGTCCATCAACCCTACAAAAGCCCAGACATTGTCTGCACTCTCAAACACGAGACATAGGACAATTACCCTGACCAGTTTCCTTCAGTGAATACCAACTGAATCAACTGACAACTTATGCTATTTTTGTATAGGTTTTGACAGAATGATGACCTTTAGAAAACTTGTGGAGAATATTTTTTTTTTAAAGTAGTTAAGGACTCAACCGTTCACCCCACACAACAGTCGCCCCACCAGGCCTCGCTGCCACAACAGCAACAGTGAGCTGACGAAGACAGGGCGACCCTGTCGAAATATTCTCCAAGTAAGTTTTTTGATTCCTTAACTACTTTTCTAATGTTGAATCCAGAATCCAGAAACCTACATTCTTATGTGGAGAATATTGTTTTGAAATGCTAGATAGTCCTGTCTGCCATAAAAGCTATGGCAGCTAAAGGCATTGAACAGCGCCAATTCTACCGACTATATCACGCAGTTGTACCCAGTGTGATTGAATATGGATTAAGATTTACATCATCGTCCAAGAGCAATCTTCTTAAATCAGAAAATATTTAAAACGAAGCAATACAATTAATCTTGGGAACCACGGAGGATACATCAGTTGAAACTAGGCGATAAGTATTTGACACAGGTGAAGGCATATTTCAGAGCACTTGAAAATCCCCGAAACCCACTGCATATTGTAGTCAAGGAAACAAAAAGCACTCACTTAGGACGTGGAAAATCATGGACTGGACAAGCACAAGGCAATATACAGCCTGTGTGTAAGCTCAAGGAAATGTAGGAATGGGGAAAGTATTCGGACCACTTCAAACACATGACAGATGCAGGTGGAAAACCTTAGCACAAAAGAAAATATTGTTATATACACTGTCTATTTTGTCACCAAAGGTAAGTCAGGCTGTGGACATACAGTAAAACAAAATGGCCGAACTATCTAGGAAGACAATGGTGCATAGTTTATTATTGTTATAATGAATATTTATATAGCGCCTATTCTCGGCTAGAGACCAAGCTCTCTAAGCGCTTTACAATCCACACTCGTTTACACAACGGGCTGCAAACCTGGGTAGTGCCGACTGAAGAGCTGCCAGCTGGCGCTTCATTCAGTCGTTTCCCATGTCATCCAGTCAATATTGTTCACTCAGTTTCCTTACTTTCTTCATTCCTTCCATTTCTTACGCAGGGTGCATGCTGTGTGTAACGTGTCATCCATACCAACGGCCAAACTGGCCTTCTCTTCCGAAAGTTGGTGATGGGATTTTACGTGTGGGCAAGATATTATGCGTGCGTTCACACATGGAACCTCGGTTTTTAGTCTCATTCGAACTTCAAGTCCAACAATGTAGGTAGAAGCAGTGACACAAGTACTCCAGTGGCTCTATTCCACAGACTAGTTTAAAACTCAACAAGCCATGATACTGACTGGCCCCATGAGCCTACTTCAAAACGGGGAGAGTGGAATGGAAGCCCTGCTTGGTATGAAGTAATGCGCAACCTTCCATCAAAGAGACTTATATGGACGCACTGCCCAGGACACGCATATATTAAAGGAAAGGAGAGAGCAGACACCCTGACAGGCAAGGCAACGATATGACCTGGATTACAGCTCGGCCGATCTGATGTGACAAGTCTAACGAATATCTAAACAAACAAGAGTAAAGCCACTATACCACAGACCATCTATGGGAGCTTAACCTCAAGAGAGGAAGTAACCGCACATCCAGACTTAAAGAAAGAGCAAGAAATATCACCAGCCAAACTAATATTGGAAAAAATATCAAGGTCAACACTGCAAAGACACCTGGCGCTTGGGGCAGACTCATACTGGGTCTTTTCAAAAACAGACGCAAATGATCAAACACACGCCAACTGATATAAAGCATTGAATCTCTGAAGGACCCCGTGTATACATGTAGACGTGTGTGTGATGGTAGGTGTGCATTGGTAGGATGATGCAGGGGCGTAAAGCAGAGACTCCATAAATGTGACTGTGTATGCACTGGTGTGTGTGTGTGTGTGTGTGTGTGTGTGTGTGTTGTTGTTGTTGTTGTTGTTGTTGTTGTTGTTTTGTTTTACGTCTTTCCACATTACGTGATATTAGACGGGGAAAAAATTGGGGCCGGGGAGAAAAGGTTAACACAACGAGTAAAAAAAAAAACAACTTATCTACAACTATAACACAAAAATAGAAAATCCACTTAATCAAAGATGAAGGAAAAAAACCATATAACTCTTCTGTCTCATCTCACTACTGACTGCTATCTATTATAAGTATTTGCCAATTGGACTTTTAGCTAAGTGTAAAAAGAAAAGATGTGTTTCACTTGCTGACAGGAAAACATTTTGAATAGGCTGTACAGACGTATTTGGGATGAATTTTTTCATTAAGTTACACAAAAGAATGTGATCAGTTGATATGCTATGACCACATATACAATATATATTTTTTCACACACTTTGTTTTAAAACAATCCAGTTTCCATCTACAGATCAAGGAACTTACCTGTCGTCTACGATAAATGTTTTGATCGTACTTACTTAACTTTTCATGCATATTTTTCATTTCATCGTGTAAACCAAAACACCCAGTTTCTCTTTCTATCAAATGAAAATTAGAAAATTGTACTTTTTCTGCCAAAGTATAGCACTCTTGCACTGACATAGAGAAGTTCAAAAAATGCGAAACTGAAGATCGTTTTGCTCCTCTCTTTGCTAGAACATCAACCTTTTCATTATAATATAACCCACAGTGGGAGGGCACCCAAAGAAATGTTACTTCAGTGTCTCTGACTGAGAGGAAATGGACTAAGTTATTTATTTCAGTGATCATCTCAGGTCGAACTTTTAATTTAAAATTCTTCATTGCAGTAAGAACTGACTTAGAATCTACACATAAAACAACTTTAAACAAATTTTGAGGGTAATCAACAACAAACTTTAAGGCCATCATTATAGCAGTTAACTTCGCAGTGAAAATAGATTTGTTTTTTTTCCGAGATAATATGACTTTTCTTTGTTAAGGCCTGGGATAATGTATGCTGCACCTGCATGTTCATTGATTAATGATCCATCAGTGTATATCTTAAAATGGTTGGAGTAGTGATCATGCAAATGCATTTTCATATTGGATGATAACAAATTAGTATTTTCAGCCTTTGTTAAATCTGTATGCTCAATATCAAAATGTGCTCGTACTAGTTTCCAGGGAGGGATAGGAGACACAATAGATCTTTCTGCAATAGATGTTAGTTTGATATCTGAGGATTCTAAAATCGTGTGTGTGTGTGTGTGTGTGTGTGTGTGTGTGTGTGTGTGTGTGTGTGTGTGTGTGTGTGTGTTTCTTGTTCTTGTTATCATCCTTCTTATGTTTCGCAGAAATGATCAAAGGCGCACGCACATGTTTATATGCATACACATACAGAATTGCAAGACCACGTGCGCACACACACATACATACAGGCACACATACCTGCATACATACGTGTATACACATATGCGCAGATGCGTGCGTACAGGAGCATGCTCACATTAAAAAGCCCACATGTCAGAGACACGCATACACACACATGCGTGTGCGCGTACGTAAATAGAAGTGCAAACATACACACTCATACGCACACATGCACACACATGTGCACACATGTACACACACATGCATCGCGCACATATACAAGTACACTGCATACAATGGCGCGCACACACACACACACATGGGCCTGTGCCCACACACCCATGCACACACAGACACACACGCAGTCGATGTCAATCCCTGTGCAGTCTGAAGGGCTGTGGGGCACATCGTGCTTTGTTAAAGCATTTACCACAAAATGTAGTTCAATTTTTACATTCTTTGATACAAAAATGCTGATCTAACGGTGAAATGCCTCTTATCTGGAAACACTCAGTTGTTATCCCTATACACAAGCAAGAAAAACCTCTGACTGATAAAAATAGCTATCGACCCATCTCTTTAACATCTCATGTATGCAAGTTAATAGAAAAAAATAGTCTCAAGTAGACTAGTTCATTTCTGTGAAAAACAAAACATTATTCCAAAAAATCAAGTCGCTTTTCGAAAAGGTCGCTCCTCTACTGAACATTTAGTCAAACTTACGACACAAATTAAACAGCAGTTTGGCAGACGGAAAAATATTCTAGCAACCTTTTTTTATGTGAAAAAAGTTTATGATCAAGTATGGCATTACCGATTACTCCAAAAACTTCAAAACTACAATATAAATAGTAATATGTATAACTATATACAACATTTTTTTTTATCACAACGTTTCATACAGGTAAGAGTTGGAAGCACATATTCTAAGTCCAGTGAACTTCAGATGGGTCTTCCACAAGGCTTGATTATTTCACCTATTTTATTCAATATACTTATAGCAGATCTTCCAAATAATCTATCAAAAGATGCAGTTTTAACCCAGTATGCAGATGATATATGCATGTGGATGAAGGTGACAATGAAGCGTAAAACTCCAATTAGAGCACTTAACTATACAAAAAAGTGTACCAACGCGAACTAAATAAAACTGATTTATTTATGAAGGAAAATTGACTCTCTTTATCATTAAAAAAACACATACGGTACTTTTTAATTCAGGGCATTACCCAGAAAAACTGCTTGATTTCACTATTGGTGGCAGTGTCATTAATTATTCGCAAAGCGTAAGGTTTCTAAGTGTATATTTATCATCCAAACTTACTTGGAATCAAGATATAGACTATATATTAAATAAAGCCAGAAAAGCTTTAAATTTTCTCAAAATCATTAGTAAACAGCGATGGCGTCAAGATACAAAAGCACTTTTATGTCTTGCTAATTCCTTAGTTCGTTCACGTTTAACCTACGGCCAGAAATCTTTCTTTAGTGCACCAAAACATTTATTAAACAAACAATAAAGTATAGATTGTAAAGCCTGGAGTGCCGACTCATGCTTACAATCTTGGATCCTATAAAGAAGCAGGAGTTCTTCCTCTTGATGAACATAGGAAAATCTCTGCAGCTAAGTTTGTATTAAAATCCTTTGCATATAACTCATTCTGTAATCCAGAAACAAAGTTAAATTCTAGGCATGACTTTGTTAACAGGGCTAAGACAATACATTGTTTGCAACCAATTAATTCGTTTGTCTCCGACATGATTAATTCTACAGAATTAAAAAGTAAAGGAATAGCAATTAAGCCATCTTTTTTACCTGTACCATCTTGGGAACAAATTAAACCTACTTTTGATGTTGATCATACAGAATTGAGCAAAAGTCAATCTCCAAACGTTTTTTTAAAAATTAGTTAATTAGCTATTATGGTCACTGTGGCTTTAGGCAGAGATTTCTTACAGAGGCCAGAGCGGACTCCCGCCCTTTGTTTCTGTACCCCGATGACTTTGGCAACGGAACCAGCGAAGAACCCCATCTATCTTTATTCTTTTCCACGGGTTCCCGTAGCTTGGGTAGCACACGATTCAGACTTCGCTTCTCTTTCCATTCAGAAAACTTGAAACCACGTCGGTTGCCAGGGCTGAGTATGTGGAACTGTTCACTGTCAGTGTGGCCTGACCTGCGTGAGCACTTCCCGTGTGATCTGATCTCTCAGTGTGCGGAGCATGAAGATGAGGCACGTTGTCCCTACACTTCTGAAAAATGCGGACTGCAGAAGGTAAAGTGGAAACGATGCTCAGCACTTGACATGTTTAGCGACAGGTGGACTGACCCTTCTGTGAGAACCAGTTGAAAGGAAGGTATACATAATTGTGTGTACCACGCCTCGTACCTCATAGTAGGAATAAACTCCAAGTGTGTGTGTGTGTGTGTGTGTGTGTGTGTGTGTGTGTCCTTGTAGTCGTTGTTGTTTCCTCAGGCGGCTTTCTCTCGTTTGTGCTTTTCCTTGACCTCCAGAACAATTCTTATGCACCCCTGCACTGACATGCACGTGCAAAGGGTCTTTAGGGAAGAAGCCCGGCTCATACAGATGTCTTGGTCCTGAACTCTGTTCTTTCTATAGGGGGCCTGGCCGACAATCACGTCATGGGTCTTGAAAGTCATTCTGCTAGCACTTTGTCCCTAGCACTACTGTGATTTGAAGCCCCCAACTCCTGGATGGTCAGAACCCACCAGAACAAGTGGGCTTGAAGAGGATATCTCTTCCAGATAACTATCAGACACCTGTTGTTTACACTTCTTCTCAGTCACAGCTAGAACTCTTTCCAGCTGCTTCTGACGTAAAGGGTTTGAACATAGCTGCCAGCTTCCTGGAATCACAATTCAGGAACCAGCGGATCAAGTGGATCGCTGGACTGGGCTGAAGCGTGGGTAGTTTAGCTTTTGAGTGACAGCATTTCTAGCTCAGTGAAAGCAACATCCACATTACTTCATTTGGACTTTATTCTGCAACACCTTATCATCCCACTTCCAAATTACCCCCACCCCACTCCAAATCCGTATATTTAAACAAAGTTTTGAAATTTTGGATTTAAAAAAGTGAATTCAGGAGTTCAGGAATACGTTTCTTAATGAAGAACATTCCAGAAAAAAAAATTCTGGATGGTGGCAGCTATGTCTTTGTCGTTTTCTTACCACAACCATGTCAAGAGATCATATATAGATGAGCCTTAACCTTCGTTACAACCTCTTTGGCGAGG
>CM065743.1:9440289-9445289 GCA_033310375.1 Conus canariensis
GGGTCAAAGAGACTGTGATGACAAATAATGTCTGTCCAATTCGTGTAGACACTGGACAAATCAGCCTGTTCTGGATCAGCAGAGTGCCCGTCAGAGGCCCTTTATTGGGGAAGGTTAGTCCTTTTATAACACCACCTGCTACTAAGTTGACAATGCTGTCAGTACCAAGGAAGTTAATAGTGAATAGTCAATAGTGGCCAATAGTGAAACAAAAACTGTTTAGGTCTAAATTATGCTATATATACATGGATGAAATTTAGACCTTAACTGTCATATACAAAGCTACCCTCTGTTCTAGAACCTCAGACATTTTTGTTTACAAGAACCAACTTAAGAACCAGTGGCAATCAGCTTGACTGACTTTAATGCCTTTCACAGTGTCCACACACCCACTGACCTTAATAATGTCTTTCACAGTGTCCACACACCCACTGAATGTAATAATGCCTTTCACAGTGTCCACACACCCACTGACCTTAATAATGCCTTTCACAGTGTCCACACACCCACTGAATGTAATAATGCCTTTCACAGTGTCCACACACCCACTGACCTTAATAATGTCTTTCACAGTGTCCACACACCCACTGAATGTAATAATGCCTTTCACAGTGTCCACACACCCACTGATTTTAATCATGCATTTCACAGTGTCCACAGACCCATTGACCTTAATAATGCCTTTCACAGTGTCAGCAGACCCACTGACCTTAATAATGTCTTTCACAGTGTCCACACACCCACTGACCTTAATAATGCCTTTCACAGTGTCCACACACCCACTGACCTTAATAATGCCTTTCACAGTGTCCACACACCCACTGACTGTGATAATGCCTTTCACAGTGTCCACACACCCACTGACTGCAATTATGCCTTTCACAATGTCCACACACCCACTGACTGTAATTATGCCTTTCACAGTGTCCACACACCCACTGACTAATAATGCCTTTCACAATGTCCACACACCCACTGACTGTAATTATGCCTTTCACAGTGTCCACACACCCACTGACTGTAAGTATGCCTTTCACAGTGTCCACACACCCACTGACTAATAATGCCTTTCACAATGTCCACACACCCACTGACTGTAATTATGCCTTTCACAGTGTCCACACACCCACTGACTGTAATAATGCCTTTCACAGTGTCCACACACCCACTGACCTTAATTATGCCTTTCACAGTGTCCACACGCCCACTGACTGTAAGTATGTCTTTCACAGTGTCCACACACCCACTGACCTTAATAATGCCTTTCACAGTGTCCACACACCCACTGACCTTAATAATGCCTTTCACAGTGTCCACACACCCACTGACCTTAATAATGCCTTTCACAGTGTCCACACACTCACTGACCTTAGTAATGCTTTTCACAGTGTCCACACACCCACTGACTTTAATAATGCCTTTCACAGTGTCCACACACCCACTGACCTTAATAATGCCTTTCACAGTGTCCACGCACCCACTGACCTCAAGATCCTTCTCTTATTCAGGACGACATCAAACCAGTTTCTACCCATGAAAAAAAAAACCCTGTGACAACTAAAGGTGTACGAACACAAGATACCTAGAGCAGCTGGCTCCAGATCTTCCATTGTGTTCCAATTCATGCCTTCTCCTCTCTGGGTTCCTGACTGGGCATGCAGTTGGCGACAACAAATTGCGGCATTCTTATGTACAAAGGTAATCATGCACAAGACGCTGAGTTTGCAGGAAGACATCACAGCACTCTGCCTTCAAGATTTGCTCAGATCAAACAGCAATAGCGCAGATGGATTTTCCTCCTCATCAGAACCACCCCATCCACACTCACCTGTCAGAGAAGATGCTAATAGGCAGCCATCGATCATGCCGAGGTGTCTTTATGCCCCAGTGTAATAAGATCAACGTGGCGAGTGGTTCACATCCCTTAAACGTTTCATCCATTTCCAGGGTGACATGAGCCAGGAACGTCACTGTTGTCGGCCAGCCAGCAGGGAAAGGCTTTGCGTAACAGTAAGGTTTCCTTACAATACACACATCACTTCTGTAGCCAAGTCGGATGTACATGGTGCAGTCTTAACTTTTAGCCTTTCTTTCAAGTTCTTTTCTCCGTCAATCTTAATGAATACCGGGAACGTGGCAAAATGTTGGCAAATCAAAGTTAATGACAACAACATAAACCATTTATTTACGCAATAAACAGAATAATTAATGTGTAAATAACAAACAAAATAGGCTACTCTTGCCCTGATGCTGAGATAAACGCCCATAACTTCACAAGAATGTTTTTACGACAACAAATCGCCTGGCAAATTGCCGACGCAAAGCACACAGAACAAAAAAAGGAGAGAGGGACGTTTCAAGCTTGTCAGTATGCCCTGCAACTGACACTGATCATGGCAACAACATCTGGGGAAGGAAACTAACACAAATTAGCATTCATTCAACATCTGGGGAAGGAAACTAACACACAGTAGCATTCATTCAACATCTGGGGAAGGAAACTAACACACAGTAGCATTCATTCAACATCTGGGGAAGGAAACTAACACAAATTAGCATTCATTCAACATCTGGGGAAGGAAACTAACACACAGTAGCATTCATTCAACATCTGGGGAAGGAAACTAACACACAGTAGCATTCATTCAAGACCGGGACAGCTGTTCTGATCTCGAACTTCGTCAAACAGAACACACACTGTCGAACATCAGTAACCCTGGTTTGATTGATATGAAAGGGAATCTTAGATTAGGCATCAAACAATAAACAGTAAATAACAAACAAGTACGATAACTCTTGCTGCCATTATCAGATAATTACACGCCCACGACTCCAACAGATGGTGCCTACGGCACCAAATCTCTTGGCAGAAATGCCGTCACTAAAGACATTCACATTTTACTCTTAACACAGAATGAAACTATTTTCTAAGAAGTGCAAAACTTTTGACGTTGTACACCCTACCTGGTTTTGTTATCTTCTGTCAGATACCAAAACAACAAATACGCGTTTTCAAACCTAAACACGAAACCTGTTCATACAGTCTCCTGTTCTGATCGAATTCTGTTAAAGATCAAAAGTTTCTGAATTTTCTGTGATGACCAGCTCTTGTTGTCTTCTGTTCAGTGTGTAGAACATGAGAACCAGTGTGATGAATACAGGGACTGCGGAACAGACCAAGGCGAGGGAGACTGTTCCCTCAGAAGGTATGTATTTCATGAAATAAGTCCCCCGGCAGTGATCAACCTTGACACAGCAGGAGGATTCACCATCACTGCTTTACCAGAAAACAACACACAGTGCCCAGACACCCATTTCCAGTGTCACGATGATGGCTGTTGTCTCCCTGTCTACGTCAGGTGTAATGACATCATTGACTGTCCGGGTCATGAGGACGAAGGTGACTGTGAGAATTACAAGACATGTCCCAGGTTTTATCGATGTCGTGACAGTCGCAGAACAATCTGTGTGCATGTGAGTCACCTGGGTGATGGTCTGCCCCAATGCCCTCTGCATGATGATGAACTAACAGGGAACATTGCTTGTCCCGAGTCATGTGTTTGTTATGGCTTTGCTTTCACTTGTAACAATACCTTTCCCATCAGCTCTTTCCCAGCGCTACGTTACCTTGATGCTTCTGGCAGTAAAATACAACTCAGTGATGTAACACTTAACCTCATGCTGATTCACCTTGGCATACAGGCGTGCGAACTGAGGAGTTTAATGAGTATCATTTTGCCCAATATTCACAGTCTGGATCTTAGTAAAAAAAAAATCTGCTTCAATCTATCAATGTCAGCCACTTTGCAGAGATGCCTCAGCTTCGGAGGCTGAATCTGGCAAGTAATCCTATATCTGGTGGTATTTATTTCCCCAAACAGTATGTGAATCCATCACTAGTGTTCTTCAATATTTCTCAAAATCAAGTGAATTCCCTAAATCTGAGTTCCCTGACAGCTGCGTTGCCCAACTTACAAGTACTTGACTTATCGTGGAATAATATAGAGGCACTGAAGGAACAACTTTTGCTTCGTGATCTTCGGTTTTTTAATTTGGAGGGTTGTCCTGTCACAGACTTTACCGCAGACTTCATGAAAAACATGTCAAAACTTATTCATGTCCTTGCAGACAACTTCAAATTATGCTGTTCTGTTGTTTTACCCGATAATTTTCGATGCAAATGTTTGGCTTCCTCAGATGAAATATCGTCATGTGACGACTTGCTAAAATCCGTATTTTACCGTTCTGCTCTTGTGGTATTCGCTGTCCTTGCTGTCCTTGGAAACTTCAGCAGTTTTGTTTATCGTTTATATTGTTTGTCAGAAAGCTCCAAGACTGGTTTTCTAACATTTGTTCTTCATCTGTGTGTTTCTGACTTCTTAATGGGAGTGTACTTAGTCTTCATTGGCGTGGCGGATCAGGTTTATGCCGGTAGTTATATTTGGAATGAAATCCCATGGAGAAAGAGCGCAGCATGTAGCATTGCAGGGTTCTTATCCTTGTTATCATCTGAAGTATCAGCATTCCTGATATGTTTCATCACTTTGGATCGTTTCCTTGTACTTCATGTTCCTTTCAGTCACATCCGATCTGGAGGCAGATCAGCGACTATAGCCTGTAACATCATGTGGACATAGGGACTGATGCTGGCAACAGTGCCTCTGCACCCTGTAACCTCACACTGGGATCTAGTTGCAAAGCGAGAGGACTGCAGGCGGAAATCTAAACAAATCTTAAATAAATGTTAGCGAACCGCCCAGAGAACGTGGACAAACGAGTCACAAGACGAAACACAACGCGTTTCGACCTCTTAGGTCTTCATCAGGTGAGACATAAACGAATAAAACAACGAAAATTCACTTAGCTTTGATTGCTTCAGATCACTTCTGTGAAGTGATCTGAAGCGATCAAAGCTAAGTAAATTTTCGTTGTTTTATTCGTTTATGTCTCACCTGATGAAGACCTAAGAGGTCGAAACGCGTTGTGTTTCGTCTTGTGAC
>CM065743.1:9450289-9505289 GCA_033310375.1 Conus canariensis
ATGATAATAATGAAGAAGAAGAAGAAGAAGAAGAAGAAGAAGAAGAAGAAGAAGAAGAAGAACAGTGAAAGGACTAAAGAGCAGGGAAATAAGATGATGTATGTGAGAAAAACAGGGAAGTTAAAGGGACTCAGAGAGTGAAAAGGTATAAGGGTTAAGAGTAGATCGAGGGGAGGTGAGAGCGTGGTGCAGGTAGAAGACTGTTATAGGCCAGACAAGAACGGTGCGTTCATTGACGAGTGCTGAGCCCTCTCCATAATGATTTAGCCCCAGAAAGTGTTCACCTAAGGTGTTCATTTGGCAGGTGTAGGTCATTTCCTCTCCTCACAAATGGTCTCTGGTGTGACACCTGAACTCATCCGTTGTGTGGGTCACTGCCATAACTCTCCTCTGAAAACTGGACTACCTATCTTCCATGAAAAATAAGAAGGTATTAATCTGGTTATTCTCTGTTTCAGAGAGAGAGAGAGAGAGAGAGAGAGAGAGAGAGATATTCAGATTCAGACTCAGACTCAGATGTTTAATTGGGGGGGGGGGGGTACCTGAACTGTGTTCAGAGATAACAGTTGCTCTGTATTTTGCTCCTAATTAATTCGTCAATTACGCCGGATTAGGACGCTGATTGTACTTGGGACTTTGTGAAGAGCTGTGCGAAGAACCATGCCTTCTTCTAATGTAGATTTGCGTCCGAGATGTGGCCGTTTTCACCCTGTATTCATTGCTTTCATGTTGAAGAGAGCCAGGAACCGACTCGCCATACGGACTTTGAAAATCAAAACCATGGCGGGGGGTGTTACTGTAGGCTGCCTCCTCGTGCTTTTGTTCTGGGGGAGTTTTCTGCAATAGTGTGGAGTGTGGAGATGTTGAACAGAACCCATGACCAGCTAAGACCTCTCAGTGACAGAGCATGTTGACAAGTGCTGGGTGTACCGTGATGTTGAGAGCTGCTGTGGACACTGAGAGCTCCTCCACCAGCATGCTCAGAACTTCGTCGTCTGCTTGAGAACCCTCTAACTTGCAACTGATGTCCTTCCTCCAGTCCATGAACTTCAAGTTCGATCAGATGACGGGCGACATCAAGGGCATCCGTAATGGTCTCTCTGCCCTACAGGAAGAGATGTGTTCCTTAAAGGAGGAGATTACAGACCTACGGCGTAAGAACGACTACCCCTGTAGCAGCAACGAAGACTTGAGGAAGAGAGTGCAGCAGCTGAAGCGAAAGATTGATGACCTCGAGGGACATTTCAAGAGGAAGAATTTAATTTTCTATGGGCTCTATTGCAAGGAAAATGAAACATCATCAGATTGTGAAGGTGTGTTGAGAGACATGATTGCTGACAAGCTGAATTTGACTGGAGACTTTCATTTCGTGTGCATTGTCTAAATGCCAAACCGAACTTTTTTTTTCAAAGACAAAGAGAAGATCCTGAAAGCCAAACAATATATAGGCCACTTCCAGTGACGTCTTCCAGACCACAACAGCACAGCCAGTTTCACGAAAAACTGTCTCAGAATGATCAAAATTTATTCAACACCAAATTCATTTCAACATTGAACGAAATAAACGAATTGGACGTGAAAGTGAGCTTTAATGTCTAATCACCCTTCTTCAGGAAAGTCACAAAAGCCACTGATGAAAACGGCACCACTCAGTACCGCGTGTGGCCACCATTTGCTGCCAGGCATTCAGTGCAGTGTCAATGCATGGAGTCCACCAGGACCCATAGAGTGCCCTGCGGTATGGCCTGCCACTCCTGCTGAAGGAAAAGACTGAGCTGTGCCACGTCAACAGGAGGGGGGTGGTTGTTGGCTACCCTCCAGCTAAGAACATCCTAGAGGTGCTCAGTTGGAGCCATATCAAGTGGCCACTGCATTTTGATGATCCCATCTTGCTGTAGATAATCATCCACGACACGGGCTTGGTGTGGCCGTGCATTGTCGTCTTGCAGAACAGCAGCATTACCCATGGCCTGAAGGGTGGGCTGGATCAGAGGGCGCACAATCTCGTCACAGTACCGTACCCCTGTCAGCATGCCTTGAATGACGTAAAGGGGAGTTCTGTCTTGATGACTGAAGCCACCCCAGACCAATACAGAACTGCGATCCACCACTCGCTCTTCACCACACTCGGGTACTGCCGTCGTCGAAGGCCAAGCAGAAGCAGGACTCATCAGAAAACAGGACCCGAGACCACTGCTGCCCCGTCCAGCGAACTTGCTGACGACACCAGTCTGTACTGAGACTGCTGGTCTCTGGGAAGACAGCAAGAACTCATGCAAACGGTTGCAAACTGTCCTGCTGACACTGACGTTCGAAGCCTGCAAGATCTCATGCCTCAGGGTGGATGAGGTGACAGTCCGATTGTGTAGGGTGGACAGCATGAAGAATCAGTCATCCTGTCTGTTGGTACACCGAGGACGACCTGGTCGTGGCCGATCCTGTGCACTTCTAGTGACCTGGAACCTCTCTAAGAGATGTTGGATGATGGAGTGAGACACGCTGAGACGCCTGGCAACCTCGCGGCCCAAAATCCCCTCGTCAATCAACGCTAAGGCGCGTCCACGATCTGCAGTGTCCAGTCTTTGCCAATGTGCCATGCTTTTTGAACTGGCTTGAAAGGCTATTCATTCTGCTGATTTATAGCCAAAGACGGCTGAAATGTGTTCATCTTAGACGTGCCTTGCACGTGCATCATGAATCAACATAGACACTTCGCCCTTTTTTTCAATCACATTTGCCACCACAGCCACTCAGATTACAGGTTTTCCATGCTTTTGGCACGTGGAGCTGAACCCCATCTTGTAAAGCAGTGGGTTGTTTGGTGTTGTGCAACCATTCAGGTCTGTCTGGTCAATGTTTGTGCCTGGGTTTGGGTAATTGTCAATTGGTTTCAGGTCTATTAATCATAAGAACAAAAAGGGACGTCAAAATGATAGCTGGCCCTTAACTTTTTAATTCATACACACACACACACACACACACACACACACACACACACACACACACACACACACACACACTATATATATATATATATATATATATATATGAATTAAAAAGTAGTCAAACTTTTATTGGTGAGGACTTTTCTTTGTGAGTCAAAGAGGTGAGAAGACAGCTGACTCTTCATTTGAAAAAGGCACGCGCACACACACACACACACACACACACACACACACACACACACACACACATACACACACACACACACACACACACACACACACACACACACACACACACACACACACTGTCAACAAATCCCAAGAAAAAAGCGGAGAAACTTCTTGAGAAAAAAAGAGCAAAAAATCACCAAAATGGAATAATTGCACAAGCAAAAAGACAGTATTGGTCGTCTATATGTCAAAATGAGGTGTCAAGCTTTAAAGATATTCAAAAAGTTTGGACACAATTAAAAACGATGAAAAATGGAATTAACCTTCCACATTGTCCGATTAATTTAATACAATCTGAATTTCCATCAAATTTTGATAAAGCTGAAGCCTTTGCAGACTTATTTGCGAACAACAGTAGCGTTGACAGCTTATCCTTGGACAAGAAAAAACGCCGCGAAACTGAAGAAAAGAAAGACATCTATAATAGCCCTAAACCTACAGAAAATCACTATTTAAATACCGCTATAACATTGCAGGAAGTCCAAGAGTGTATCATAAATCTGAATAAAAAGACATCAGTGGGATTAGATGGCATTTCAAATGAAATGTTAGGTCATTTCCCGCAAAATATAATACATTTTCTACATTTGATTTTCCAAAAATGTTGGGACAATGGAAAAATGCCCTTGATTTGGAAGGACTCAATTATTATACCAATTCATAAACAAGGAAAACCACTCAAAGATATAAATAGCTATCGACCAATATCATTAACATCTAACACATGTAAATTGATGGAAAAGATAGTGTTAAAAAGGCTAATACAACATTGCAACAAAAACAGTATCATTCCTATCAACCAAGCTGCATTCCAAGCAGGCAGATCTACAATTGAACACTTAGTAAAAATTACAACACACGTAAAACATGAATTTGCACGACGTAAGAACATTCTCGCCACCTTTTTTGACATTCGTAAAGCATACGAACAAGTGTGGCACAAACGACTAATGTACAAAATAAAAAAAAATTGGAATCAGCGGGAACATGTACAATTTTATTCAAGATTTTCTACACTGTAGGCACATACAAACAAAAATAGGAAATACATATTCCAACCCAAGACCTTTACAAATGGGTTTACCCCAAGGTTCAGTAATTGCTCCAATATTATTTAATATTTTAATTTCTGATCTTCCTAACAGTCTTTCTAAAGATATTGAAGTGGCTCAATTTGCTGATGATATATGCCTATGGACAAAAGTGACAATGAAAAAAATACATCATCAAGATCACTAAATTACATCAAAATAAAATATCAACATGAACTAAATAAGATCAATAACTTTTTAAATGAGAACGGCCTTTCTCTTTCCCCAGAAAAAACAAATATGATTCTTTTTAATTCTGGTTACGATCCAGGACAACTTCCTACTTTTACGTTGGATGGCATTGTTTTAAACTATGTAAAAAGTGTTAAATTCTTGGGTGTTATCTTAAGCAGTAAGTTAACTTGGAACACTCATATTGAATACATTTTAAACAAAGCAAGAAAAAGCTTAAATTTCCTAAAAATAATTAACAAACAATCTTGGGGACAGGATTCGAAATCATTAACCATTTTAGCAACTGCCCTTATTCGCTCCAGACTAACTTACGCTCAAGAAGTATTTTTTAATGCACCTCAATACCTTTTAAATAAACTTCAGAGCACTGACTGCAAAGCGTATAAAATTGCCCTTGGGGTTCCCACACGTACATCTAACTTAGGGACCTATAATGAAGCAGGGGTCTTGCCCCTTTCAGAACTTCGGAAAGCTTCTACTTCAAAATGTGTCTTAAAGAGCTTCTCACAAAACAATTTTTGCTCAGAAGAAGTATGTTTAAAATTAGAGAAGGATTTTGGAAAACGTGCCAAAAACATACAATCAGCAAGGTCTATTTACTCATTTTCCGCTGATCTTCTAAAGGATACCAAAATAGATTAAAAAAAATAACATAGCCCAAAAGCCCACGTATTCACCTATTCCAAAATGGGAACACTGTAAAGCCTCCTTTGATATTGATTATACAGATGTTTCAAAAAAGGATTGTCCACATATCTTAAGAACATCTGTTTACAGTCATTTAGAAACTAAGTAAAATCATCATCTGAAAATTTTTACAGATGGCTCAGTGCTAGAAAATAATAACATAATCCCTAGCCTCAAAGTACAAAAGCTCTTCTATCTTGGTAAACAGTTATCGATATTCAGTGCCGAATTACTTGCTATACTTAAATCGTTAGATTTTATTCTAAATTTTCCAATAAAAAGTTCACAAATCTTAATAGGTGTTGATTCTAAAGCAGCAATCTACTCGATCAAGTCTGCATGTCCTTCAATCCGACTTGATATGATATTTGAAATTCATCACATTATTCACCTTTTATCCATGCAAGGCATTACTGTCACTTTTTGTTGGATCCCCTCTCATTGTGGTATAGTACCCAACGAGCGTGTAGATCAACTTGCACGAAAAGCAGCTCAAAATGTCAGTGACGCAATACCACTCAAAGTTCCCTTAGATTTGAATGAATGTTTTTCAATTACAAATTCAACGTTAAGAGAAAAAGTTAAAACCTCATTGATGAACTCAGACATTCAATATTATCACAATTGTATAAAATTTAGTGATGGGTACAATGGGAAAACGTTCAAACAAGTCT
Source organism: Conus canariensis (assembly GCA_033310375.1). Taxonomy (NCBI): domain Eukaryota; kingdom Metazoa; phylum Mollusca; class Gastropoda; order Neogastropoda; family Conidae; genus Conus; species Conus canariensis. The sequence goes on from CM065743.1 coordinate 9,456,113, forward strand.
CCTCCTCGTCTAGGGAGATTGAAAGTTTAATCCATAGATTCCGTTTGAACGCATTGAAAACAAAACATTGTCATAATGTTAAATGTATGTGTGGGAAATCCTTAAATGTCAGTCATTTGCTGATTCAATGCCCAAGAGCAAGAGAGCTCCTAAGACATTCGGGTATTGATGGTTACACTGATGGATCGACTTCATTGCCTTTACCATATGTTTTAAACAATTACTCTGTTCTTGACTCAGTTTGTAAGTGTTTGTTAAATAGTTCAATTGGTCCTTATCTGTAGATTTCATCACTTCTCACTTAAAATTGTCAAGGTGGAAGAGGGATGGGAGATGAGGGGGGGGGGAGGAGGGGATGTCATATTCTATCGTTAATGGAACAATACACTTCATACACTTGCATACTTCATTCACCCACACATAAACTGTCTGAATCACTATAGTGGAAGGACATTAAACTGACGACCACACACATCACACACACACACACACACACACACACACACACACACACACACACACACACACACAGATCACAATGATCATGACGTATATGATGATGAATAAGGAGTGATGATTATACAGACAAGAAGAAGACGAAGAAGAAGAGGATGAGGAGGAAGAAGAAGAGCATGAGGATGACTAAAAGAGCACAGAAAGTGGATGATGTACATTAAAGAACAAAGTAAAAGTTGACAGGGAAGTATACAGGCCTCAAGGAAGAAAAGGATGCTATCCGAAGAGTGAGTTAAATGGAGATGGGAGGGAGTGGGGGTAGCAGACTGCTATACACCAGATGGGAACGGCCATGCAGTTCACTGACGAGAGCTCAGCCTTCTCCATAAATGACTAAGTCCTAGAAAGAGTAGTCATCTCGTCTCCTCACAAATGGTCTCTGGTGTGACACTTGGACTCATCCGCTGTCTGGGTCACTGCCATAACTCTCCTCTGCAAACTGGACTTCCTACTTTCCGTGGAAAATGAAAAGGCATTAATCTGATTAGTCTTTCTTTGGTGGGAGAGTTGAAACGAGGGGAAGGAGAGAGAGAGAAAGAGGGAGAGAGAGAGGGAGGAAGAGAGGGAGATAGAAAGAGAAAGAGAAGGGGAGGGAGAGAGAGGGGGGAGAGGGAGATGTATATATACATATATATAGAGAGAGAGGGAGGGAGGGAGACAAAGATGGCAGTACTGAAAGAAAGCTAGTAAGGGTCACAGAGAGAGAGAGAGAGAGAGAGAGAGAGAGAGAGGGGGGAGGGAGGGAGAGAGAAGAAGAAGAGGAAGAAGAAAAAGAAGAAGAAGAAGAAGAAGAAGAAGAAGAGGAGGAGGAGGAGGAGGAGGAGGAAGAAGAAAGCAAACCTGAGGCAATGAGAATGTTGTCATTGACTAGTGCCTTCTTTCATCCCTTCCAAATCAAAAGGTCAGCGTAGTTCATCAAAGGCTGGATGTGTCTGGAGATGGTCCGTCATTCATTTAAGTCTTAAAGGAGACACTTCAAAATGGTTGCGTCGGGTGAAAGCCCAAAGATACCCCCAAAAGGATGACGATAAATAAGGAGTGACGATTATACAGAGAAGAAGAAGAAGAAGAAGAATACGGGGACTAAAAGACCAGGGAAAGAAGATGATGAACGTCAAAAAAGTAAAAGGTGATGAGGGAGGTGTACGGGTCTCAAGGAAGGAAAGGATACTATTGGAAGAAAGAGCTGAGCGGAGATGGGAGGGGGTGGGGATAGCAGACTGCGTCTATCTTGTGCCGAATTGGATGAAGATAAGTGATTGCTCGTTCATTTTCGTTGTCCTGAGTGTTGTGTAGCTACACAACTTACTAACGGGCCCAGTTTACTGTGACATTTTTTTCCCCAGAGGGTACACTGTTCTTTATAGGTGACAGCTCAGTAACCAGACCACAGCCAGGTTCATGCTTTTCCTGGGGATAAAAGAAAGGAACAATTAACAGCCTTTCCTAACAACGTGTTAATAACATCATTGTGCGGATATTGGTGGCGTGTATAGTTATCTCTAAACAAGCAAGGAGAAAGAAAGCGTGACTAAGACAACACGCGGAACCGCCGCACGCTTCTTGGTCTGGCGTTTTCTTGCAATAGAAAGACACAATACTCCTCATTTGAGTGATTCGTGATGTATTCCATTTAGAAATATAACTGTGGCAAAGCAAGATCGCTTCTCGTTGACAACACATAGGGTAGACAGAAGCAGGCAATATACATTTTGACAGTGCAACCTCTGCACAAGCCCATCGTAATATCAAACAGCAATCAGGCTGGTTAACAACATAGTACATGCCAGGAGAGTTGGTTGTTTTCACGGCCAGGAACAATGTATCCAATCAATGTCAAATGCACCTACCATAGTGAATAAATTTGAAGTAGCCTTTTGGTTTACATGGAACAAACAAAGCCTTTGTTAATCACGGATTTACAATTTTCTGACATGAACAACAACAACAACAAAAACCTACTTAGTGCAGCTCCATTACAGGAGGGATTTGTTAAAATGCAGTGTCAGAACAAATGTGGAGAGAGTAATAAGCAAATGATGTGCCATCTGCGACATAAGGAATGAAACGTTTGTTCTCGGTTGATGCCAGGATTCAGTATGAGAGTAAGTAGTGAGTACAGCCTTTTCATACAGTCGGACACCAGAATGGGACTCCATAGCATCATCGTCATCCTAATCCACATCGATCAGTATACCAAAGAAAAAGAAATCTCTTATTCTGTCGCCATCCATGCCATGTCCTCGTGGTCCTTAGTTCCAACTCACTCAGCACATCTGTGATCTTGGGCGCGTTCACATCGAGTTGGCTGGTATGGGCAGGGTTACAGGGACTGTCACTGGTTGGCACTTTGAGGAGGGAGTCCTTTACTCACGGTGGCTCCGCGACTAAGCAATTATTGTTATCAGTAAGGGGTCTAAGAAGGTGGTGTCTTGCATATGCTGGATCAGAACAGGAACCACTGAGCACCAGTGAAATGACTTGGGGTCTGGGGGAGGGGGGTGGGGAAAGACAGAAAGCAGAGGTGGTGGGTCAGGATTGAGGAGCGGCGATGGGGAAGCAAAGGCCGGGGTTCCAACAGAAAGAAGATCGTTCTTACATGAACGTTGAACAAGAAAAACATTTTTTTAAGCAGTCTAATTCCGAAGAGCTGTTCTCACAAGGTGCAGTTCAAATGTTAATGGAGGGGAAGGGTTACTCATTTGAGGCCGGGTCCAGAGGCCGCTTCGGTCATGGTGGATTCCAGGGGTAAGGCTTGGTTAGGGAATCATTGGGGTTGGGTGGGGTTTGCTGAACGGTTTTGTTTTCACTGGAAGACAACATGGTGTCTACTCACTATATGTACATGCGTAAGTCTATCCTTGTTTAATGAAAACAGAATCAGGGAAAGATAAGGGGCATTCTGAGCACTCGGGATCCCACTTTTACTTGCCCACCCACCCCCCCCCTCTCTCTCTCTCTCTCTCTCTCTCTCTCTCTCTCTCTCTCTCTCTTGCCCCGCCCCCTCGCCCCTCCCCTCTGTGTCTGAATACTAGTACACCCCAACACAGACACAAATGAGGTCTGATTCACGTTAGAATTGTTCGTTTCCTCTTGAAGTACATGGGGTAGCATGCAGGAGTTGAGTTTCCCTGTGCAATCAGTAGGCACAACGAGATGAGTCGTTTTGCGTCTTTGTCTGTTTCGTTTTGTTTTGTGCTGGTCTGTCCGTGCAAGCGCTAAGCAATGACATCGATGCAAGCGATTACTATGTTGGCGTTGATTTTGAAAATTCATAGCTATTGGCTGAATTGAGGTTGAACATATTCTCACATTACAGTTATCAACATGATATGAACATGTTGCCAGCTGCGTTGAAAATGAGGTATAATGTAATAAATGTAATCAGTTTTAGCAGTTGTGTGATCAAGGTGAAAGAATATTTTTAACCACCAAAGCCCAGTTGTGTGGCTGACGATGCACCAGTAAACAGTTCAGTGATTCGGAATCACCGTCTCAAAGTGAGACGATACTCACAGACATTCACTGCAAGGTAAATGATGATAAATGATATTGATATTATCCAACGCTAGTCTGAGGTCACAGTGTCCATTTTATCAGCTGACGTGACCTGGTCCCGTGCAACAGCAAATGCCCTTGGCAAGAAAACGGATATCATTACTCTTATGCTTTAAGAAATAGAAATAATCACATCATGGTGGTTTTGTACTGTTCACCACATTTTACACCATGTCAACAGGATAGATGGCTCTTTTCAAGTCAGCATACACAATAGGGTCATGGTCAGAGGCTGGTTTAGTCAGCATACACAATAGGGTCATGGTCAGAGGCTGGTTTAGTCAGCATACACAATAGGGTCATGGTCAGAGGCTGGTTTAGTCAGCATACACAATAGGGTCATGGTCAGAGGCTGGTTTAGTCAGCATACACAATAGGGTCATGGTCAGAGGCTGGTTTAGTCAGCATACACAATAGGGTCATGGTCAGAGGCTGGTTTAGTCAGCATACACAATAGGGTCATGGTCAGAGGCTGGTTTTGATATGCCTGTGGGGCAAATGAAAAAAAAAATTATCTCCAGCTCAGTATACGCTAAGCCCCAATTGCGATTCGTGTATAATTATGTGCAGACTTCAAATTATCATTTTAAGTCTCGTATATCATGTTAGTATTTAACTAATAATAGAAGAAATATTTTCTGAAATGAATAGATGGATTTAGCGTATAGTAGGCATAAGATGGGAACTGCCCAGTATTTTCACTGAAATTCCAGCTGCTGTTCTTGTTTTCTTTTTTTAAGCAAAATCTGAAATAAATGAATAAGTAAGTAAAACGTAAATATATAAATGAATGAATAATAAACATTGGAAATTATCGGTCCTTGAAAACTAAATATATGAATCCTTCTAAATGTTGAAAATCTGTACCTGTGGCATTTGATACAATAAAACGTTGGGGGATTCGTCAAAAAGTATGTATTGCTTGTATTCTCATCATCATCATCATCATCATCATCATCATCATCATCATCATCAATATTATTATTATTATTATTATTATTATTATTATTATCATTATTATTATCATCATCATCATCATCATTACCATTATTATGACTATCATCAGCATCATCATCATCATCATCATCCTATTATCATTTATTTAAGACTTTATTTTATCTTCTTTCAAAGCTAGCGAACGCGATAATCCATTCCAAGAAGAATTCCAGTGACAAAGTAATAGGTAATGAAAACATCGTCCACAGCTACGATTCCTGGGACTTGTCAAAGATCAGGCCTATCTGTTCTCAGATGTCATCCTCCCACCTCTATCTCTGTCTGCCTCCTCTTTGGCCTTCTGGCAGTGATGTGACCCATTATTACAATCGCATATGAGGAGTAACCCCACCCCCACCTGCAATAAAAAAAAAATGATTTGGAAAGGGTTGGGCCGTGTCAAGTTGTAACTAGTCCACATGAAAGAATTTACAACAAAAGAATTTTAGATTCCAGGACAGACAGTTTCACTTTAAGTTTCATCAAGGAGGTGTCACTGCTTGTGGATTAGTCCTTAATGCAACTCCACATCACCTCAGTTTTGAGACTACACTGCGCTTGATCTGCTAAGTCATAGCTAGGACAAAGTGAATCATGTAACAAGGATGATTTCAGTGTGAAGTACAGCTATTGAAGAACTGTTGTGTTTAAGACAAAACTGTAATTGAAACGGGAGGATCCTGTCATAGATGTTGCTTTCGTGATGTTGTTGAGAACATGACATGGACCAACGTATCTGGTGCAACAAACCCGGCAAGCAAAACAAACGGGGATGAAATATGCAGTTGTGCATGTTTTTAGCTGATTTAATTAGGGTCCTGTTTACAAAATGTTGCATCCAAACCATGACACTGAATTAAGGGAACGGCATGCAGCACACACAAACTATATCGACATTGTTACAAAAGTGCACTCTGTGTACAATATGCAGTCAGCTAAACTGATTAAATGTCAGGTATAACTAACGAAAAACTGCAGCTCAGACAGATTAAATTTCTGTTTATTTCACATTAGCACAAGAGATGAAAAAATACGAAGACAGTGCCTGAGAGACACAAACATATACAATTAACACGGTGAAAAAAGCAAGATGACGACAAGGGCAGTTAGATTTGATAATAGAAGCAATTCTCCAACCCACTCTAAGAGTTTTATTGCATAATTCATCCTCTCAGTTCATCATAACATTGAACTACTTACAGGAAAACATATCCAACCCATCTGTCATTTTCCCCACGCATTAATACTCTAAGCAACCATCTCATAAATTTGACATAATCAATTCTACATGGCGACGTCTATACAGCTATTTGTTCTTTTCACAAATGACTTTTTTTAATCCAAATACCATATCCAGACGCATGATTAACTATACATTTAGCTCATTTGTATTTCTCTCAACATTCTTCCAGTGTGGCCTGTTTTACTGAGCAAGTAGTAGTTTCTGAAAACGAAGTTCTTGGGCTTTGTGACGTTTCTCTACTATTATGTTCAGAGTGTAAAGGAAAGGGTTCAGTGCCGAATTCAGAGGCAAAACAAAAATGGCCATTCCGATGTTAACCTCTCCTGGAATGACGACACCACTGGCAGCCAGGACCCCACACAGACCAATAGGAAACCAGCACAGGAAATCAGATACAGCGACAGTTAGGAGACGCCTGGCGATGGTTGCTTCCTTGGACTGGGCACATTCTGTGCCAGTGTCTCTGGTCTTCATCAGCTGATTAGATATAGCGTTACTCCTCACTGACCAGTAGATTATAACCTGACCTACACCGATGGCGAGAAAGACGATTAGGTTGTAGACGATCATGATACTGAACGAGTAAGTATGACCAGGAAAGTCTGTTCTGGTGACAGGCAGGGGAATACAAATACCTGATTGCTGAAAAAACTCCCAGTGTGAGGTTACAGGGAGCAGAGGTACCGTTGCCAGCATAAGTCCCTGTATCCACATGATGGTACAGGCTATAGTCGCTGATCTGCATCCAAATCGGATGTGACTGAAAGGAAAACGAAGTACAAGGAAACGATCCAAAGTGATGAAACATATCAGGAATGCTGATACTTCAGACGATAACAAGGATAAGAACCCTGCAATGCTACATGCTGCGCTCTTTCTCCATGGGATTTCATTCCAAATATAACTACCAGCATAAACCTGATCCGCCACGCCAATGAAAACTAAGTACACTCCCATTAAGAAGTCAGAAACACACAGATGAAGAACAAATGTTAGAAAACCAGTCTTGGAGCTTTCTGACAAACAATATAAACGATAAACAAAACTGCTGAAGTTTCCAAGGACAGCAAGGACAGCGAATACCACAAGAGCAGAACGGTAAAATACAGATTTTAGCAAGTCGTCACATGACGATATTTCATCAGAAGGAGCCAAACATTTGCCTCGAAAATTATCGGGCAAAACAACAGAACAGCATAATTTGAAGTTGTCTGCAAGGACATGAATAAGTTTTGACATGCTTTTCATGAAGTCCGGGGTAAAGTCTGTGACAGGACAACCCTCCAAATTAAAAAACTGAAGATCACGAAGCAAAAGTTGTTCTTCCAGTACCTCTATCTTATTCCATGACAAGTCAAGAACTTGTAAGTTTGGCAACGCAGCTGTCATGGAACTCAGATTTAGGGAATTCACTTGATTTTGAGAAATATTGAAGAACACTAGTGATGGATTCACATACTGTTTGTGGAAATAAATACCACCAGATATAGGATTACTTGCCAGATTCAGCCTCCGAAGCTGAGGCATCTCTGCAAAGTGGCTGACATTGATAGATTGAAGCAGGTTTTCACTAAGGTCCAGGCTGTGAATATTGGGCAAAATGATACTCATTAAACTCCTCAGTTCGCACGCCTGTATGCCAAGGTGAATCAGCATGAGGTTAAATGTTACATCACTCAGTTGTATTTTGCTGCCAGAAGCATCAAGGTAACGTAGCGCTGGGAAAGAACTGATGGGAAAGGTATTGTTACAAGTGAAAGCAAAGCCGTAACAAACACATGACTCGGGACAAGCAATGTTCCCTGTTAGTTCATCATCATGCAGAGGGCATTGGGGCAGACCATCACCCAGGTGACTCACGTGCACACAAATTGTTCTGCGACTGTCACGACATCGATAAAACCCGGGACATGTCTTGTAATTCACACAGTCACCTTCGTCCTCATGACCCGGACAGTCAATGATGTCATTACACCTGACGTAGACAGGGAGACAATAGCCATCATCGTGACACTGGAAATGGGTGTCTGGGCACTGTGTGTTGTTTTCTGGTAAAGCAGTGATGGTGAATCCTCCTGCTGTGTCAAGGTTGATCACTGCCGGGGGACTTATTTCATGAAATACATACCTTCTGAGGGAACAGTCTCCCTCGCCTTGGTCTGTTCCGCAGTCCCTGTATTCATCACATTGGTTCTCATGTTCTACACACTGAACAGAAGACAACAAGAGCTGGTCATCACAGAAAATTCAGAAACTTTTGATCTTTAACAGAATTCGATCAGAACAGGAGACTGTATGAACAGGTTTCGTGTTTAGGTTTGAAAACGCGTATTTGCTGTTTTGGTATCTGACAGAAGATAACAAAACCAGGTAGGATGTACAACGTCGAAAATTTTGCATTTCTTAGAAAATAGTTTCATTCTGTGTTAAGAGTAAAATGTGAATGTGTTTCGTGACGGCATTTCTGCCAAGAGATTTGGTGCCGTAGGCACCGTCCGTTTGGAGTTGTGGACGTGTAGTTATCTGATAATGGCAGCAGGAGTCACCCTACCTGTTTGTTATTTACTGTTTATTGTTTGATGCCTAATTTAAGATACCCTTTCATATCAATCAAACCAGGGTTACTGATGTTCGACAGTGTGTGTTCTGTTTGACGAAGTTCGAGATCAGAACAGCTGTCCCGGTCTTGAATGAATGCTACTGTGTGTTAGTTTCCTTCCCCAGATGTTGAATGAATGCTAATGTGTGTTAGTTTCCTTCCCCAGATGTTGAATGAATGCTAATGTGTGTTAGTTTCCTTCCCCAGATGTTGAATGAATGCTAATGTGTGTTAGTTTCCTTCCCCAGATGTTGAATGAATGCTGATGTGTGTTAGTTTCCTTCCCCAGATGTTGAATGAATGCTGATGTGTGTTAGTTTCCTTCCCCAGATGTTGAATGAATGCTGATGTGTGTTAGTTTCCTTCCCCAGATGTTGAATGAATGCTGATGTGTGTTAGTTTCCTTCCCCAGATGTTGAATGAATGCTACTGTGTGTTAGTTTCCTTCCCCAGATGTTGTTGCCATGATCAGTGTCGTTACAGGGTATACTGACAAGCTTGAAACGTCCCTCTCTCCTTTTTTTGTTCTGTGTGCTTTGCGTCGGCAATTTGCCAGGCGATTTGTTGTCGTAAAAACATTCTTTTGAAGTTACAGGTGTTTATCTCATCGTCAGAGCCAGAGTAACCCTCTTCGTGTGTTATTTACACATTAATTTTTCTGTTCATTACGTAAGTAAATGGTTTATTTTGTTGTCATTAACCTTGATTTACCAACATTTTAACACATTCCTGCTGTTTATTAAGATTGATGGAGAAACGATCGAGGGGAAAAGCCTAAAACTCAGGACCTCAGCATGTACATCCGACTTGGCTGCAGGAGTGATGTGTGTATTGTAAGGAAACCTTACTGTTACGCAAAGCCTTTCCCTGCTGGCTGGCCGACAACAGTGACGTTCCTGGCTCATGTCACCCTGGAAATGGATGAAACGTTTAAGGGATGTGAACCACTCGCCACGTTGATCTTATTACACTGGGGCATAAAGACACCTCGGCATGATCGATGGCTGCCTATTAGCATCTTCTTTGACAGGTGAGTGTGGATGGGGTGGTTCTGATGAGGAGGAAAATCCATCTGCGCTATTGCTGTTTAATCTGAGCAAATCTTGAAGGTACTGAGTGCTCTGAAGTCTTCCTGCAAACTCAGGGTCTTGCGTATGGTTGCCTTCATACATAAGAATGCCGAAATTTGTTGTCGCCAACTGCATGCCCAGTCAGGAACCCAGAGAGGAGAAGGCATGTATTGGAACACAATGGAAGATCTGGAGCCAGCTGCTGTAGGTATCTTGTGTTCGTACACCTTTAGTTGTCACAGGGTTTTTTTCATGGGTAGAAACTGGTTTGATGTCATGCTGAATAAGAGAAGGATCTTGAGGTCAGTGGGTGTGTGGACACTGTGAAAGGCATTATTAAGGTCAGTGGGTGTGTGGACACTGTGAAAGGCATTATCACAGTCAGTGGGTGTGTGGACACTGTGAAAGGCATTATTAAGGTCAGTGGGTGTGTGGACACTGTGAAAGGCATTATTACAGTCAGTGGGTGTGTGGACACTGTGAAAGGCATTATTAGTCAGCGGGTGTGTGGACACTGTGAAAGGCATTATTACAGTCAGTGGGTGTGTGGACACTGTGAAAGGCATTATGAAGTCAGTGGGTGTGTGGACACTGTGAAAGGCATTATTACAGTCAGTGGGTGTGTGGACACTGTGAAAGGCATTATTATAGTCAGTGGATGTGTGGACACTGTGAAAGGCATTATTACAGTCAGTGGGTGTGTGGACACTGTGAAAGGCATTATTATAGTCAGCGGGTGTGTGGACACTGTGAAAGGCATTATTACAGTCAGTGGGTGTGTGGACACTGTGAAAGGCATAATTACAGTCAGTGGGTGTGTGGACACTGTGAAAGGCATTATTACAGTCAGCGGGTGTGTGGACACTGTGAAAGCATTATTACAGTCAGTGAGTGTGTGGACACTGTGAAAGGCATTATTAAGGTCAGTGGGTGTGTGGACACTGTGAAAGGCATTATTAAGGTCAGTGGGTGTGTGGACACTGTGAAAAGCATTATTAAGGTCAGTGGGTGTGTGGACACTGTGAAAGGCATTATTAAGGTCAGAGTATGTGTGGACACTGTGAAAGGTATTATTAAGGTCAGTGGGTGTGTGGACACTGTGAAAGGCATTATTAAGGTCAGTGGGTGTGTGGACACTGTGAAAGGCATTATCACAGTCAGTGGGTGTGTGGACACTGTGAAAGGCATTATTACAGTCAGTGGGTGTGTGGACACTGTGAAAGGCATTATTAGTCAGTGGGTGTGTGGACACTGTGAAAGGCATTATTACAGTCAGTGGGTGTGTGGACACTGTGAAAGGCATTATGACAGTCAGTGGGTGTGTGGACACTGTGAAAGGCATTATTACAGTCAGTGGGTGTGTGGACACTGTGAAAGGCATTATTATAGTCCGTGGATGTGTGGACACTGTGAAAGGCATTATTACAGTCAGTGGGTGTGTGGACACTGTGAAAGGCATTATTACAGTCAGCGGGTGTGTGGACACTGTGAAAGGCATTATTACAGTCAGTGAGTGTGTGGACACTGTGAAAGGCATTATTAAGGTCAGTGGGTGTGTGGACACTGTGAAAGGCATTATTAAAGTCAGTGGGTGTGTGGACACTGTGAAAAGCATTATTAAGGTCAGTGGGTGTGTGGACACTGTGAAAGGCATTATTAAGGTCAGAGTATGTGTGGACACTGTGAAAGGTATTATTAAGGTCAGTGGGTGTGTGGACACTGTGAAAGGCATTATTAAGGTCAGTGGGTGTGTGGACACTGTGAAAGGCATTATGACAGTCAGTGGGTGTGTGGACACTGTGAAAGGCATTATTACAGTCAGTGGGTGTGTGGACACTGTGAAAAGCATTATTAAGGTCAGTGGGTGTGTGGACACTGTGAAAGGCATTATTAAGGTCAGTGGGTGTGTGGACACTGTGAAAGGCATTATTACAGTCAGTGGGTGTGTGGACGCTGTGAAAGGCATTATTACAGTCAGTGGGTGTGTGGACACTGTGAAAGGCATTATCACAGTCAGTAGGTGTGCGGACACTGTGAAAGGCATTATTACAGTCAGTGGGTGTGTGGACACTGTGAAAGGCATTATTAAGGTCAGTGGGTGTGTGGACACTGTGAAAGGCATTATTAAGGTCAGTGGGTGTGTGGACACTGTGAAAGGCATTATTAAGGTCAGAGGATGTGTGGACACTGTGAAAAGCATTATTACATTCAGTGGGTGTGTGGACGCTGTGAAAGGCATTATTACAGTCAGTGGGTGTGTGGACACTGTGAAAGGCATTATTAAGGTCAGTGGGTGTGTGGACATTGTGAAAGGCATTATTACAGTCAGCGGGTGTGTGGACACTGTGAAAGGCATTATTACAGTCAGTGGGTGTGTGGACACTGTGAAAGGCATTATTAAGGTCAGTGGGTGTGTGGACACTGTGAAAGGCATTATTAAGGTCAGTGGGTGTGTGGACACTGTGAAAGGCATTATTACAGTCAGCGGGTGTGTGGACACTGTGAAAGGCATTATTACAGTCAGTAGGTGTGTGGACACTGTGAAAGGCATTATCACAGTCAGTCACGCTGATTGCCACTGGTAGTTAAGTTTGTTCTTGTGACGGACCATATTTCGTCTGGTCCCAAAGTTTGGGGACACGTTTGACCGGAACAGTTAAACCTGTAAAACTGGCTGGCCTGTTTACCTGACAGCTACTCGCCTGCGTTTTGTGTAAGTCAGGTGAGCGAAGATTTCCCTTCAGTCTCCGCAGAGCTACCGGCCGAGCAACAATTTCAGGGAGCTGAAGGGAGACTGAAGGAAGGTCTTTTCTGGCAGTTGGGTATGTGTTGATAATGAATTGAAATTAGGATTTGTATTAATGAAGTTGTCTTGTTTTTCTACAGGTGATTGGGAACTTTACAACTCTTGGTAAAGGCCTAGAAATATATGATTGTTCACTTGATATATCTAATGATTTGACAAAACACAGGGTGACAATAGGAAATTGTAGTTAGTGAATGAGAGTCGAGAGGAGTATGGAATGAGTAGAAAGAAGAAAGAATATGTATACTGATATGTGATCGGAAAAAAGTAATCCAGTTAAATCACTGTATTATTGAGAAAAAAAAAGTGTTGTTTATCTTTCCCCCTAAAGTATCATAATGATGTGAATGCTGGTGAGCTCTGGAAGTGAGCAATGGAAATAAATGTGCATAGATTGTCGGAAAATGTATTCTGATTCTTGTTGTGGAAAGATAAAAAGGGACGAACGGAAATCGTTCTTTGAAATGTAATTTGACACGTCTAGTGATGATGATGAACGTTCTTTTTTTTCTTTTTTTGGATGAAAAGGGATGAACGGAAATCGTTCCTTGAAATGTAATTTGACACGTCTAGTGATGATGATGAACGTTCTTTTTTTCTTTTTTTGGATGAAAAGGGATGAACGGAAATCGTTCCTTGAAATGTAATTGGACACGTCTAATGATGATGTGATATGATTAAAACATTCTTTTCTTGATGAAATGGGACAAACGGAATTCATTCCTTTGTATGTAATAATTGTATTCTTGGTACTTTGAAAAAAAGGTTTCCATGTGGAAATCCTTTCTTTCAATGTAAACAGTCATGGTGTTAATCAGAGAAAATGTTCTATTGAAATGCACCCACTATATTGGAAACTTTGTAGATACTGTTAAGGGTATTTTTCTCCAAGTTTCAGTGAAATCCATTATGGGAAGGGTGACTGTTAGTTACAAACAAGAATGATAAATATGTTGGATGTAGGCTAGATAATCAAGGTAGCTATCAGTTCCCCCAGGTGTCTGTGAAGCCCCGTGTCCGACCTGGAAGTGACTGCCATCTGGGTGTGGAGTGCTGCCTGTACCCAGCCACGGTCTTTACCCTGCCAGGGTATTGAGTAGCTGACCGAGGGTCAGTAGACGTCATGTGTGCACTGCCAACCGGTGTGGGGTGCAGCACGAGCCCAGCCGCCATCTCCGCCCCGTGGGAGGGGGGGGGGGGACTGGAGAGCCTGTCCGTGAGGTCAGCAACGAGCTGGAGCGTGACGGGACGACGACTTGTGTTTCTTCTGCTGTGTGAGATTCCCTGGAAGGACTCCACGAACCTACCTCCGTGAGCGGTTTCGTTTCCGTCGTGTCGACGTATGTTCTGGTGTGTGGAAGTTCCTGGAAGGACTCGACAAACTGCTTTCGTGAGTGACTCCCGTTCTGTGTGAAGACTATGTGATTCGGGCCAGGTGCGGCCAAGTGCATAGACTGTCCGTGATGACACTGCTGTGGGTGCCAGCCTGGCCCGCTGTGTGAACAGAAATGTGTTGTTGTGACTGTGTAGTACCTAGTGTTGTTGCGCGCCCTTTGCTCGTGGCGTAAACTAATTGGAATATTGGATCGTCCTTATTATGTATTATGCACTTGTTTCTTGATTTGATGGTTCAGGCAGCAAAAAGAAAAATGTAGAAACTTAACTTGTTGCCTGGCTGTCTATGTTCGTGTGGTGTGGGTGTGTGTAGGGAAAAGTCGTACACGCATCCAAACTTCTTCAGGTGAGAGTCAGACAGCAAAACATACACCGCACACCATCCGTAACAGTTCTTGTAAACAAAAAAGTCAGAGGTTCTAAAACAGAGGGTAGCTTTGTACATGACAGTTAAGGTCTAAATTTCATCCATGTATATATATAGCATAATTGAGACCTAAACAGTTTTTGTTTCACTATTTGGCCCCAACCATGACTTCCTTGGTACTGACAGCATTGTCAACTTAGTAGCAGGAGAGAACTATAAAATAGGCATTCTGGCTCACCCGGCTCCGCTGTTGCTCCGCCGGCTTACCCAGAATGCCTATTTTATAGTTCTCTAATAGTAAACACTTTACAAACATACATAATGTGTAGGATTATCTGTTTTTAACACTAATTTAGAAAACTTTTGAGACTTAAGTTTTTGCTTAATCCTTCGTTTTTCTTGATCGTTTTCAATAACATCATTTTCTTTCATACATTCATCAAATGCGTCTCTATCTTTCATGTGAAATAAAACCACTGTCTTTAATTGCTCTCTAAAGTCTTTTAAAACTGAGTTATATTTCTGACATAAAATCCACACACTTATCCCAGCATGTCTTCCACTGAAAGCTAGTTTTGATAAAGTATTTCTTTTTCTAACTATGTCTCTTTCTGCCGAACAGTCATCTATAATAAATAGTGTCTGTGTTCCCTCAAACAATCTATAAAAGTGTTCTAAACACTCACTCAGTTTATTGCTAGGATCAACTAAATAGATTTCATCATCCGTCCATATAAACCTTCTGTCGTGATATGCTTTGTTCCACTTTAATGTTGGACAGAAAATTACAATATGATCAAAATTATAACTATAAACTGTTTGTAATAGGTCGAGGACAAATATTGTTTTTCCACAACCAGTCTGTCCACAAATCAATGAACAATGAGGGGTTTTTGTCATAAAGTTTAACATAGGCATTGACACCAAAGTCGTCTGCTCCATAGTTTTAAAACAGAATTTAATCTAATCCAGTTATTGTTTTTATCATACTCTCTGTCAAAACTTGTTCAGTATAATAAAACCCTATAAGGCCCAAATGTGTAAGATTAATCCAGTTCAGTTCTGTAAGATCGTTTCTATTTAGACTAATATCAATTTTGTTGCTTGTTGTCATGACCTTAATATCCTCGCCATTGTAAAGAACGACGACAGTAACTTGAAGTTTGTCAACGTCTAAGTTTTGCCAGCTAATAAGAATTCCTTTCATAAGATTGTCACTGACGCCCAGAGCTCCATTTCTCGCCTCATCTTTTAAGACAGAAATTTTAAATATCATTGTGAACGTGTCTCCTAATTTTGTGCGTGGAATGAACTGTAATTTTGTAGAAGCTTTCTTTAAAACCGATTCTCTTCTGTGGAGGATGTACTGTTTGTCCCCAAACGGCTTTATTTCGATCTCTTTCCGACTGTTGTCCTCTGGCATAAGACTTACATGTAAAGGGCCAGAGTTCAATGCTTTTCTGAAACTTTTTTGACGGTCAAAAAATGTAAATGGGCTTAAGAATTCAAATTTTATGTCCCATTCTAAATATGGTTCTAAGTGCCATTTGTTGTCAGTTTTTCGAACTATTTTATATTCATACTGACCCGCATTATTTGCTTCTACATTGCGTAGTTGTTCTAGTTTAGGAAACCTTTTGCTGTCGCTAACCTCTTTGCGTTTATAATAACCATCTTTAGTGTACTCAAAACCATACAAAGTGCCTATCTCACCGTTCTGTTCAAAGTCTTCAACGTCTGCAAGGTCTTTTAATTCTAAAGTTACACACCTCTCAGGCGCTAATGTAACTCCTGATTCTTCTGGCCCACGAGACATTATTTTTAGTACACCTTATTATTTTATTTCTAAAACAATGTGCAGGTTATCACATTTCACGACTTTCCCTGTTTTATCTGTGATCTTTATATTAAATGATCTGACCCTCCCACAAGCTAATCTTTTAAACTGTAAATTAGGGAATTGTATAATTTCATAATCGCAATATGCAGCTTTCCCTGATGGAAGAGCTCTTAAAACAGTTGAGGGCCTTCCATCATATAAGTTTTCATCAGTGCTCAGCTCGTCCAAATGAACATAGAGTAATGAATGTAATGCAAGATCGAGCGGATATTCTCCCTCATAAGTAGTTTCGTCTGGTGTAACTATAAATCTATGATTGTCAGTTGCAAAGCCTAACATTTTAGCTAGCTCTCCATCAAAATAGTAACCTACTTCTTCTTCTTCAGGTTTGAATGATAACATTATTTTCAAATTTGCATTGTTAAGTTTGAGAGTAATGTTGAAGTTACTCATTGCTTCTTTCAGCGAGCAAAACCCGTAATAACCATCAGGTATGGTTAACTGGCTAACTAAGTTTCCTCTATTATCAAATTTTTTAATCTTATTATTCTCCTTGGATTCAGTTATATTAAACCATACGACTTTGTAAAAAATTTCATGGAGTGTGGACCCTTTGGGTTCCGCAGTTATTATCAATAGCATATTCTAAAAACAAAGGACTGTCTTGAGTTGTTATTGTTACAAACATTTTTAAAACAAATTTAAAAATGAGCGCATTCAAATATACTAATGCAAAATATTCTGTCGGGCCGCACTACAATCTTAAAAATATAACAACTGACACCCTTGACATTTCTGTGACTCAGTCTGACGCCTTTCAAGTAAAGGTTAGTACTCCATTGGATCGTTATCTTAACCCTCCTATTAAAAAAGACTACATCGCGAAAGTGTGGTTTAGTCATCCGATGCAGTTTTATCAGAACCAGTTAAACTTTGCTGTGTTTTGCGCATCAACTGGGTGTGGAGTGTCGTATGCTGATCATTTAAATCATCCTGATCCTTTGGTGAGGTCAGTGTATAGATTTCATTTTTATTACACCTTCAGACGTATTTTATCTGAACTGCAAGCGCCATTACCAAATGACAAAACGTTTAATCCATTCAGCAACAGAATAGATTACAAGGCTTTTGAAAGGATCTGTAACGAATTTGATATTGACCCAAAGACAGACTTTAGACAAAAGTTGGATCTTAATCATGGTTTAGGCACTCTTTATTATTGGGGCGTGCACAGAAAGTATAACTATGATTGGAATCCTCCTTACACATCTTTCTCTTCAGGCACAACTGTTCACCTCGGGTCCATAGAGCAAGAGCATAAAACAGCATGGACAACATTTATTTTGGATACTTCTAAGGGCCTAACAAAAGCGGGAATAGAACGAATAAACGACTCTATTCGTACTTATGTTTGGTGTTTGCTAGGTTCGCAAGCACAAACGAGATCAAACATAATTGATCCTTCTACTGGCTTTGACGCCCCAAAACAGTATTTAGCAAATTTAGAGGACGCCATTAATTCTGCAATTGATTTGCCTTCAAGTATTAAAAGGTACCAAAATGTTTTGCAATACGCAAGATCGAAAGTAGACTTTGCTGTCGGCACTGGTTTATACATGCTGCCTTCTGACCTCAGACTCCAGATAGGAACAATAATAAACTATAATAATGAAATCCTTGTGGCTGGTAAAGAAGAGAAGGTCGGAAAAAACGACATAAATTCTAAGCCAGCAATAGCAATAAAAAAAGAAGTCCCACCAATCACCCCAAAACCCCCCCCCAACCAATCCCCATGGTGAATAAAAGCGACCCCCATGAATATGAAAAGACAGCACTTGTTATTGGATTAACTGCCCTAGGATTACTTGGTCTTTATCTTACTATAAAGTAACCCAACTATTAAGACAACTAATGTCCATAAGTGCTCGGCCATAAAGCCAACTACTTTGCTTGCAGTAGACAAAAGCCAGCTAACGATCCCCCCTAATATGCCAGGTAAAGAGTCTATGGCCTTAGTGGCTAATTTTTTTAATAAACTTGCAAGATGATCAAGTTGTTTTTTTACCCATGATTTATCTGATGGTGGTCCTGGTGGCACTGCTCCCCCACCACCGCCGCCTGTAATAGCCATCACCAGTGTACTTATTGCAAATCCTAAGGCTGTTATAACACTTGCTAATGTGACACCTTGCTCTCTAAACAGTGTTCTTATTCGTTCTGCTAACGTTGTGTCTTCATATAAAATTCTTTGGATAGTTTCTCTTATTCTGCTCACTTGAGTTCGTAATTGTTCTCGGTTATTAGACAACACTTCTAGTCTTGCTGATCTCTCTTGTTCAAGATCTTTTAGTCTTTGTGTTATTCTTTCTTTAACATCATGGCCTAAGTTGTGGTCATCAGCCTCAACTAGTTTTTCTTTTTCTCTTTTTATATGCTCATCTAGTTCACCCAGTTTTGCTAAATTGTTTGTTAATTCGCCTCTGATGCTTCTCAAAGCATGATCAAGGGCCGTTATTTCTCTCATAGGTAGCGGCGGATCGTGCATAGTTTTTAATGCTGTTTCTTCTGAAAAACTGGTTTCTGCTTGTATTATTTCGTCTGCTGTTGGGCTTAAATCTTTAAGTTCCATGTTTTGTATTTAGTTATCTGTTGGGAGTTCTTGTAGTGTGTTTTGAAGTTTAGCAACTGCTTCCCTATCTAATTTTGGTTTAGTAATGCCAAGGCGATTTTGTTCGCTCACACTGAGCCTTTGTCTAATTGTACTCTTTTTTAAAAACTTTGATGAGTCTGGTTTAGTTGTAAGCTGAACAAGTTGTCCTTCGTCGTTTCTCACAAACAAATGGTCATCTTTTGTTTCAAAATCATTAGGGTCTATAAATTCGGGAGGTTCTTGGCCTAAACTTTGATAAAATGATTTGACCTTACTTTCTGTTAATTCACGCCGCAATGATTGTAATGGATGTGTCAAAGGAGTCATTTCACTCATGTCGTCTCCAGGATCAAAAACATCATAATCTTCAATGCCTGCCATGTTTTAAAAATAATTAACTTTTTATTTTGTTTTATAAAAAAAATGTCACAAGCATATGGTTCATTTCTTGACCCACATAGAAGACTGAAAGAGCCCTT
Organism: Conus canariensis; assembly: GCA_033310375.1. Lineage (NCBI taxonomy): Eukaryota > Metazoa > Mollusca > Gastropoda > Neogastropoda > Conidae > Conus > Conus canariensis. The sequence goes on from CM065743.1 coordinate 9,475,632, forward strand.
TGGCGTGAAGGGAAATAAGCAAAATATTATTGTTCCAAATAATCCATCTACTATTGATTCAGATCAAATTCTTACTGTTAAATTTCCAGACCTAGGAGCAGATGAAGTGATTGTACCAGGCTCTGCCCGACTTACTTTCAAAATAGAACTCGAATCAGCAACAGACGCAAACAGGACAGTTGTACAGAATCTGGGACGGGCAATCGTTAAGAAAATTTCTATAAAACTTGAGGGGCAAGAAATATTTTCTTTACACAATGCAGACATATTTCTAATCTATTGTGATCTATGGCTAACCGCGAATGAAAGGGCTGACCTCGCGTTTCAAGGAATCGAAAGTGATGAAGCACTAAAACACAGAATAGATGCTGATGATGCTGCATCTGGCAACAAGCCCGAAGCTGTAAATTTTGCGTATGGAAATCGCTTTTCCATACCCTTGGATTTTGAGTTATTAAGCGCGCATGCACCATACTTTCAAGGAGCATTAAAAGACAGATTGACATATGAACTAACTTTTAATGAATACAATCGCGTTATTAAATCTACAGTCAAAGATGCAAAGTACAGCATTTCTGACATCTTGTTGGAGTTTGATACTATTAACGATCCTAACTTAGCAAGGTTGATCGAACAACAGTATCAGTCAAAATTAGCAATATATTACGAAAGAGTAATTCATCATTCTAAATATACTAAAAACAAGGCAGACACAATATGGAATTTTAGTTTTAGCGCCTCAGCAAGATCGCTTAAAGGTATTTTATTGCTGTGTGAAGATGAAAAACCATACGAAAGACAAACTGAAAAGTTTATTAATCCTAAAATAACGAAAGTACAATGTTCAATTGAGGGCAGTCCTAACCAAATCTACAGTAGTGGGCTTAAACCTTATCAGCATTTTGACGAAATAAGAAAATATTTTGGAGGCGGGAGGCATAGAAGTCCAACAGCAGATCTTGTGTCCAAAGATCTACATCTTCATAATGTTAGACTTGATGATTATTTAACAACGAAATACGGTTTATGGATTGACCTAAGGTCGACAGAGGATAATCAGTTGCATGGGAGTGGGAGAACAGTTAAAGACGTAATAAACATTCAAATTGATAAAGAAAAAGAGAGTGATAAACCACTTAATGTACATTTGTTTTTAATATATGATGCGCAGCTGAATATTCAAGATAACAGATTAAAAGATATCCAATACTAAATTATTTTTATTTTTAAAAAAAGCATGTCTGTTCAGGTTTATCCAAAAGTGCCCAAAGAAGAGATAGTAGGCAACTCTGTTGCTGTAGACATAAAAACTTTCAGATTAACAAACATAACACAAATGCAAACCCAACTAGAGCAGGACCTTTCAAAATACAGTAAAACCAAACGAAGGTATTCTGCTGCCTTTAATGCTGTTACATATGTTAATACTGGAGCATCGATCACTAGTGCTCTATCAGCAGGAACAAGTGTAGGTCTCTTAGCAACAGGCGTAGGTGCACCGGCAGCTTTACCTCTAGGTGGTTTGTCTTTAACTCTTGGCCTGTGTTCATTGGCTGTAAGTGCTGTCAGCAAAAAAATAAAAGCTAAACTCCAAAAGCACACAGCTATGGTTCAACTAATAACAGCTAAACTTAGTTCCTTCAAACTGATAATTGATAAAGCACTAGTTGACTCAAACATCACGGATGAAGAATTTAGTCGCCTACAGGCTGATTTTGAGGACTACAAAAGACAAAAGTTTGATCTTCAAAGAAAGGCAAGGGCAACTTTTTCTCAACAGCCAGACACCGACCAGATAAAAAAGGAATGCTTAAAAAAAGTAAACGAAACATTAAACTCTGTTCTAAACAGCTCACATTAACAACACCAAAGGGCGTTTATACTTTAGTTTATGAGTCTAAGCACAAAAAGACCGTTGATATTGATTAATTAATTTAAATAAATATTTTGAGTTAGAAAAGAAGCTCAACATGGATAAGATATATGACAGTTTTGACTCTTGGTTAGATGCAATGGAAGAGGAAGAGCGTTTGTCAAAAGCTTTAAATGAGGTCGTTTTAGAAGTTATTGATCCAACAAACGTACAGGCAAGCGTTGTACATGCTATTTCTCAAGTTCCAAGTAAACTAACAATAAACCCTCCAGTTAAAGTAAGGTTAGTTGTTTTAATCGACTATATAACAATAAACGAAGAAAATCTAGAAGTCTGGGTCTCAACTAAACAGCAGACTATTCTTTCTTATAATGACTTAACACCCGGTTGGGCAGATCAACTTCTTACACAGTTTAATGAAGCCTCTGAAGCAGCTAAAATGAGAGGCTCTGGTTGGTCAGAGGGTGAAGTCCTAGACATCAGATTAAGACAGGCTAAGTATGAGCCGATTGTAGGCAAGTCTTACATTCCACTGCCTCCAACATTAGTTGCAAAGAAAGCAGTTCTGAACATAAAGAATTCAGACGACAAATGTTTTATGTGGTGCGTTCTTGCTAGGCTGCATCACGTTGCCAAAAATGCAGAGAGAGTATCTAACTATTTGCAGTGGGCCAATGATCTTAACTTTAACGGTCTTGAATTTCCTATGGCTGTAGACAAAATTGATCAGTTTGAAAAACAAAATCCACCAATAACTGTTAATGTCTACACATGGTCTGAAGAAACCAACCTTCTGCCAATTAGAGTGTCAAAGAACAGTCCAACAATAGGCGAACCAACCAAACACCATGTAGACTTACTCCTAATGCAAAGCCTTAATGGGTTGCACTACACTCTAATACGCACAATGAGTAGATTACTAGTGCATACTACAAAACAACATAGCAAACAAGAATTTTGTAGAAAATGTTTAACAAGAATTCCATCCGTTCAAGCTGCGAGTGAACATGTAAAACATTGTCTTAGTCCAGTTGACTGCAATACAGAACTAATTATGCCAAGAGAAGGCAGTAAGGTTAGTTTTAAGAATTACAAAAAACTCCAGAGGTCTCCATACGTTGTTTACGCAGACTTTGAATCGCTTATTGTTCCTTATGAAGGACCTGCTCCAAAACATTTACCAAAAACAGTTATAATGAATAACCACCAGATTTGTTCATATGCTTTTATTGTTGTCAGGTCAGATGGTGAACATTCAAAGCCAGAATTATACAGAGGACCACATGCAGCAAAACATTTCTTAAAACGCATGCAAGAAGTTCGTAATGTCTGTTCTAATAATCTAGTCCTATCCGATCTTAAGATGACCCCTGAAGATCAAGATCGCTATGACTCAGCCACTCACTGTTGGATTTGTGGTTTAGAGCTAACACCTAAAAGTTTAAACCCAACAGTAAGAGATCATGATCACATTAGCGGAGAATTCAGAGGAGCAGCACATAACAATTGCAATCTTCAACTAAAGTTTGGTCCTAGGACTTGGAGACTTCCTATATTCTTTCATAACTTGCGAGGTTACGATTCTCATCTTATATTGCAAGCAGTAACTAGCGATTTCAGGGTGTCATGCATTGCGCAGTCATCAGAAAAGTACATGTGTTTCACTTTAAATAACTGTCTTTTTATGACTCTATGCAACACCTGATGGGATCATTAGAGTCACTGGCTATGTCCTTAAAGTCCTGCCCAATAACGGAAGAATATTTTGACCCAACGCTCGTTAGAAAGGGCGTTTATCCTTATGAGTACATGAACAGTTGGGAAAGGTTTGATAACCCAGCCCTTCCGCCTAAAGGTGCGTTCTTTTCTAGTCTTAGAGGAAAAGACATCAGTGACTGCGATTACCAGCATGCTCAAGAAGCGTGGCAGAAATTAGAGTGTAAAACAATGGGAGACTATCATGATTCCTATTTAATGGCGGATACCTGTTTGTTGGCGGATATCTTTGAAAATTACAGAAAGACCTGCATGAAACATTATAGTCTAGATCCTGCGCATTATATTTCTGCGCCTGGGATGAGTTGGGATGCTTTCTTAAAATATACAGGTGTACAGATTGACCTGTTGTCTGACCTACCAATGCTTCAGATGATTGAAAACGGATTGCGTGGCGGAATTAGTATGGCGTCTCACCATTACTGTAAAGCAAACAACAAATACTTAGACAACTATGATCCAAGTAGGAAGTCTAACTATCTTATGTATTTAGATGCAAACAATCTGTATGGTTGGGCTATGAGTCAATCACTTCCATTACGTAACTTTAAAATGTACACAGGAGGTGTAAAAGACATTCAAAAGTTTTTAAAATGGCTTCAAGTCTAGAAGCTGATCAACAACAGGGCTTTATTCTAGAAGTTGATTTAGAATATCCTCATGAACTTCATGATTGACCATAATGACTATCCATTAGCGGCAGAAACCCTAAAGGTGTCAATGACAGAACCGCCTAAACTTGTGCCTAATCTTCGTGACAAAAAAAATTATGTCTGTCATTACAGACTTCTCCAATTTTATTTAAGACATGGTTTAAAGTTAACAGCAGTTCATCGTATAATTGCATTTGATCAAGAACAGTTCATGAAACCATACATCATGAAGAACACTGATCTCAGAACTAAATCCGCAGATGCTTCAGAAAAAGACTTTTTCAAGTTGATGAACAACAGCTGTTTTGGAAAGACTATGGAAAATCCGCACAAGCACAAAGATGTCAGATTGGTCACTAGAGAAAACGATGCAATTAAGTTGACTTCAAAACCAAATTATCAAGACTTCAGAAGATTTCATGATCAGCTTTTTGGAATAATGATGAAAAAAAAGAAAGTCAAATTGGACAAACCTGTTTTTATTGGGTTTACTGTTTTAGAGCTGTCGAAGCTTTTGATGTTAGAATTTCTTTACGACTACTTTAAACCCTTGTATCCAGAGTCCAGAGTTCTGTACACAGATACAGATTCCTTTGTAATCGACATCCCTACTGAAGATTTTTACAAAGACATGGAATTAGAAGTAGCAAAAGAGCATGCTGGATGGTACGACACATCTGATTACCCTAAAGATTCACCTTTGCATTCAGTTATTAATAAGAAGGTTTTAGGTAAGATGAAGGATGAATTATCTGGAGGTGTGATCAAGGAGTTTATTGGTTTAAGGTCGAAAATGTACAGTCTTGCTAGCCAAACTAGTACTATTAAAAAAGCAAAGGGAATATCTCGCAGTGTTGTGCAGTCAAACATATCACATGACAACTACAAAGAAGCATTGTTCAATAAAAAGACTTTTCATCATGACAATTACAAACTACGATCTAATCTGCATGAGATTAACACAACAGTTGTAACAAAACGGTCTCTTGACAGCACTAACACGAAAAGAGTATTTGTTAATCCAGAGTATTCATATGCAATTGGGCACTGGAGAATAGTATAATCATATGTCTTCATGGAGTTTCTGTTTGGTCAAGTGTTATCAGAAGCTCAACTATATCATTATCCAGTATAGCCAAATCATTATTATTCATTACTGCTAAATGTGCTTCAATTTTTTTTATCATTTCAAGATTTTGATTTTTCCATATCAAAATATCAGAATCTAGGGATTGGGGTAGTAAGCGATTGTCTGGCATAAGATTGTCAATGTTCTTAAATATTTTTTTGATGATAATATTATAAGCAGATAATTGACGTATTAATTTTGAAAACTCTTTTTTCTTTTGAGCTTCCATTTTAAACTCAAATGTATTTGCCTAAATTAACTAAGCGACTGGAACTGTGTCTGGTGGGATTATCTGCAGTTCTTCCTTCACAAAAGATCTTCGGGGGGCTGGTCGTTTTGTTGTGTCAGTTTCTCGTAAATAATACACTGGCGGATTCATTTTCACAATTTTTTTTATCTCATATGGATCAACACTCCAAACTGGATCTGTTGCCCTGATGCGAGTGTCCCCTTCCGCTTCTCCCGGTGAATAAAGGTATCTCACTTTTAAACCAAATGGTAATAGTTTACTGGATGAGTCTTCAATAGCAACATTTATTCGTTTGGTTTTGATTGCTTGTACTGGTTTTAGCCCTTTAAATTCTTCATTATTCATTGCGCGCAAAACTGAGGGCAGTCTTCTAACCCATTCTGTGTTGCGAGAATTGTCAATCAGCTCTCTGTGATACTGGTAGGAGAAAAGTCTTTCAGATAACTGTTTGTTAAAGTTTTCAACCAAAGCCTGTGATCTGTGAACACCCGGAATGCCTCTTTTAATGGTAACTCTATGTTTTAACAATAATTGATTCACTTGACCTTTAAATTCTTTTCCATCATCAACTTGAATCATGCAAGGATAAGTTAAAGGGCCTCGTTGATATATCAGTTGTATAGCGACAGCAACAGCAGAAGCACTCTTTTGTGTTAATGGTTCAGCATCTTTGTATCTTGAAGCTATGTCAATGACTGTAAGTGCGTACTTAAATCTTTTTCGTCTAATCGTATCATGGGGTAAATATAGAAGATCCATTTGATGGGTGTCGTTCGGTATTGTGTTGACAAAGTGTGGTCTTTGTATTCGTTTAGGCGCTGGTAAATAAATTTGCCAAATCGCTTGTTTAGATAACCATTCTTTTGCTGTTTGTTCACTGACTCCCGCTGCTTGGCTAAGCTTTTTAATTGCTGTTATTCCCTTCCAATATCCTTTTGGAGAATAATAGATTTTGTACATTTTTATTCAGCCAATACTTTGTGCAACAAAATACACAGCGGTCATGCCAAAGACAATAAACAATATTTCTTGCATCTTTTGTTTTTCTGATGGTTGATAAAAGTCGCTAAATTTTGGTGGGGCAATGTTTCAACTTGTTTGCCTGTTACTAGAAAATATTCTTTTATTGCCTGGTCAACATCTTTAAATGTGTAAGCTGCATGTCCCTGTTGTTTAAGTCTGTCGTTAATAAAATCTAACTGCTCCATTCTTTGCTTTTCATAGGTGTCTTGTGCAGCGGCTAGTTGCTCCATAGCTCTGTTATGTCTTTTTCTCTCATCGTTATTTTGTAGTTTACTAAACGCGTAATTACTTCCGCTGAAAGCAAGCGCGTTGACCACTGCGCCGCCTATCATCATTACGAGTGAAGCCATTTTTTATAAATGTATTTTTTTTTACATATTTATATTTTCTGGAATTATTCCTTGCTTAACTAGAAAGTCTTTAGTGGCAAATGAAGCTGTAATGACAGCAATCAACTTTGCTGAGTCTTCAAAATCTAGCTTGCCAAGATCTGCTGGTTTTATTCTTAACAAGCTTTTACCAAGCATTGTGTATCCTACACTTAGACCTCCAATAACAGCAGAATGGTATACGAGGTTGGCAACAGTTTTTTCGGTGCTCATTTTTTAAAAATAAAATAAAATTTATTATTAATAAAACATGAACTGCGATGATTTACTTCCTGAACTTATGATTACAAATAATCAAGTTGATGACCAAGCTATTATGCGCCAAAAGGAAAGGCTGTATTCTTTGGCGGCGTGTGGAAAAACAAAACAGTACCTCGGAAATGAATTCAGCATAGAACAGATTCAACAGATGTTGCCGCAAGACATTGTAAAGTATCACAACAGGTATGAAGCGCAACTGGGGTCAAGAATGGTCAAAAGTGTCGGACAAACTGTTCTTAGTTTGTACACTAAACTAGTTAGTAGATTTGCGCCCATTGATTCTGAACAAGATTTTATGTATGATTTAACGCAGGATCCACTTTTAACAAAGTCATTAGAGTCTCTAGGATGTGATCTATATTACAGATTTGGAACATTATTGTCGTCAGTAATTATGGGGTTAATTACGTTTAATCATATAGATTTTATTTCCCTTAAAAATGACCGAGCAGAAAACGTTGATGGAGAAAGTGACCCGTGAAAAGAATCCTGGGCGCGTTGAAGCAGGGAAAAAATATTAGCAGAGTGGAACAAAAAAAGAAAATTAGAGTTACAACATATAACTCATAATGAAAAAACACCAGTTGTGCCAGAGCCACAACAAGAACAAGTTGTTTCAAGTCCCGCAACACCAAAGTATTCATGGATTATTTGGATTAAAAGAGTTGGCATTTTTGGCGTCATTGCTGTTGGTGGGGGTGGTTATTACGTTTATAAAACATATAAAGAAAGACAGCAAAAACCAAAGCAGCCCAAAAAATCACAGCCACTAAATACAAAATCTGAACAAAAAAGAATACCAGAACTGCCAACAACAAAATCTCATTTTGATCCATTTGATATGCAGTAATATTTCAAGAACTTAATAAATAATTATAAGTGACTTGAATAAGAACTTGATAACGACTTGATGACGACTTGATGAAAACTTAAATAAGAACTTGATAAGAACTTGATGACGACTTGATAAGAACTTAATGACGACTTGATAAGAACTTAATGACGACTTGATGACGACTTGTTAAGAACTTGAATAAGTACTTGAATAAGTACTTGAATAATAACTTGTTAAGAACTTGATGATGACTTGTTAAGAACTTGATGTTGACTTGTTAAGAACTTAAATAAGAACTTGAATAAAAACTTGTTAAGAACTTAAATAAGAACTTGAATAAGAACGTGATGCCGACTTGAATAAGAACCTAGAACGACTTAATGACGATTTTTTTTTCATAAAACACAATTAATTGTTACATTCTTTTCCGGGGAGACAACTCCTCTTCACTTCTGAAGGGTTTGCTGCCTTTATGTAGTATCTAGGTCAGACATGTCTGGCCACGGCTTACCCAACTGCATAATTGCCGAGTCGAAGCGTCGCACTGTTTGCTGGTTCGTGTCGAGTTACACATAACGGCGTCGTTTACTGCAGGCCGTCACGCGGCATTGTATAAATTTAGGCGGCTAAATTCCCCACCGGCGTCGTTTTGTGCAGGCGTTAGCCGTCACGCAGCATTGTATAAATTTAGGCGGCTAAATTCCCCACCCTCAAATAATCTTTTTCCAATTAGAGAACTATAAAATAGGCATTCTGGGTAATCCGGTGGAGCAGCAGCGAAACCGGCTCCAGCCGGTTGGAGCTGGGGGAGCCGGATGAGCCAGAATGCCTATTTTATAGTTCTCTGCAGGTGGTGTTGTAAAAGGACTAACCTTCCCCAATAAAGGACCTCTGACCGGCACTCTGCTGATCCAAAACAGGCCGATTTGTCCAGTGTCTACACGAATTGGACAGACATTATTTGTCATCACAGTCTCTTTGACCCACACGCGTAAACACGTGTAAATAGTGAAAATACCGCCAGTCAGTCAGTCAGTCTGTCTGTCTGTCTCTTCTTCTCTCTCTCTCTCTCTCTCTCTCTCTCTCTCTCTCTCTATTGAGATGTTTCCTCTAGTGCAGAGAGCAGGCAGGGTCAGTAGCTGTGTGCACAAAAGAAGAGGGAGATGTTCAAAAGGGAAAAGCACGAACCTGTCCCTGTCCACAGTCTATCATGTCTTTTTTGCAAGTAGGATGCTCACAGAAGTCTTCGTCACGTCCGTCTAGGCAATCATCTTGATAATCACACACTAGACTGTAAGGCACGAACTCCCCGGATATATCACAATGAAAGTACGGCTGTGTCAGTCCCTGGGACATGCTGCAAGTCGCTCTGTACCATGTCTCTGAGTTTTCTAGTCCCCTGCACTGACTTTTCACATCACAGGCCAGTAGTTTGTGAGTCAGGTGCTGCATGGGACAGGTTTCGAGAACAACACTTGTAGTCGTAATGGTCGGCACATGAAGCATGACAGGTGCACTGGTGTGGTGATGATCTGGAAGGGAAGGGAGTTCACAGATAAAGCCATCGGTCAACGTGTCACACGCCTGTGCCAAGAAATTGCGCTTATCAGAGATCCAATACAGGCATGTGGAACTGTATCGTGAGGTCTCAATTTTTCTTCCAGTCAGATAGAAAAGCACGGCTCCACTTTCCCAGCGTAAAGTGTTTCTGTACCTACAGGAATTGTTGTAAAATTGATCTCTCTCTCTCTCTCTCTCTCTCTCTCTCTCTCTCTCTCTCTCTCTCTCTCTCTCCCCTCTCTCGCTTAGCTTCGTAGAATAGTAACAGCCAGTATGAAAAATGGCTAAGTAAGCCAATACGTTTACCGTTATAAAATAAAGAAGCATTATCATTGTCACTGTCATTCACTGTCATTCTCTGTCTCTCTCTGTCTCTCTGTCTCTCTGTCTGTCTCTCTGTCTCTGTCTCTGTCTGTCTCTGTCTCTGTCTCTCTCTCTCTCTCTCTCTCTCTCTCTCTCTCTCTCTCTCTCTCTGGCAAAACGCCCCAGAAAGCATATAATCCTAATCTACTGCTGGTCCATTCTTTCCCTCATCACACCTTCTCCGGTTGTACTGGCAGCCTGAACGCCTGTTCGGGAAGTCTGGGAAAGGAATGTTGCTGTTGTCTTCTTCCTCGCCTTTTTATTTCTTCTTGAAATAGAGATACATGATCACTAAAATCCTATGAAGATCCTAAAGATTGTGACAAGTGTGGTTCTGGAATACTAATTATCATTTAACACAAGCAATTACATGCGTAGGGGAACGAAATAGATAACTACATGGCACTCAGAACTGTCTTGACTCTGCCGAATTCAGTCTGTATGGCGCCGACCCAGAAGCTACGATGAGACTGTAGAGGTGCCATGTTTTCCGTGAAGGCCTTCACCTCCTCGGCGGTCTCCAAACTGGCCAGCGAAGCTCCATTCTTTCGGCACTCTTTTTCAGCATCCCCACGGGAGATTCTGCCCCGGGATAGATTGTAGCATCTCCCTCCAGCAGCTATCTGCCAAAGAAAGGGACAGAAGGGCAAGTCGGGGGTTATTGGTGGTGGTGGTGGTGGTGGTGGAAATATACCTGCCTGAATGGGTTTATGGACAAGTGCACGTGCATGTCAGTGCCACCTGAAGAAACAACAACAACGACTACAAGGACAACACACACACACACACACACACACACTCTCTCTCTCTCTCTCTCTCTCTCTCTCTCTCTCTCTCTCTCTCCCTCTCTCTCTCTCTCTCTCATATATATATAATATATATTATATATATAACAAAGATAGATCGATACGTGTGTGTGTGTGTTGTGTGGTGTGTGAGAGAGAGAGAGAGAGAGAGAGAGAGAGAGAGAGGACATATATATATATATGTATGTATTATATATATATATATATATATATATATATATATATATGATATATGAAGTGGTTTACTTGAAATGCGCAGTGAACATGCAGAATGGAGATCCACCCAGAACTCGTCAGAAAGAGTGGTACGACAGTGGGTTAACAAAAAGATTGTGGTTGAACTGTCTTTGCCACAGAACTCGTCAGAAAGAGTGGCACGACAGTGGGTTAACAAAAAGATTGTGGTTGAACTGTCTTTGGCACATGGAAGCAGAATGAAGGAAGTTCGTGTTTCAGAGGTTGGGCAGTATGTCAGTCTGGTCAGCAGCTTCAGGGAATTGGGCTTGAGAGTGAAAGTCCTCGCCAAAGAGGTTGTAACGAAGGTTAAGGCGCATCTATATATGATCTCTTGACATGGTTGTGGTAAGAAAACGACAAAGACATAGCTGCCACCATCCAGAATTTTTTTTTTTTTTTTTTTTTTTTTTTTTTGGGGGGGGGGGGGGTATTCTTCATTGAGGAACTTTTCCTGAACTCCTGAATTCATTTTTATCCAGAATTTGAAAACTTTGTTGTTTTTTTGTTTTTGTTTTTGTTTTTGTTTTTTTCACAATCGTTAAGTTTATTATCCGTCAGCCCTTTACATTTCACAATCAAGCAATCTCAAATACATAAAAACACAGACAGGTCTAGTGAGAGAGAGAGAGAGAGAGAGAGAGAGAGAGAGAGAGAGAGAGAGAGGGGGGGGTATCGGGTATACTAGAGGTGAGAAGGTACAATGGGAGACTGGCTGGGTATGGGGAGAAGGTTGCCCCTCAGGAGACAAAACATGTTTAAGTTACATAAATAACATGCTTTTTTTTTCTTTTTTTTTCCCACCACCACCCCCGCCTTTACTTCTCTTTCTTTTTTTTTTCTTTTTTTCCTTCTTTTTCCATTTTTTTAAGGCGGTCTTTTTTTCCTTCTTCTTCTTCTTCTTTTTTTTTCCTTTCTTTCTTGACTCACGCTCACCATGCAGAATCTGTGTGTACATTACCGATGGACAATTGTTTGATAGCTTTAGTGTGTAGGAGAATGATACAAAATGTCTGGCTTTCTTTATGTACTGATGTGTGGTGTACTGACACTTTCATTCTACTGTGATAACTTCATTCTAACAAATGGACACAATTAAATCAACATAAGAGTAATAAAGTATTCATAGAATTAAGAGAGAGAAAAAAAGTGTGCGTGCGCGCACTCGCGCGGGTGCATATGTGTGTATGTGCGTGTGTGTGTGAGAGAGAGAGAGAGAGAGAGAGAGAGAGAGAGAGAGTGAGTGTGGTGTGTGTGTGTGTGTGTGTGTGTGTGTGTGCGTGTGTGTGTGCGTGTGCGTGTGTGTGTGTGTGTGTGTGTGTGTGTCGGTGTGTGTTCAAGTTTGGATTTCCATTACTACCCTCCCGCACGTTGAGCACCTCTCCCTGAGCTGTCCTTGACGAAAGATCGAAAATCATTCATAGACAGCGCGCGAAGTGAACGGAAAAAAAGGAAGACAAGAAAAAAAAAAAAAGGTGAGAAAAGAGCGTCATATATTATTTCATCATTTCACCTGTCGGCAGTTTCCCCGGAAAGCTATCCTTGCAACGAAATGTGGTTGCAAGGAAGGCAGGAGGAAAACCAAGAAGCGCAAGAACGAAGAGTTGGAAAAAAAAATTAAAAAAATAAAAAAGAAAGAAAAAAATGGGGGGGGACGTTCTGTTAACAATATTTTCTTTCTGTCCATTCTTGTCTTATTTTTTTCCTTTTTTTTTTTTTTTTTTTAAATTGGAAATGAAATGAGGCAGGGAACAGTAAACGATAAACAGTAAACAAGTTGGGTATTTTTTGCTCCCATAAGAAAACCTAACACAGAGTAACTTTTATTCAAGACTGGCACAGCCTTTTAAACTTGAATAAAGTCAGACAAATACATAGACGAACAATCTAATAGTGGGGGAAAAAAAACAAGCGCAGGCCAACAACTAAACTATCTTCATAGTAATGACTTGGCAAAGATTTGGACTTCAGGAGGGGGGGAATTTGAAGATGGAGAAACTGGGAACATGAAATTAAGAAAATATGTTACAGATATGAAAACTCTTCACTAGCTGCATAAGGGAACCATCGCAATCCCTTTTGAAGGCAGATATATTTGTATTGCCTGCTCCGAGGCCTTTCGTCCGCTGGGTCGGACTCATCAGGGAGACACGGCTGGTTGTGTCTGCGCTCCTGGCGTCAAATAGAGACACACCACAGTCCGTAATACTGTGGTGTTCTCACCACCAAGGGTGCAAAAAAGAATCCAATAGCACCCCCAAAGCAGCCAGCGAAGAGTAGTAAATGAAACCAAACGAAAGTGTGGGGAGGAAAAAAATTGCTGAAAAACTAAAGACATTATGCAAATAGTATAAAATGTAGGGGACAATCTTTGAGCCTACGCTTGAAGATCCACCCAAAGATGCAAGGGAGATCAAAAGACAAACACACAGACGGACAGAAACAAATACAAATAACCTCAATGTAATCAAAACAAAATCGGAAATGAAATGAGGCAGGGAACAGTAAACGATAAACAGTAAACAAGTTGGGTATTTTTTGCTCCCATAAGAAAACCTAACACAGAGTAACTTTTATTCAAGACTGGCACAGCCTTTTAAACTTGAATAAAGTCAGACAAATACATAGACGAACAATCTAATAGTGGGGGAAAAAAAACAAGCGCAGGCCAACAACTGAACTATCTTCATAGTAATGACTTGGCAAAGATTTGGACTTCAGGAGGGGGGGAATTTGAAGATGGAGAAACTGGGAACATGAAATTAAGAAAATATGTTACAGATATGAAAACTCTTCACTAGCTGCATAAGGGAACCATCGCAATCCCTTTTGAAGGCAGATATATTTGTATTGCCTGCTCCGAGGCCTTTCGTCCGCTGGGTCGGACTCATCAGGGAGACACGGCTGGTTGTGTCTGCGCTCCTGGCGTCAAATAGAGACACCCACAGTCCGTAATACTGTGGTGTTCTCACCACCAAGGGTGCAAAAAAGAATCCAATAGCACCCCCAAAGCAGCCAGCGAAGAGTAGTAAATGAAACCAAACGAAAGTGTGGGGAGGAAAAAAATTGCTGAAAAACTAAAGACATTATGCAAATAGTATAAAATGTAGGGGACAATCTTTGAGCCTACGCTTGAAGATCCACCCAAAGATGCAAGGGAGATCAAAAGACAAACACACAGACGGACAGAAACAAATACAAATAACCTCAATGTAATCAAAACAAAATCGGAAATGAAATGAGGCAGGGAACAGTAAACGATAAACAGTAAACAAGTTGGGTATTTTTTGCTCCCATAAGAAAACCTAACACAGAGTAACTTTTATTCAAGACTGGCACAGCCTTTTAAACTTGAATAAAGTCAGACAAATACATAGACGAACAATCTAATAGTGGGGGAAAAAAAACAAGCGCAGGCCAACAACTGAACTATCTTCATAGTAATGACTTGGCAAAGATTTGGACTTCAGGAGGGGGGGAATTTGAAGATGGAGAAACTGGGAACATGAAATTAAGAAAATATGTTACAGATATGAAAACTCTTCACTAGCTGCATATATCTGCCTTCAAAAGGGATTGCGATGGTTCCCTTATGCAGCTAGTGAAGAGTTTTCATATCTGTAACATATTTTCTTAATTTCATGTTCCCAGTTTCTCCATCTTCAAATTCCCCCCCTCCTGAAGTCCAAATCTTTGCCAAGTCATTACTATGAAGATAGTTCAGTTGTTGGCCTGCGCTTGTTTTTTTTCCCCCACTATTAGATTGTTCGTCTATGTATTTGTCTGACTTTATTCAAGTTTAAAAGGCTGTGCCAGTCTTGAATAAAAGTTACTCTGTGTTAGGTTTTCTTATGGGAGCAAAAAATACCCAACTTGTTTACTGTTTATCGTTTACTGTTCCCTGCCTCATTTCATTTCCGATTTTGTTTTGATTACATTGAGGTTATTTGTATTTGTTTCTGTCCGTCTGTGTGTTTGTCTTTTGATCTCCCTTGCATCTTTGGGTGGATCTTCAAGCGTAGGCTCAAAGATTGTCCCCTACATTTTATACTATTTGCATAATGTCTTTAGTTTTTCAGCAATTTTTTTCCTCCCCACACTTTCGTTTGGTTTCATTTACTACTCTTCGCTGGCTGCTTTGGGGGTGCTATTGGATTCTTTTTTGCACCCTTGGTGGTGAGAACACCACAGTATTATGGACTGTGGTGTGTCTCTATTTGACGCCAGGAGCGCAGACACAACCAGCCGTGTCTCCCTGATGAGTCCGACCCAGCGGACGAAAGGCCTCGGAGCAGGCAATACAAATATATCTGCCTTCAAAAGGGATTGCGATGGTTCCCTTATGCAGCTAGTGAAGAGTTTTCATATCTGTAACATATTTTCTTAATTTCATGTTCCCAGTTTCTCCATCTTCAAATTCCCCCCCTCCTGAAGTCCAAATCTTTGCCAAGTCATTACTATGAAGATAGTTCAGTTGTTGGCCTGCGCTTGTTTTTTTTCCCCCACTATTAGATTGTTCGTCTATGTATTTGTCTGACTTTATTCAAGTTTAAAAGGCTGTGCCAGTCTTGAATAAAAGTTACTCTGTGTTAGGTTTTCTTATGGGAGCAAAAAATACCCAACTTGTTTACTTTTTTTTTTTTTTAATTGTTAACATGGCGGAGCTTTAATTTATGGCGAAATGTCAATAAACACATGCGAAAGAAAAATTGCTGTATCTGTGTTCGTCTGTGTGTTTGCGTGTATGAGTGTGTGCGTGTGTGCGTGTGTGTGTGTGTGTGTGTGCGCGCGCGCGCACGTGTGTGTGTGTGTGAGTGTGTGAGTGCCCGCGCGTGTGCGCGTGCGTGTGTGTGTGTGTGAGCGCGCGTGTGTGCGTGAGTGTGTGCGCGTGCGCGCGCGCGTGTGTATTTGCGCATTTGCGCTCGTGCGTGTGTGTGTGTTTAGAACATTTTTGTAAGTCTTGCCTCTTGTTCAAATATGATTTCCAAGGGGGTAATTGATTTCGTTTTTTTCAGTTTACTGATACACATTTTCCCCACTAAGGTCGCACTCTTCCTTTGCAGTCTGAACATCATAACAACCAAGAAGAGCAATATCCCTAGATAACGTGACAGATTTGTGTATAAAATCACTGACTCTCAATTCCGCATACTTCCAAAATGTATTTACGAGGGGGCAATCACAGAAAAAATGTTCCAACACATCAAGGGTATCCGGACAGTAATAACAGTTTGGTGAGTTACACTTTCCCATTTTTTGCAGCAGAATATTATTTGGGTAAAGATGATGTAAATTTTTCCATTGCAACTCTCGTAGTCGCACTTCTTTTGTGACTTTCCTGGGCATTAACCACATGTGTTTGTTAATTGTAATATTTACTTTTCTTTGCCAAAAGCTGACAGCATGTGTTGTTACTGGCGATTTGTTACTTTTTGACTCTAAGTATCTTCTTATATCATTAGGTTTTCTATGGAAGTAACCCGCTTCTGATTCATTTACTAGACCTCTATTTGCTTCACCTTTCTCTATCCAATCGACCCATTTCCTTGGAAAAGCATTAACTAGCGCATTATACTGAAAGAGTGTAAAAGCTGGATTTTGGTTAATCCTTTCTTGTACTTCTTCTACAGCAAGAAGTCTGTTTTCATTCAAGCTAACGATGTCACTTAGTGTTCTAAAGCCTGCCTTTTGCCACTGTGGGAAAAATAATATTTTGCTTTTAAACTGAAGAAGATGATTATTAAAAAGACCTTGATCCAACACGTTTTCCTGTGAAACTTCATTGAGCGGAATCCTTGATTTTTTACTTAGGTATGTCAAAAAAGCTTCCGACCAAAACTTGTTCTTTATATACTCCTTTCCAATAAATTCCTTTCTAGAACAGTTAATTTTAAAGAGATTTTGGAAGTCTGATACTCTGCTGAAGTGCCATTTAGGCAAACATGTCCAGTTTTGTTCCTCTTTGAACAATCTTCCGATCCATTGCAAGTTAAATATCTGTTGAAGTTCTAGCATATTGACCATTTGAACTCCACCCTCTATGTAGTCTGACTCCATAGTTTTTCGTTTAACCTTTTCGAACGCTCTTTTGTTAGACGTTTTCCGTTGCCAGATAAATTTATATAGCACGGTGTTAATCTTTGTTAAAACATGAACTGGAAGACCTATTGACTGCATGATGTATACGAACTGACTTATGAGAATGTTTTTATTATCACAATTTTCCCTGAATGCTGAGATCCTTTTGCTCCACTCCCTTATCGATTTATGTAGACTGTTCATTCGTGTGTGCCAATTTTCCTCGTTGTCCTGAGCCAGGTTATTTCAGCTAAAAACAATGCCTAAAATCTTAATCGTATCTACAAGCTCAAACGGGCAGTCCTGCAAGGGTTGAGCAACACCAATTCGTAGTATTTTAGTTTTTTGATTGTTCAACAGTAACGCACTAAATCTTCCAAATTGCATAATTATATCCGTTACAATTTTCAAATCCGTTTGACCTCTTTAAAAAAAAAAAGGTAGTGTCATCTGTCATTTGTTTTATACGAATGCTTTTTGGGTTAACGTTTTGTGTACTTGGCAATTTTATTCCGGTGACTGAGCTATTTCTAACTTTACAGGCCAATATTTCTACCGCTAAAATAAAGGCCAGGGGCGAAAATGGGCACCCCTGTCGAATGCCACAGTTGACTTTAAAATACTCAGACAACCACCCTCCATGATGATACAGCTTACGTTATTTTTCATTAAAACGGACACCCAACGTATGAAATCTGGCCAAAACCAAAAACATTGGACGTGTGCAACAAGTATGTCCTAGATATCGAGTCAAACGCTTTGGCATAGTCTAGCGCAAGTATGTATCCAGCTCTGCCTGTTACATTTAAGTAATTTATAACGTCGTCTATAGTTCTCAACACTGTGGCAATATTTCTGCCTTTCATGTATCCTACCTGGTCTTCACTAATCAGCTTGTGTAAAACTGTTCCCATTCTAAGTACTAAACTTTGGCTAATAACTTGTAATCTGAGTTCGTAAGAGTTATTGGGCGCCAATTACTGAGGTGCTCCCTGTCTAAATCCTTACCTTTATGTATCAGTGTAATGACTCCAAGGTTTTGGGTGTATGATAAACTCCTGTTGGTGAACGATTCGTTGAAGGATTTAATAATAACACGTTTTATTCTGGTCCAAAAGAACTTTAAAAATTCAATACTGATCCCATCGCTTCCAGGAGCTGAGCCGTTCTTCATCTCTCTTAGAGCCTCTGTGGCTTCAGCTTCTGTGATGAGCCCTTCGCATGACTCGGATTCGTCATTGTTTAGCTTCGGGAGGTTCTCGTTTTCAATAAAGACTTCGCATGCCTCAGCGACTTCATTATCTTGCGTAGTTTGATTATACAGATTTTCGTAGAATAACGCCTGTTCACTCAGAATGTCTTTCTGATGATGCACTACCTCTCCAGCGTCTTTACACAATCGTGTCATGATCTTATTTCTGCTTCTAGATTTTTCTAAGCTACAAAAGTATTTGCTGTTCTTTTCCCCCTCCTCTATCCATCTCAACCTTGATCTCACTTGTGCTCCTTTTGTCTTCTCCAAGTCAAATAGTTCATATTCATGTTTTGTTTTTAACAAATCAATCTGTAGTTCTTTGTTTTGAACGTTACGTAGGATGTTTGATTCAAGATCTTGTATTTTTTTTGTAAATCGATTTTTTTGTTTTGTGTATTACAAGCAAGACGTTTTCCGAACTCGATACAATAATTCCTTATTTCATTTTTATCCATTCCCATTTTTCCATGGAAGACATATCATCTCCTTCATTCTCCATTTCTACTAGCAATAGATTCATGTTCTCAAGGAATTCTGTATTCTGTAAATAGCTATTGTTAAATCGCCAGTACCCTGGACCTCTGATAAAGTCTCCTTCGTTAAACTCCAGCACAACTGCTCTGTGATCTGAGTGCGGAATGGTACAGTGTTCACTGACAACCAAGGAGGAGCATAAATCTTCTGTCACCAAGCAATAGTCTAGCCGTCTTGCTATAAAAGGGTTAAATCTATTCCAGGTATATTCTTTTTCTTCAGGGTGAAAAAATCTCCAGGAGTCGATTAAGATTCACTGCGTTAATACTGACTTAAATTCATTTACCTCTATTTTGTTGTGTGGTTTACCTGAAACAATGTCTAAATCATTATCTAAAACGCAATTGAAATCTCCACAGATCACTATTCTCCCTCCTCCCCACTCATCCACTTCGTCCCGCAGACTTTGAAAAAAAAGTATTTTTTCCTTATGATCGTTAGGAGCATGAACATTTGCAACTGTAATCTCAAAGGAACAATACTCGATATTCAGGACGATCATGCGTTCTTGAGACTTGACTAGTGTAACCTTTCCTGAGAAGCTTTTTGAAATCAGAATTACTTCTCCTTTGCTGTGACTGGTCCCTGGTTGTGCGTATACGCTTCCAGCCTACTGCTTTTCTCATGTGTTTATATCACTTGCTGTGATATGCGCTTCTTGTATGCAAATTATATCTAACTTTTGTCTTTTTAAATTTCTGAATATGGATGCCCTCTTCCATCTATTTTTTTAAACCCCGACAGTTCAAAGAACAGACTCGCAATTTATCCATAACCGTAAGGAAAAAAAAATGGTAGGTTTATCTCTGGAACACCCGTATAACGGAGGATATCCTTTGGAACCCCTTAGGTAACAGAGGATCCGTTAATTTACCAGAAGAGATAAAAAAAAAATACCTCGGGGCCAGAGCCGTAGCCAAACCATCAACAAGAAGACGACATGGAGGAGAAACGCCGACTAACCCCATACAGACGCTGGTCCAAACTTTGTTTAGATATAAGGATTTGGAGTGGGGTGGGGGTAATTTGGAAGTGGGATGATAAGGTGTCGCAGAGTAAAGTCTAAATGAAGTAATGTGGATGTTGCTTTCACTCAGCTAGAAATGCTGCCACTCAAAAGCTAAACTACCCCCGCTTCAGCCCACTCCAGTCATCCACTTGATCCGCTGGTTCCTGAATTGTGATTCCAGGAAATTGGCAGCTATGCTCAGACCCTTTACGTCAGAAGCAGCTGGAAAGAGTTCTAGCTGTGACTGAGAAGAAGTGTAAACAACAGGTGTCTGATAGTTATCTGGAAGAGATATCGTCTTCAAGCCCACTTGTTCTGGTGGGTTCTGACCATCCAGGAGTTGGGGGCTTCAAATCACAGTAGTGGTAGGGACAAAGTGCTAGCAGAATGACTTTCAAGAGCCATGACGTGATTGTCGGCCAGGCCCCCTATAGAAAGAACGGAGTTCAGGACCAAGACATCTGTATGAGCCGGGCGTCTTCCCTGAAGACCCCCTGCTGTCTAACTACCCTTGTAGCTTATTCCTACTATGAGGTACGAGGCGTGGTACACACAATTATGTATACCTTCCTTTCAACTGGTTCTCACAGAAGGGTCAGTCCACCTGTCGCTAAACATGTCAAGTGCAGAACATCGTTTCCACTTTACCTTCTGCAGTCCGCATTTTTCAGAAGTGTAGGGACAACGTGCCTCATCTTCATGCTCCGCACACTGAGAGATCAGATCACACGGGAAGTGCTCACGTAGGTCAGGCCACACTGACAGTGAACAGTTCCACATACTCAGCCCTGGCAACCGACGTGGTTTCAAGTTTTCTGAATGGAAAGAGAAGCGAAGTCTAAATCGTGTGTTTCCCAAGCTACGGGAACCCGTCGAAAAGAATAAAGACATATGGGGTTCTTCGCTGATTCCGTTACCAAAGTCATCGGGGTATAGAAACAAAGGGCGGGAGTGCGCTCTGGCCTCTGTAAGAAATCTCTGCCTAAAGCCACAGTGACCATGATAGCTGGTTATATGTTGTTTGTCGCTAGTTTGCCAGCTGAGAGTGCTCAGGAGGATGATGTGATCACGTGGTCTGGTCAGAGTGAGGCAGCTTCTCATCAACGTTGGACGCAGAGGGGATCCATCCTGTTCCGGGGTCTGTATGTACCCTGTACATCAACCATGCTCTTCACGTTTCAGAACAGGCCACTGGGTAAAGCTCATCAGTTCGTTCAATACCAAATGACATTTTACATCACTCCTCAACACCCCCCCCACCTCACTATACTGCATTAAAGGAGGACACCGTCTTGCTTATCAGCATATCCTACTTTCCTTCATAATAAGCGGAATCCTTCACGTATTTCCTCATTTTAAAACGCATGCATCATGTTTCATAATGTGTCAAAATGCTTTGTAATACGTCACCATTCATTAACGCAACCTGATCTAGTTTGTGTGCAATATAATCACACTGAGAATTGAACAAGCTAAAACATTTGACACCATTTGAGTAACTTGAAGAACTCAGAAGTTGATACAGGTTATGTAAAAATAGAAATGACCGTAAAATGTCGGCCCAGATGCCTTTCATTGCCAGAGTGGAGTGTGTTAGTGAGTGGAACAAACATCCAAATCCATCGCATTGAAATACATAGCCTTAAAAAGAGACTTTAGACACATTTCAGTCTGCCATGTTGTGATGATGCGGAGTGGTAGAAACAGCAGGCAAAGACAGACAGATACAGATGACGACAGACTTAGGAACTAAGGAACCACAGCCAATCAAGGAAAACGCCGAGAGATCAAAATGGAGTTTCTCTTCTTTTATTTCGATTCCAGAGTCCCATGCACACCATTTTAGGCTAACAATGCCACACACACACACACACACACACACACACACACACACACACATATATATATATATATATATATATATATATATACATATATATATATATATATCTATGTGTGTGTGTGTGTGTGTGTGTGTGTGTGTGTGTGTGTGTGTGTGTTGTGTTCTTCTCTGGATCCATTACCAAAGTCATCGGGGTACAGAAACAAGGGCAGGAGTGCGTTCTGGCCTCTGTAAGAAATCTCTGACTGAAGCCACATGAAGATAAAGTGAAGATGTATGTATTATATAGCTATAGCTATATAGATCAATCAGATTGCAAAGCCAGCAACACACTGCCACATGCAAAAGGGGCCTGGCAAGTCTGAAGTTGCCACAAATTTGTGCTTTCTGTTACAGCTTCCGTGCTGGGTGGATCACCGTCCGTTCAAAGTATTCAAACGTATCAACTTTTTATGAAAACCTCAGAACCCAAAGAACAAAATGAATGAAACCGCTATTAATAGTACTCTGTTGCTTTAAATTACTGACAATTAAGATCAGAGAATAAACCCCCATTTTTAACGAGTTTTTACAGTATTTTTCTATATGGTCATGATAAATAACGAACAGCATGAAACTTTTTTTTATCGTGAATGAAAAGCATACATTTTACACTTTTGAAACTAGGTAATCCAGAACTTATGTCTGAGCAGGGGACTTTTCTCCTGGCCCGGCTGCCAACACGAGCTTTAAATCCAATTTTCAGTGAGAAAATATTCTGTAGAAACAGACAATCGAATATACAGTTACTGTCGTGTCTATCATTGAAATGGAATCATTAGCAGGGTTTAAATCAGAAAGTCCAAATTTCATAGAATTTTAATGTAACCAAAATCTCTGACAGTCACAAAGACAAAGAAGGCAACTAATCAAGGGAGGTCGGCATCGTCACTTATTTCACACATTTACAAGATTATATGGGGGGGGAGGGGGGGGGGAATCTTTGGCGTGCGATATACTAAATCAGAGCTTGTCGACTTTACTTTTAATGCACGCTTTGGGATTCAGCAGTTTTATCTCCTTTTTTTATGTAAAATCGGGAAATTGTTCAAGGTTTGACCAGTAGAGATTCTAAAATAGCGCCTCAAATTTTAATATGTGAAATACCTGTTGGACAAAATATAGACTTTCTGATCCCACATAATTGTAACGAATAAATTACATGAAATTTGTGACTTCAATGATGTATATATTATGGTTTTGTGGGTTCTGGGGCAGTCACATTTTAAAGATTTTACATGAAATAATCAAGATCTATCAATCAAGGAAGGTAAATGGGAAGGTAGTCTGGAACAAAACATTTTGTCTGCTAAAAGATCTACCCAGGAAATGTGTACACTGTAGCACCTGGCTACACCATCGCAATGTTATCTGAAAGTTTTATTTCTATCCCTTCGCTGAGTGCACGTGTTTGTTTGTTTGCTTGTTTGTTATTTTTGGACACTGTCCACGATTACAATGGGGATTTACTCGATGCTTTGAGTTTCCTTTTCGCTTACATGGATGTAGTTCTCACCCAGCAGGTGGTTACAGGATCCAGCAGCACGCCTGATGAGCTCTTCATTGAGCGAAACACCTGTCACTGACTGGTTCTACTGTTCTCCCCTTTGGAGGAACAGCCAGAACCAACAAAACCACTTACTGGAGAAGGATTTCGTCTCATTACCATTTCTTTACGCAAGTGTGTCTTTTAAAGCTATGTATATAAACTGGGATGGTTTTTCACGGTCACCCCTCTTTCTATCTGGAAATGAAAGGTGTTAAGGTCCAGATGTTCTCTCTCTCTCTCTCCCTCTCTCTCTCATATATATATATATATATAGAGAGAGAGAGAGAGAGAGAGAAAGAGAGATAATATGCTGAAAAATTTAGTAGTGGGCGAAGGCAAGTGCAGGTTAACAATTCTCTTTCCATTACATTAATGACTTTGCAAAGATTTAAACAAAAATTTAGAAAATAAGAAAGGGGGGGGGGGTTTACAAAAAAAGGTAAATATATCAGCAACGTTAAACCCTTCAATAGCAGCGTATGGGAACCATTGTAATTCATCTTGAAGACAGATCCATTAATATTGCCTGCTCTGAGGCCTTCTGTCCGCTGGATCGGACTCGTCAGGGAGGCACAGCTGATTGTGTCTATGCTCCCTTGGCATCAAATGGAGATGCACCAGTCTATAATTTTGAGGTGTGTTTTCACCACCAAGGGTTCAAAAAAAGAATCCAGCTGAACCCCAAAGCAGTCAGCAATGGGTAGAAGAAGAACGAAAAGAAAGTGTGGTAAGGAAATAAGTTGCTGAAAAACTAAAACCAGTATATAAACAGCATAAAATGTAGGGGGAAATCTTTGAGCCTATGTTTAAGGATCAATTTAAGGATGCAAGGGAGGTCAAAAGATGACTAACAGTTACAGCTATCAGCTCTGCTGTGTAATAGTTCAAGCATTGTCACCATCGTAGAATTGTGCAGAACAGACTTTACTTTAACACTTTAGCAGCGGGCAAAAACAAGCGCAGGCTAACAATTCTTCCATTAGTACATTAATGACATGGCAAAGGTTTAAACATAATTCTAAAACAAGGGGGGAAGATGAGAATTGAAAATTAGACAAATATATTATAAATGTCAAACCCTTCACTGGCAGCATCTGGGAACCATTGCACTCCATTTTGAAGACAGATCCACTCATATTGCCTGCTCCGAGGCCTTTCGTCCGCTGGCATGGTGTCATCAGGGACACACGGCGTGCCCCCTTGGCTTCAAATGGAGATACACCTCAGTCTATAATTCGGTGGTGGTCTCACCACCTAAGGTTCTAAAATAGAATCCAACAGCACCCCAACGCAGCCAGTGAAGGCCTCAGAGCAGGCAACATGAATGGACCTGTCTTCAAGATGGATTGCAACGGTTCCCAGATGCAGCCAGCGAAGGGTTTGATATTTGTAATATATCTACTTATATACCCTTCACAGCCGGGGAGGGTAGATAAGTGTGACGGACCATATTTCGACCGGTCCCAAATTTTGGGGACACGTTTGACCGGAACAGGTAAACCTGAAAAACCGGTTGACCTGTTTACCTGACAGTTACTCGCCTGTGTTTTGTGTTAGTCGGGTAAGCGAGGATTTCCCTTCAGTCTCTACAGAGTTGTCGGCACAGAAACATCTCCAGAGAGCCGAAGAGAGACTGAAGACGAATTTTTGTGGCAGTCAGGTATATTTTGATATGTAACTGGAAGTTAGGGTTTGTACTAAACAAGTCGTTTTTTTTTTTTTTCCTACAGGTGATTGTGATTTTTACAGCTCTAAGTAAAGGCCTAAAATATTTTATTGTTCCCTTGATATATCTTATGGTTTGACAAGACATAGAATGACAGTAGGAAATTGTAGTTCATTAATGTGTGAGTCGAGAGGTGGATGAGAAGAATGGAGTGAGTAGATGAAAGAAAAAATTTGTGTACATATATGTGTTCGGGGAAAAGTAATCTAGTTAAGTCAATGTATTATACCAGCCGCCGTGGCGAAGTGGTTAGCGTCGCGGACTCCCGGCTGGGAGGTCGTGGGTTCGAATCCCATCAGAAGTCATGTGGGTTTTTCTGCCCCAACCGGCTCCTACCCAGAGTTGAGTTGCTGCGGACTCAGTTGGGAAGACTGGGACCACACAGTCGAGTTTCATCCACTTAATGGATGCGTTTCTGAGAGTGTTGCTCAAATTTCCTGACCAACACTGCAGGTGCGTGTATCTCTCGGGCCTGGTTGACGCCGGGATATATTATGAAAGGAAGCGTAGAGTACAGCCCTGTCATGTAGTCTCAGACCGAAATGGAAATCCGTAGCATCATCTTAATCATCCTCATTCTCATCGATCAGCATAAAAAAAATGTCTCAAATTCTGTGGCCCTTCATGCCCTGCTCTCATGGTGACCTCAATTTGATGTCCTCTCCACGTCTGTGGCCTTGGTTTGGTTCCGTCGGGGTCACCGGTATCGGCGAGTCCATGGGGGCTGTCGTTGGACGGTCGTGGTGGCGCCCTCCGGAGGGAGAGCTCACTCACGCCGGCTCCGCGACTAAGCAATTGTTGTCGTCAGTAGGGGGCTTAGTAGGTGGTGTCCTGCGTATGTTAGATCAGAACAGGCGCCACTGAACACCACCGAAGTGACTCGGCAGCAGTGCAGTGTCTCCTCCGGTGGGTTGCCTCTTGACGACTTGACATTGACTGCTCCCTGTGGATTGCCGGTGCCGGGGATGCGGCGGGGCCGACCGGGCTGTGGCTGTGGACGGGGTGTCGGAATGAGCGGCGTGGGTGCACTGCCTCTGAGGTGGCGCAGAGGTTGGGACAGCAAAAAAAAAATAAATAAATAAATAAATAAAAAAGTCAATGTATTATTGGGGAAAAAAGTGTTGTTAATCCTTTCCCTGAAGTATTATAATGATGCGAGTGTTGGTGAACTCTGGAAATGAGCAATAAAAATTACTGTGCATGAATTATTGAAAAACGTATTCTGATTCCTGTTGTGGATACGTCTAGTGATTAACATTCTTTTCTTGATAAAAAGGGACGAACGGTAATCGTTCCTTGAAATGTAATTGGACACGTCTAGTGATGACATGAAAAGATGAAAACATTCTTTTCTTGATAAAATATGACAAAAGGGAATCGTCCCTTTATATATAATAATTGTATTCTTGGCACTTTGTAGAAGGGTTCCATGTGAAAATCCTTTCCTTCAATGTAAACAATCATGGTGTCAGCAAAGAAAATTTTCTATTGCAATGCATCCACTGTATTGAAACTTAGTAGATTTTATTATGGGTGTTTTCCCCCTAATTCCAGTAATATGTATAATGTGAAGAGTGACTGCTAGTGACAAACAAGAACGATAGATATGCTGGAAGCTGGCTAGACAATCAAAGTAGTTATCAGTTCCGCTGGGTGTCGGTGCAGCCCTGTGTCCGACCTGGAACTGACTGCCATCCGGGTGTGGGGTACAACCCGTGCCCAGCCACATATCTCCATCCAGAGGGACCGAGTGGTCAGTAGACATCATGTGTGTACTACCAACCGGGTGTGGGGTGCAGCCCGGGCCCAGCCGCCGTCTCTGCCCCATGGGGGTGTGGAGAGGCTGACCGAGTGGTCAGAGAAATCTGTTATGAAAATTTGATAGTTCATTATTAAAAGACACTAATTATGTAGAAGAAGTAAACCAGGTAATTAAAAAAGTCACTGAGGACTACGCAGCACTGCCATATTGTCGCTGTGGGTTGGCCAAGATTCCTAAATCAGAAATCCAGTTTGTTATTTCTGATCAACTGTTTTTAGATACATTACTTATGAAAAATAGAGGCAAAACTATACCATACGCAACGATGAAGAAAAGGAAGGACACAGAAAAACAGAAACATCTTGAAAGTAATATCTATTTACTTGACAGAAAAACGGTACTATCTGAACAAGAAAGACTTGAACTTGAAAGCTACAGATAAGATTTGATTTCGCTTCGGGAAAAGAAGATGAAGGGTGTATTGCTGCGGTCAAGGGCGAGATGGGTAGCAGAAGGGGAAAAAATAACAAACTAATTTTGTGGACTTGAAAAGCGGAATTACGTTTGTAAAAATATTATGAAACTTACGCTGGATAATGGATCCACTTTAAGTGATGGCGATGAAATTGCCCAAGAAGTTAAAACGTTTGATCAAAAGTTGTACTCTAAAACGAATGTCGAATCCTGTGAACTTCTAAATCTGGTAGCCTTTCACCAACATTAACTGAAAATCAGGTAGCTTCACTGGAAGGCAAAATTACTTTGGAACAAGCCGGTGTTGCTCTTAAACATATGTATAATATAAAAAAAAGTCCTGGCAACGACGGCTTCACGGCAGAATTTTTCCAATTTTTTTGGCTACAACTTGGTCCTTACGTCGTAAAAACGCTTTAATGATGGATACAATAAGAATGAATTGTCTTCAACGCAAAAAGAAGGTATTATTGTATGCATTCCGAAGGGCGACAAGCCCAAAGACCGAATAAAAATTGGAGACCAATTTCCTTTTGAATACTGTATATAAAATATGATCAACACGTAAAGCCAATCGTCTAAATTGCGTGCTTCCCTCAATCAGTGAGGACCAAACTGGTTTTATTCCCAGTAGATATCTTGGGGATAATATTCGTCTTATTTATGACATAATTGATTATCTGATTACATCTATAAAAAAAAAAAAAAAAAAAAAGCAGGGATACTTTTATGCTTAGACTTTGAAAAAGCTTTTGATAGTGTAAGCTATGATTTCATGTTTAAGGTGTTACATGCCTTTGGCTTTGGTCCAAGTTTCTGTCAGTGGATAAAACATTCTATACAAATATCAAGTTAACTGTTTCGGTGAATGGGAAACTAGCTGGTTGGTTCCCAGTTGAGAGAGGATGCCGACAAGGCGATCCAATCTCACTGCATTTATTTGTTATTTGTGTGAATTTTTTTCCAATATGACAAGACAAAATGAAGACATAAAAGGAATTAAAATAGGTAATATTGAGAATAAAACATCACAGTATGCAGACGATACTGAACTACTTCAAGAAGGCGATCGAAAATCGTTCGAAGAATCGATCATGACAATTGAAAAATTTGGAAAAGTGCCAGGACTTTTACTAAATGCGGAAAAAACAAATGCAATATGGTTAGGAAGTAAACGAAACTCGCCCGTGAAATATATGCCACATTTAGATATAAAATGGAACCCTCCTAAATTAAAAAAAATTTGGGTATTTGGTTTACGAGTGACTTAAAGAATTGCGAAACTATGAATCTTGAAGAAAAGTTTACAGAAATAAGAACATTGTATAAAACTTCGCTAAAGACGCAGATAACACCACTTGGCAGAGTAGCAGTACTTAAATTCATGATCCTATCAAAACTAATCCATCTATGGATATTATTACCTAACCCACCAGACTACATAACTGGTGAAATTCAGAAATTTATATTATACAGAAGTTTGTATGGGGTAAAAAAAAAAAAAAAGACAAAATTAACCGGAAAATGTCTGTGAAAAGTATTCAGCATGGGGGTATAGCAATGCCAAGCATATGAAAACAAATAAACGCACTGAAGTTAACTTGGATTCGTAAACTTTTATCAAGTAATCATAGGTGGAAGAAAGTACTTTTTTCATCATATCACAAAGCAGCTATTATTTCTGAATTAGGCGTTGATTTGTCGGCTTGATAAGGTAAATAACCTCTGGAGATATGTTTTCAAAGCATACAACGATATAGGTAGGATTGTTTGTGTCAAAACTGCAGAAGAACCCTGTTCAGAGCCTTTATTTTGCAACACGAATTTGAGGATTGGGAGCAGATCTTTTTATTTTTTAAATGGATCGAAAATGGCGTATTCTGCGTACGGAAACTTTTAGATGAAAATGGTCATTTTTTTAGTTTCCAGTCCTTTGTTAATAAATATGACATCTATACAGATTTTGTGACATATAACGGTTATGTTAGTGCCGTGAGAAAGTATTCGAGAAAAGTTGGAATAGAAATACAGTATTGTGAAGAAGGTGAGTCAAGTAAACTGATAGCTGTGATGTGTTCAGTTTCAAGGGGTGCCTCACTTTATTACAATTTACTGAATCAAGACACCCAAGAGCCAACTTTTTGCCACAAATGGAATGAAAGATTACCGAAGGATGTTATGTGGGCTAAAACTTTTCAGAAAATCCGACAGACAAAAGATATTAAGTTAAGATGGTT
>CM065743.1:9515289-9520289 GCA_033310375.1 Conus canariensis
ATAGTTTGTCATATTTGCAGTCAAATTGTCAACTTTTTGCCCACTGGGTGGGGGGCACACCAGGCAGTCTGCCTTGCCTTTGACAGGATAAGGACAGGAACGAAAAATCGTTCATTTTCACTGGTTGTGGTTTACTTTCCAACTATTTTTTTCATTCCTTTTTTCTTCTTTTGTATTCACTTTGTATTCATTTCATCATAAACAATTGTTTAGTTTCGACATGGTGACATTTTTTTTTCAACTTTTGCCCCTGTGCGGTGGTTTGTCTTGAGACCCAGTGTGTGGGCACACCCTTCTCCTATCGTGGCTTTGTTACTTCTCATTTTTTTCTGTTCTGTAACATAATGGGTACCGACGTGAATGTGTACAGAGCTACGATTGGTCTGTTTAGCGGCATATCTGGCCGTCTGCAACAAAAGCTGTTTTTTTCTAAACAAGGCAACTACAATTCCCTTTTTATGTCTAGCTTTTGCAAAAGATATAAAGTGGCACTCTCAATTCTCTTATTTATTCTTTTTACGTACTCAGTCATTGATGTAGGTACATTCCTACTAAGACATAAATTTCACAGAAATAGTGAGCATTCCAGCCCCACTGATGCAAATTCAAACTGCGACATTTCCACTACTAACAATACCTTACTTATGAAATCCGGGGATATTCATCCTAATCCTGGCCCCAACGGACATGGAGAACTCAGAGTGGTACGCGTTAATGCGCGTAGTCTGAAAAAGAAAACTGACCTTTTTGAAGCAGAATCCCACCAGTTCGATATTATTACCGTGTCCGAAACATGGCTGTCACCCTCTGTCTCTGATGCATTAATATGTTTAAAAAATTTTCATCCTCCTGTTAGATTAGACCAACAGTTTAACAATAATGGTGGTGTTGCCATATATGTCAGAGATGATCTTTATTGTAAACCACGCCCAGACTTACAAGTCGAGTTTCTAGAAGCTGTATGGGTAGAAACTAAAATGAACCAAGAGAGCTTACTAGTTGGGTCATTCTATCGCAGCCCTCAAGCTCATGTTGACTACTGGAATCTAATAGAAGATAGCATAGGAAAAGTAGATAGAACCCTAACGAAGTTTATCATACTTGGAGATTTCAATGATAATGCACTTCCCCACCCTTCCAGTCATATGAGAAATATACTGAATGCTTATCAGCTTAAGCAACTTGCAACTTCTCCTACAAGAATAACAAATGATACTGCAACTTGCCTAGATTTAGTTATTACTCAGAGCCCTGACATGATTAAAACAGTCGAAATCTTGCCTCCATTCTGTAGTGACCACAGTGTCCCATGTGCTGTACTTAAACAATTAATTTACAAGCAAAGCCCATTCCAAAGAACGATATTTAATTACGACAAATTAGACCAAGAAAAATTTTGTGAACTTTTAGGGAATGAAGATTGGAATGAAATACTGACTAATAACTCGATAGATGAAGCAAGTAGCATTTTCACGGATAAGTTTATGTCCTTAGCGAACAATGTATGTCATTTAAACTAGTTACTATTCGCCCAAGGGATGCCCCTTGGTTCAACAATGAACTAAAACGGTTGATAAAAAAAGAGAAACAAACTTCATAAAAGGGCAAAGATTTCTAATCTCCAAGCAGACTGGGAAAACTTTCGTGCACTACGAAATGAAGTCACTGATAGAGTTAGGAAAAAGAAACTGGAGTATTATAACGAACTAAATTATATAGTTATTGACCCAGTCAAATTTGGTCATAAGGAATGGTGGAAAATTGTCAGACAGTTCATGAGTGAAAACATTCCACCGATAACCATGAATGGTATGACATATGACTCAAATTTAGAAAAGGCTGACATATTTCATGATTTCTTTGTCAGCCAGTGTAAAGTGGAAGACGACGGAAGTCCCTTGCCCGACATAACCCGAATGTCACGTCTCAACTTACTGAAATAATGTTGACTGTTCCTGAGGTTAAAAAAAATCATAAAAGATCTCAACTCAAGAAAAGCCACCGGCCCTGACTCCATTCATAACAAACTGTTGATTGCATCAGTTGATATTATATCCTCACCTTTAACAATATTCTTTAATCGTTGTTTAACAGAAGGAAGATTTCCAAAGCCCTGGAAAACTGCTACTGTAACGCCAGTTCACAAAAAAGGTAAAAAAGATGAGTGTACGAACTATCGGCCAATATCTCTTTTAAGTTGTGTAGGAAAACTTTTTGAAAGATGTGTGCACGGACGAATCTACAACTTCCTGATTTCCAGTAACCTTATAACAAGTGCTCAGTCCGGATTTATTCAGGGAGATTCTACAATCTACCAACTGCTCAGTGTTTATGATGCTCTGGTGACAAATTACGACAAAAGTATTCCTGTCCAGTCCATATTTTTTTACATTTCTAAAGCTTTTGATCGTGTATGGCGCTGAGGTCTTCTGCTTAAGCATGAAGCCATTGGAATAAAGGGTAATTTGTTGAACTGGTTCAGTGACTATCTTTCAGATCGTTACCAGTCAGTAGTAATCAGAGGAGAAAAATCTACTCAGCAAAGCGTTCCACAAGGTGTGCCACAAGGATCTGTCCTTGGCCCGCTTCTATTTCTAGTATTTATAAATGACATAATCCAGAATATAGACTCATATATCAAACTCTTTGCTGACAACACAAGCATGTCTCTGGTGAAAAACACAGCTACAAGAACGTTAGTCTTGCAGGCAGATTTAGATAAAATTGACGCCTGGGCAAAAGCTTGGAAAGTTAGATTCAATGAGTCTAAAACCGAACTGCTAAATGTGCTTCGGGGAAATGCTGATAGCCGTAATCTGACCTTTAGTAGTTCTATACTACAGCAACTTAGACAGCACAAACACCTTGGGATTATCTTGCAAGACAATTGTAAATGGGGTGAACACATAAACAACATTGCTACAAGAGCCAGAGTACTGATAAACTGTCTTCGCTCATTTAAATACAAGCTGAACAGAAAGACTCTAGAGACAATGTACAAATCATTCATACTACCAATATTTGACTATGCTGACATAATCTGGGATGGATGCGCAGAGTACCAATCGAAAATTTTAGAAGATCTACACATGGATGCTTTGCGCACCATCACAGGATCTGTCCATGGAACTAGTCACGAAAAATTGTTAAAGGAGTCTGGATTCTGTACTTTAAAAGAACGCCGACGAAGACATAAACTGATATACTACAAGATCCTCCAAGGCAGCTGTGCCACTTACATATCAAACTTGTTGCCACAGCTCGTATCCTCAGTCAACCCCTACTCTAGACGAAGGCCCTCAGAACAAATAGTCCCCCGCCACAGAACCAATATTTATTTTTAAAAAAACCTCTTTTTTTCCCATCTACCACAATCATGTGGAACAATCTCCCACTGCATATCCAACAGTCCCAGTCGTTCAGCCAGCTAAAACGATACCTTTCTACTAGTGATAATCCAGTTCCACCATATTACTATAATGGAAATAGGGAGGCACAAGTCAATCATTGTCGCACGCGTCTTGGTATGAGCAATTTGAATTTTGACCTATATACCCGGCACCTAACAAACAACCCTTCTTGCGCTTGTCGATATCCACAAGAAACCTCCGAACACTTCCTACTTCACTGTCCACTTCACAACCAACACCGAGCAAACACTATTTTAAACCTCCCGCCAAATCAGATTTCTATCCGAAATCTCCTGCATGGAAACAATTCCTTTAATGTAGAAACAAATGCTAAGATATTTGAAATGGTTCAAAGGTTTATTCTTCTCACAAAGCGTTTTGAAAACTAAACCAACAGCCTCAAGGTTTACAGTTTCCTAGGTATACTTACATTTCACCTCTTCAATTAACGATGCTTTCATCTATATCAACCTAGTTACGGATGTCAGAGGGGCTGGAGCGCTTACATCAATGTCCTGATTATGTCTTTATCCATGTACAGGAATATGATATTTAATTTGATCTCTGTACACTGCAGACGACCAGTGTTGCACACATTCTATTATGTGCCAGACTGCCTTGGGCAGCCACACCAACACGGGCAATACCCTGTCACCATTTTCTCTTATTTGTTAATTTTCCATAGTTTCATTTTTAATTCTAAATGCCAATTCTAAACGTTGGCTCTTCTTTTGTTTACAAGTATAGCACTATACTATACTGTTATTGTTACCTCTTTCGTCATGTTTAAATTTGTCTGTTATGGTAATATGTTGTATTATACATTTTAGCGAGGCCGCCATCAGTCACATGTTTAGTCTGCAAGTCTCACTGCCAGGGCTAAGAGTCCTCTTGTTGTCCTGGCAAATGTGCTTTGTGTTCAATGTATATGTTTATAGTATGTTCATGGAAAAATAGAGAGAGAGAGAGAGAGAGAGGAGGGGGTGGGCACGTACCAGCCCACTGATCGACATCTGTCTACTTGGCTTCAAGGTGACACCCACTCTGAACTGAACAATGCTTAACGTTTAAATAACTTGAACGAGCTGAAGAGTTCGAAGCTGATTTGGATAGAAAGATGACAGTCACGGAATGTTCGTGTCAGTGTGTGAGTGATTGTGAACTCGACTGTAACGAGACGGACGCTGAAAAGTGACAGTGTGCGTGAGGCTGCCCAAAGGTGCAGTTGTTGAATGCTGACGACGATTACAACTACAGGGAGCATTTGCAATGCTGTGTCTGCATGATTTAGTTTTGTTAGCAAACCTACTGGGCCTCTTTTGGCTCATCATCTGTCTTTCATTCTTTTCCAGGCATTTGTTCGAGGAGACAGAAGCCCTCAGGTAAAATTACTTATCTTTCTCTTCATGTAGCATCTGGATAATGTTTTTACGTCAGTTCTTCTATGAGTGAATCCCTTGTACGACATGTGTCCATGACAGTCCTGACCCCTCGTTTTTATGCGTGACAGTGGGTCAGAACATCACCAATACCTTAACTTGAAAATAAGCTAGATGTAGTTAACCCGCACCATTACAGATCGTTCAGTAG
>CM065743.1:9522789-9575289 GCA_033310375.1 Conus canariensis
CCGTGCTTCTTGTGTTTGAATGCATACACGTAAAGTTCAACAATGATTACTATGAGAAAAGCAGACATACATATCTAGGAACGAAAAACTGTTCAATAGACATCAACTACTTCCC
Organism: Conus canariensis; assembly: GCA_033310375.1. Taxonomy (NCBI): domain Eukaryota; kingdom Metazoa; phylum Mollusca; class Gastropoda; order Neogastropoda; family Conidae; genus Conus; species Conus canariensis. Next base: position 9,522,905 of record CM065743.1, read on the forward strand.
CTCGCCCCCATTATTTCTTTCCCTAATCTCCGATTCCATCTCCATCCCACTCACTCTGTCGTATTCTAATAGATAAGATTTAGAAAGTAAAAAAGTCAGCCTTCAGTATTATGCAATGAAGCTGTACAACTGCAGACTAAAGAAGAAGTAATAAAAAAGAAAATATGACGTCTTAATATCCGTGGCTAGTGTTGTTGTTGTTTTTGTTTTTTTTCAGATTAAAAAAGTGTGTCTGTGTGTCTATATTTGAAATCCATTTATCGTGATGTGTTTTCACACAACATTCGGTTTTATTTGTTTTTATTGTCAATGTTGCAACATTCGTCAGTTTAAAGAAGAACCCTGTCAAAACCATTAGATCTAAAATGTTATTTCTTTTCATGTTGGCTACGGTTTCAAACCAAGACTAATTCAACTTCAAACGACAGTCTATTACATGAATCGAAATTTTCTGCTTTTTTTTTAACCTGCTCTAAATCTGTCTGAAACTAGTAGTTATATCGACAGATGTACAATCTTCTATTTCAACCTTTTCTTCCAAACAACAGTGACAGCTGTCTTGACAAGCATTCCTCTCTCTCTCTCTCTCTCTCTCTCTCTCTCTCTCTCTCTCTCTCTCTCTCTTTGTTGTGTGTGTGTGTGTGTGTGTGTGGTGTGTGTGTGTGTGTGTGTGTGAACCTTTTAGGACAAAAGCACTGTAACATAATTACCTCGAGCATGTGCGCATACATTTTATCTAGTATGTTGCAGCTTGTTCCGGATTTCATGTCATTGTGACTGGAACATCTATATCAGGTTAAAAAAAATCGCATGTGCAACGTCACTTTTCAAATGACAACATGCACATGAAGCAGCATTTCATTATCAATTTTGTTTCAGAACGCTTTGTCCAAGCAAGCTTCCACTCCATACTTGATTGGGTTGGGAGCATGCTTTCTGTTGGTAGGGTCAGACTTGATGTCATCATTTCAGTCATATATCCCAGTTAAGCGCGAAGCAAGCTTCATCTTACCCGATACGTACTCACACACAGGGGTTCATTTAGCCGCGGTATACCTGGAACACCTCTATCAAACAATCTTCAGAGGTCAGTGTACATTAGAGAAGTTTAAACCATTGCCAACAGCCGAGAATCTTACTTTTTTAGGTTCAAACTTCGTGTGTCTTCTCCCTTTTTAGTTGGAAACATTTACAAACAGGTATACTTTCATACAGTTTCTTTTAAAAGATCTGAAACATATCCTGGAAGAACTTAGTCCCATGATGACTTGGGACCTTTTGCTGGAGAATCTGCAATCAAGGTGGATTTTAGAGTCCTGCTATATGTTTTCAAGTTTGTTCATGCTAGTTTCTAAGTCAGCATCAGCTGCTGGTGTGCGCCATCGTGAGCTGAAATATTATGGGCTGTTGTGTGCCAGATTCTCACTGACAAAGTGCCAAAGACTATCCTTGTTAGTATGTAATGGTACACAAACAAAGAAAAAATTCATATCTGATGGAAAACCTCTTGATGTTCCATATTTTGTCTTCGTCCTTTTTCTTTTCTTTAAAATTTCAAGCTGTCTAGTGAACATTGGAGACAGAAGAGATCCAATACAATTTATACAGGTCATAGTGGAGTTCACAGTGCAGTTTATAAAGATCAGGTCATAGTGGAGTTCATAGTACAGTTTATAAAGATCAGGCCATAGTCGTGTTCACAGTGCAGTTTATGGAGATCAATTCATAGTGGAGTTCATAGTACAGTTTATGGAGATCAGGTCATAGTCGAGTTCATAGTACAGTTTATAACGATTAGGCCATAGTGGAGTTCACAATGCAGTTGATAAAGATCAGGCCATAGTAGAGTTAATAGTACAGTTTATGGATATCAGGTCATAGTGAAGTTAACATTGCAGTTTATGGAGATCAGGTCAAAGTGGAGTTCACAGTACAGTTTATAAAGATCAGGCCATATTGGAGTTCATACTACAGTTTATGGAGATCAGGCCATAGTGGAGTTCATAGTACAGTTTATGGAGATCAGGCCATAGTGGAGTTCATAGTACAGTTTATGGAGATCAGGTCATAGTGGAGTTCATAGTACAGTTTAAGGTCATCAGGTCAAAGTGGATTTCATAGTGCAGTTTATGGAGATCAGGTCATAGTGGAGTTCATAGTACAGTTTATGGAGATCAGGTCATAGTGGAGTTTGTAGTACAGTTTATGGAGACCAGGTCATAGTGGAGTTCATAGTACAATTTATAAAGATCAGGCCATAGTGGAATTCACAGTGCAGTTAATAAAGATCAGGTCATAGTGGAGTTTATAGTGCAGTTTATAAAGATCAGGTCATACTGGAGTTCACAGTGCAGTTTATGGAGATCAGGTCATAGTGTAGTTCATAGTGCAGTTTATGGAGATCAGGTCATAGTGTAGTTCATAGTGCAGTTTTGTGGAGATCATGCCATAGTGGAGTTCATAGTGCAGTTTATGGAGATCAGGTCATAGTGGAGTTTACAATGCAGTTTATGGAGATCAGGTCATAGTGGACTTCACAGTGCAGTTTATAAAGATCAGGTCATAGTGGAGTTCACAGTGCAGTTTTGTGGAGATCAAGTCATAGTGGAGTTCATAGCACAGTTTATGGAGATCAGGCCATAGTAGAGTTCACAGTAGATTTTATAGAGATCTGGTCATTGTGGAGTTCATAGTACAGTTTATAAAGATCAGGCCATAGTGGAGTTCATAGTACAGTTTAAGGTCATCAGGTCAAAGTGGATTTCATAGTACAGTTTATGGAGATCAGGTCATAGTGGAGTTCATAGTACAGTTTATGGAGATCAGGTCATAGTGGAGTTCACAGTACAGTTGTTAAAGATCAGGTCATAGTGGAGTTCACAGTAGAGTTTATAGAGATCAGGTCATAGTGGAGTTTACAGTACAGTTTATGGAGATCAGGTCATAGTGGACTTCATAGTGCAGTTTATAAAGATCAGGTCTAGTGAGTTCACAGTGCGTTGATAAAGGTCAGGTCATAATGGAGTTCATGTGCAGTTGATAAAGATCAGGTCATAGTGGAGTTCACAGTGCAGTTTATAAAGATCAGGCTATAGACGACGTTATAAATTACTTAAATGTAAAAGGCAGAGCTGGATACATACTTGCGCTAGACTATGCCAAAGCGTTTGACTCGATATCTAGGACATACTTCTTGCACACGTTCAATGTTTTTGGTTTGGGGCCAGATTTCATACGTTGGGTGTCCGCTTTAATGAATAATAACGTAAGCTGTATCAATCATGGATGGCTGTTTTCTGAGTATTTTAAATTCAACTGTGGCATTCGACAGGGGTGCCCATTTTCACCCCTGGCCTTTATTTCAGCGGTAGAAATATTGGCCTGTAAAGTTAGAAATAGCTCAGACACCGGAATAAAATTGCCAAGTACACAAAACGTTAACCCAAAAAGCATTCGTATAAAACAATTGGCAGATGACACTACCTTTTTTAAAAGGTCAAACGGATTTGAAAATTGTAACGGATATAATTATGCAATTTGGAAGATTTAGTGCGTTACTGTTGAACAACCAAAAAACTAAAATACTACGAATTGGTGTTGCTCAACCCTTGCAGGACTACCCATTTGAGCTTGTAGATACGATTAAAATTTTAGGCATTGTTTTTAGCCGAAGTAACCTGGTTCAGGACAACGAGGAAAATTGGCACACACGAATGTACAGTCTACATAAATCGATAAGGGAGTGGAGCAAAAGGGATCTCAGCATTCAGGGGAAAATTGTGATAATAAAAACATTTCTCATAAGTCAGTTCGTGTACATCATGCAGTCAATAGGTCTCTCCAGTTCATGTTTTAACAAAGATTAACACCGCGCTATATAAATTTATCTGGCAACGGAAAACGTCTAACAAAAGAGCGTTCGAAAAGGTTAAACGAAAAACTATGGAGTCAGACTACATAGAGGGTGGAGTTAAAATGGTCAATATGCTAGAACTTCAACAGATATTTAACTTGCAATGGATCGGAAGATTGTTCAAAGAGGAACAAAACTGGACATGTTTGCCTAAATGGCACTTCAGCAGAGTATCAGACTTCCAAAATCTCTTTAAAATTAACTGCTCTAGAAAGGAATTTATTGGAAAGGAATATATAAAGAACAAGTGTCGGTTGGAAGCTTTCTTGACATACCTAAGTCAAAAATCAAGGATTCAATGAAGATTCACAGGAAAACGTGTTGGATCAAGGTCTTTTTAATAATCATCTTATTCAGTTTAAAAACAAAATGCTATTTTTCCCACAGTGGCAAAAGGCAGGCTTTAGAACACAAAGTGACATCGTTAGCTTGAATAAAAACAGACTTCTTGCTGTAGAAGAAGTACAAGAAAGGATTAACCAAAATCCAGCTGTTACAGTCTTTCAGTATAATGCGCTAGTTAATGCTTTTCCAAGGGAATGGGTCGGTTGGATAGAGACAGGTGAAGCAAATAGAGGTCTAGTAAACGAATCAGAAGCGGGACACTTCCATAGAAAACCTAATTATATAAGAAGATACTTAGAGTCTAAAAATAACAAATCGCCAGTAACAACACATGCTATCGGCTTTTGGCAAAGACAAGTAAACATTACAATTAACAAACACATGTGGTTAATGCCCAGGAAAGTCACAAAAGAAGTGCGACTACGAGAGTTGCAATGGAAAAATTTACATCATCTTTACCCAACTAATATTCTGCTGCAAAAAATGGGAAAGTGTAACTCACCAAATTGTTATCACTGTCCGGATACCCTTGATGTGTTGGAACATTTTTTCTGTGATTGCCCCCTCGTAAATACATTTTGGAAGTATGCGGAATTGAGAGTCAGTGATTTTATACACAAATCTGTCACGTTATCTAGGGATATTGTTCTTCTTGGTTGTTATGATGTTCAGACCGCAAAGGAAGAGTGTGACCTTATAAATTGGGCATTGTTAGTGGGTAAAATGTGTATCAGTAAACTGAAAAAAACGAAATCAATTACCCCCTTGGAAATCATATTTGAACAAGAGGCAAGACATAGAAAAATCTTCTAAACACACACACGCGCTCGCGCGCAAATGCGCACATACACACACGCGCGCGCGCGCGCACGCGCACACACTCACGCCACACACACACGCGCGCGCGCGGGCACACACACACACACACACACACACACACACGCGCGCGCGCGCGCGCACACACACACACACACACACACACACACACAACACACACACTCATACATTCACACACACACACACACGAACACAGATACAGTATTCTTCTTTCGCATGTGTTTATTGACATTTCGCCAAAAATTAAAGCTCCGCCATGTTAACCAAAAAATAAATAAAAATAAGACAAGAATGGACAGAAGGAAAATAATTTTTTAACAGAACCTTCCTCCTCCCCCTCCCCCCCCCCCCCCCCCCCCCCTTTTTTTTTTTTTTTTCCAACTCTTGCTTATTGCGCTTCTTGGCATTCCTCCTGCCTTCCTTGCAACCACATTTCGTTGCAAGGATAGCTTTCCGGGGAAACTGCCGACAGGTGAAATAATATGTAATGCTCTTTTCTCACCTTTTATTTTTTCTTTTCTTCCTTTTTTTTCTTTTTTTTTTTTGTTTGTTTGTCTGTTTGTTTTTTGTTCTCCATTTCCGTTCACTTCTCGCGCTGTCTTTGAGTCATTTTCGATCTTTCGTCAAGGACAGCTCAGGGAGAGGTGCTCAATGTACGGGAGGGTAGTAGGGGAAATCCAAACTTGAACACATCCCCCCTCCCACACACACCCACACCCACACACACACACACACACACATGCACACACACTTAAAATACTCAGACGCCTTACATTGTTTTAGGACTGTAACATTCATTCATGTCTTACATTATCGCTTAAATGATATTACAGAATGATTGTGTCAGCGCACCATACATCAGGTCACCAAAAAACCCAGACATTATTGTATCAAACGCACAAACATTAAAGCAAACAAGTGAATGTCCATTCTTAGCACTGCGACTCAGCATACAGAACTGCATGGCGAGTGTGGAAAAAGTTGACGTAATCTTGAATTTTAAGAAAAGTGAGAAAAGTGAGGAAAAAGAAAAGATCAGGCCATAGTGGAGTTCACAGTGCAGTTAATAAAGATCAGGTCATAGTGGAGTTCATAGTGCAGTTTATAAACATCAGGTCATAGTGGAGTACACATTGCAATTGATAAAGATCAGGTCATAGTGGAGTTCACATTGCAGTTAATAAAGATCAGGTCATAGTGGAGTTCATACTGCAGTTAATAAAGATCAGGTCATAGTGGAGTTCACAGTGCAGTTTATGAAGACTTCTTACCTTGCTGTGTTCCATCGTTCTTGCAATGAGAACCAGTTGAACTTGAAGAGAGAGAGAGAGAGAGAGAGAGAGAGAGAGAGAGAGAGAGAGAGAGAGAGAGAGAGAGAGGATTTTATTTTAACAGGGTAATGGATTAAACATAAATAATTCTCGTTACATCCAGCCCTCTGGGCAGTGAAAATGTAGATATTTGTAGTAAGAAACAAACCCAGACAATATTTCTTTAAATACAACAAAATCAATGCGTGAGAATGTGGGGAAAAAAATAAACAAAAAATGAACTGAGAGAGAGAGAGAGAGAGAGAGAGAGAGAGAGAGAGAGAGAGAGAGAGAGAGATGATGATGATGATGATGATGATGATGATGATGATGATGATGATGATGATGATCGCACTAATGACAACGTAGATGGTGATAAGTAAGGACAAAGGATTATATAGACTAGATGACAATGAAGATGATGATGATGATGGTGATGGTAGTGGTGCTGAAGAAGAAGAAGAAGAAGAAGAAGAAGAAGAAGAAGAAGAAGAAGAAGAAGATACAGTATACTCGATAGTATTTATGCTACAGAAATGTTTCTCTAATTTCTTACAAACTTTGGCAATAACGAACGAAGTGTATCTCATCTTCGTCAGACATCTAGCATAACGGACACATCAGATCGCAATAATTACAAGATTTATACCAGAATTATGTACATTGAATTATGAATTGAATCACAGAGATCCAGTCTTAACCCAGTCATTCTACATTTCAGTTTTCGGTTCAAAGTTACGTTCAGTTACTGCTTGACATCATTGTTATCACAAACACTTCTATATAAATTAAATCTTTCACTAACGCGAAGATTTTTTGTTCCAGTTTTGCCACATATACTCAATCAAACATCGACAAAACATTGCTATAAATTTAATAACATTTCTCATACCTTTATTTAAACACACATCACTAAACTATCGTCCACATAAACAAACATGAACATTTGATACCGAGTTTACCTGTCCTCTAACATAAATCATACAGCATTTTGTATGCTATTTAAAGTAATCTATGTTCATCAATATTTAAAAGCATAAATCAATATTGAATGTAGTGAAATGCAGAATTCATATTCGTGAGAAACCTGTTTGTTTCACTATACACTAGGTCATTGTAGGTTCTTAGATCTACACCAAAGTACTTTTAAGAGGAAGCAAATGAAATGATTCACAATATACAAAGGCTTGGACTAACTCTCATATTTCTGATCTTCGTGGCAAAACTGGCTGTACACGTGTATAAAAAAGTTTTACAAACAGTTCAAAGGAATTGTTATTTAGAACATACAGTTTCTGTACTATACATAACAATATCTTTTTCGCTTAGTTGGGGAGGTCTTTGCAAGCAGCAGTGAAACTCAGATGAGTGAAGACGAATATTCACAAATACTTATCAACTACAGGCATTGCCATGCCATTATATAGCCATCTATCTCTTACACTTAAATAACCTCCCTTCCGAAATACAATTATGGTGGCTTTATTCATGTTAACCTTCAATTGAAGTGATAATGCAGCATGACCCAAATTATTTAGCTATAGCTAGGGCCCCACAACAGTCTCTGACAAGAAAACAACAATATCAACTAACAGAGGAGTGAACAGCCCGAATGCACAATGTGAGAGCACAACGCTATGTTTTCATTAATCACGTGTAGTGCTAACTCATTAATAAACACAGACAGTAGTTCAGGGCTACTCGTGTCTCTGTGTGTCACTCCTGCTTTGCATCTAATGTAATCAGAAAGTTTAGAGTCACACTTTACTCCATATTTTAGATTTTGATACATATCTTTAATACACCTGAGTAACTTTCCATGTAAGCCATTTTAAGCATAAAACAGGCCATGGCAAATGTTTATAAATCGAATCAAATGCGTTTTGAAAGTCTATGAGCGCGGCATAAAGATTGCGGTTATCTGTTGTGTTTTCTGCAATTGGCAAAATACAGCTTTCTGTACTTTGTTACCCGTCCGCCTCCCTCCGTCTCCCCCCCCCCCCCCCCATCTCTCTCTCTCTCTCTCTCTCTCTCTCTCTCTCTCTCTCTCTCTCTCTCTCTCTCTTCCCCAGTTTCATTCATACATTACAAATGCATTACACTTTTTTGTCATTGACGGATTAGTGAAAGTCTTGTATGAGTTTCTTGGTTTGTTTTGATTTTTGTTCTGGATGCTTTGTAATCAGCAATATAGTATAAGACTTGCATGATACCAGCACAACGTTAGATCAGAAAAACTGAAAATGGCATCTTCATTAATACCATTCTGGTGATTTGTGTGCTTTGCATTGTCTTTCACGTGATGGCATCTGGCAGTGCTTACGTGTTTCAAGACAGCAAACTGCAGCATCCTGGCGTATTCTTCACATAGAAACACTGGAGTATCGAATACAACCAAGCGTATAAACAGGCTGCAAATTGCAACAGAGACTGAACCAGCCCAACATCGTGTAAAGCTTGTGACAACACAGAGGACTAACATCAATATATTGACACATCAGCACACTGCAGATAGTCCTAACACTAGTGTCACTAGTGTTACTGAGACACAAAACGCATCCATGAGAATTTCTGGCTTGACTGCATGTTTGGAAAACTCGAAAGTGAAGGAATTTATGATTAATGGCTCATCAGGTTATCTTCAAGGTGAAGGTACACCTTATGATGTTCAGAAATCGGTGTGTCGGTTCATAGTCTATGTACAATCTTTCAAAGTAGTGCTTTTCCGCATCCACAAATGCCTAGATGTTCGTGTCAAATTTTCTGAGCATCTGAGTGGTATTAGTAAAAATGAAGTTTCAATGAGTTGCAGTAGCTATGGTACAAAGTACAGTATGACAGACACCGTCAGTGTTGGCGTGTACTTTGACTTGCCCTCACGCTTGTTCATGTGTAAGCTATTACATATAGACAACTATGCAGACGACGACTGTCCGGCCTTAGCCATGTCTATTTCTGCTGTGAGCCGGTCTGAGAGGCAGCATTTGGAACTGCAACGTGTGTATTTGTCATCATTCGCCGGTGAGAAGAATGTTCAATGATCTACACACACGTACGCGCGCACAGGCAGGCAGGCACGCGCGCACGCACACATGCGCGCGCGCGCCACACACACACACACACACACACACACACACACACACACACACACACACATGCACAATAAACATTCTGAAACTGAACAACAACGACGACTTGAACAACAAACGCCACGCATACGCACCTTGTTGTCAACTGAAAGCATATTGTTTTATTAGGAAGAAATTCTCTCTCTCTCTCTCTCTCTCTCTCTCTCTCTCTCTCTCTCTCTCTCTTTCTCTCTCTCTCTCTCTCTTCTCTCTCTCTGTCTCTGTGTGCGTGCGTGCGTGCGTGCGTGCGTGCGTGCGTGTGTTGTGTTGTGTGTGTGTGTGTGTTGTGTGTGTGTGTGTGTGTGTGTGTGAGAGAGACAGAGACAGAGACGAGAGAGAGAGACGAGAGAGAGAGAGAGAGAGAGAGAGAGGAGCGGTTTCTATGTCTATCAATGCCTTCGTTTATTTTCTTTAAAAAAAAAATCTTTCATTTATCAAGATCTAGACGCTAAAGTAGGTGTTTAACTCATGGCAACGCAACAATAATGACTAGCAACAACATTCAGAAATCAGTCCTTCAGAAGGTAGCCAACTGTTGGAGACTTACCCCGTGATGTCGCTCAAACGCAGTCTTGTTGGTAGGCATGACAGCCGCCCCTTCTTACTACTGAGCTCTGTGGGAGTGGAAACGCAGTTTAATATCAGATGAATTGTTAACTATCAGGTCGTACCCAGTTACAAGATGATGGGGGGAGGGGGTGTTGTTACACAGGGTACATACAGAGCCCAGGACTGGGTGAGTCCACCCCGTGTTTGAAACTGATCAGAAGCTGTGTGACTCTGACTAGACCACCTGGTAATGTCATCCTCCTGAGCACTCTCAGCTGGCATAGTCAAGACACTCAGCATATAACGACCTATCTTGGTCAGTGTGGTTCCAGTCAGAAGTGTCTTAGAGAGCCCAGATCACACTACCGTCCTGTGTTTCTGTTTCCTGATGACTTTGGCCACGGGGCACACGAAGAACGTCATATGTCTTTATTCCTTTATTCTTTTTCACCGGCCAAATGCACACTGTTCAGACTTCGCTTCTCGCTCCACGCAGCAAACTTGAAACCATATCGAGTGCCGGGACGAAGCACCTGGAACTGTTCAGTGTCAGCGTGGCCTGACTTGTTCCAGCACTTTCCCTGTGATCTCACCTCTCAGTGCGTGGAGAACGAAGATGAGGCCCGCTGTCCTTACACCTCGGACAAATGTGGCCCAGGAAAGGTAAAGTTAAAACAATGGCCTCTGCAATGTAAAGTTAAAACAATGGCCTCTCAAGTAATTAACAATGCCTCTCAATGTAAAGTTAAAACAATGGCCTCTGCAATGTAAAGTTAAAACAATGGCCTATGCAAGGTAAAGTTAAAAGAATGGCCTATGCTATGTAAAGTTAAAACAATGGCATATGCAAGGTAAAGTTAAAACAATGGCCTATGCTATGTAAAGTTAAAACAATGGCATATGCAATGTAAAGTTAAAACAATGGCCTATGCTATGTAAAGTTAAAACAGTGGCATATGCAATGTAAAGTTAAAACAATGGCCCATGGAAGGTAAAGATAAAACAATGGCCTATGCAAGGTAAAGTTAAAACAATGGCTTGCAGAACGTCAAGTTAAAACAATGGCCAAAGGAAGGTAAATATAAAACAATGGCCTTTGGAGGGTAAAGTTAAAACAATGTTCTCTACCTGAGAGACCGATGACTACGTGAATTAGGCTCTGAATAATCCCCATAGCAAGGATGTGTTCACAATCTGATAGATCACGTAGTCCAATCATAAGTTAAGCTTTATAACTAAAATCGACAGAAGCAAGAACTGAAACCTTGTCTTTGATTTATTACTGTGTAAGATCTTTATTTGATATAGAGACTAATATTGTCTTTCAGCGCTACAAGTCAGACAAGAAATTCTTTCAATACCTCCCTTGCCCATCCTCCCCGTTCGTCCATGCACCATAAATAGCAGCGTCCTGTGATACGTTCTGTGCTTTGTGTGCACTTTGTATTCTGTTACAGGGAAAGAAGGATGGCAGAGGGGAGTGGGGAGTGGGCGGTGTTGGGGGTAGACGAAGCATCAGTGGTACCACACAGCTATTCTCCCCCTCGTTACTCTGCACATTGCATGTCCTTTCAATTTTGCCTTTTTTTTCATAACGCATCAAACAACGGTCTTTGTTATTGTTTCACTTCGTTGGTGAGGAATCTGGTAGCAATGTTATCAGACCGTCGAAATGTGGTAACATTGTAAGCTCTGCATATTGTCTGATATTGTCCCCTGCAGTCGGCTGGATCATAAGCGTGCAAGGAGTCATTGTTCTTTACAGCAATAGCATATGTTCTTTAGCATCAAGATACATGTCCTAATGTATGTAGAGGACACTGGGGTTTTTTTCCGGTTTCTGTGGGTCTCTTTTTACTAACTGATGACAAATTTGATTCTTGTTATTCACTTCTTTGAGCTGAGATACCCCGTTATGTAGTATATTTCAAACCTTCCCAATCCAACCTCACTCCTTTGAAGTGTTGATTTGTCATCTGTAAACTGTTAGATTTTAATGGAAAGAAAAGTGAAGTGTTATGCATTGGTTTGACAGTGTTTTTTTTTTTACATTACTCCTGTGTCCACATCATGGCAGACTCCAGTATCCTCCATCCCCCACCCAAACATCAAACACATACAATGGTGACAGTCTGACCCGAAAAGCGATTGATTGAACCTTTCATAAAGAATTCAGCTTCCCGCCACATGGAAGGTGAGTAATGTGTTGATATCAAATGGCATCTGTGTTTATTCAATACCGTTAGCATGTGTACCAGTTCCTTCTTCTGCTTTTAAAGCCGTGATGCTTTTATTGACCAGATAAGTACAGTTGTATCGAGTATCCCCAATGACATGTTTTCCACCTTTAAACGTCTGTATATTTGATTTGCTGCAATACTTTGTGATGTAAAGAGATTTGGTAGAAGAGAATGTGAGGAGGCTGGTTGATTTTCAGACGTGCATGTAAATAATGACATGTACACGTATGTGTACACAAAGATTGGCGAAATATGGGGATTTTACTTCACTCTATACTTGGGTAAAAATGCTGGCAAACTATAGGTTGCAAATAGAATTCATTTGTGCCTCCCACCCAAGCACTCTCTACTCTTCCACTCACTAGCTTCCTTGAAGCATACGTGAAATTCCAACATTTCAAAAGCTCTGTAAAGAAATGATTTCTAGTGATGACAAGCAAACATCCATACGTTCTGAAACCCATTCCAGCATCTCCTTTGTGCTCTTCTCCCCAGTCAGAATGTATCCATAAATACCCAGCTCCTACCTCCAGGCACTTTTAGCACCCTACAACATGTTTCTTTCTTACAGTGCTCTGGTCGTCCCTGTGATCGAATCTACTGTTCAAAACAATTTGCACCAGTAAGACGAAAATTTGAGAGCGAGCTGTGCAGCTGGAATTTGTCAGACAAAAATCTTCCTGTATAACAGTGTGTAAGTTCTAAACTCGTTATACTCTGCAGGGGTTGGCCACATCCAAATGATGGCCTGAATGCCCTTCTACTGTCGCCTTCTTTTTCTTTTTTCGCTGCTGTTGTAAATAGGACCTGCGATTTAGTGGATGGTTGGTCACCTCCAGACCAAGTCATCAGAGACTTTGGTCTTACTCACATAGCTACTGAACACCTGTTATAAATTAGGACATTTATTCCTTATGAAAGAAAATCTTAACGAGACAATGAACAGCAAACAGTAAAGAACGAACGAGTAGGGTAACTCTTGCTACAATGATGACTATAACTCCAAGCGAATGCTGCTTACGACATCACATCGTCCAGCAGACATACCAACACAGAGCACACAGAACAAAGGAGACATGCCCATTTATACATTATGGACTTCACTTCTGTTTCTCCCCGATGATGAAACCATTCTCAGCTGTTTCCACCGGGGTCTGTTTGGTTCTCGTCATCCTCATGCCTCAGTGTGACAATGTGAGAGCCGTTTGATGGTATCCTAGGCAGGTTTGACAATGTGAGAGCCGTTTGATGGTATCCTAGGCAGGTTTGACAATGTGAGAGCCGTTTGATGGTATCCTAGGCAGGTTTGACAATGTGAGAGCCGTTTGATGGTATCCTAGGCAGGTTTGACAATGTGAGAGCCGTTTGGTGTATCCTAGGCAGTTTGACAATGTGAGAGCCGTTTGACGGTATCCTAGGCAGGTTTGACAATGTGAGAGCCGTTTGGTGGTATCCTAGGCAGGTTTGACAATGTGAGAGCCGTTTTGTGGTATCCTAGGCAGGTTTGACAATGTGAGAGCCGTTTGTGGTATCCTAGGCAGGTTTGACAATGTGAGAGCCGTTTTGATGGTATCCTAGGCAGGTTTGACAATGTGAGAGCCGTTTGATGGTATCCTAGGCAGGTTTGACAATGTGAGAGCCGTTTGGTGGTATCCTAGGCAGGTTTGACAATGTGAGAGCCGTTTGGTGGTATCCTAGGACAGGTTTGACAATGTGAGAGCCGTTTGGTGGTATCCTAGGCAGGTTTGACAATGTGAGAGCCGTTTGATGGTATCCTAGGCAGGTTTGCATCAGGGATATGACACAGATCTGAGGATGAACTGATCTGAAAAGTGGCCATATAGCACATTTCATTCCAGTTGATCTGAAGAGTGGCCATATAGCACATTTCATTCCAGTTGATCTGAAGATGGCCATATAGCACATTTCATTCCAGTTGATCTGAAGACTGGCCATACAGCACATTTCATTCCAGTTGATCTGAAGAGTGGCCATAGAGCACATTTCATTCCAGTTGATCTGAAGAGTGGCCATATAGCACATTTCATTCCAGTTGATCTGAAGATGGCCATATAGCACATTTCATTCCAGTTGATCTGAAGACTGGCCATACAGCACATTTCATTCCAGTTGATCTGAAGAGTGGCCATAGAGCACATTTCATTCCAGTTGATCTGAAGAGTGGCCATATAGCACATTTCATTCCAGTTGATCTGAAGAGTGGCCATATAGCACATTTCATTCCAGTTGATCTGAAGAGTGGCCATACAGCACATTTATTCCAGTTGATCTGAAGGGTCGCCATACAGCACATTTCATTCCAGTTGATCTGAAGAGTGGCCATATAGCACATTTATTCCAGTTGATCTGAAGAGTGGCCATATAGCACATTTTATTCCAGTTGATCTGAAGAGTGGCCATACAGCACATTTTATTCCAGTTAATCTGAAGAGTGGCCATAAGCACATTTTATTCCAGTTGATCTGATGAGTAGCCATATAGCACATTTTATTCCAGTTGATCTGAAGAGTGGCCATACAGCACATTTTGTTCCAGTTGATCTGAAGAGCGGCCATAGAGCATATTTTATTCCAGTTGATCTGAAAAGCTGCCATATAGCACATTTTATTCCAGTTGATCTGAAGCGCGGCCATATAGCACATTCAATTCCAGTTGATCTGAAGAGTGGCCATATAGCACATTTTATTCCAGTTGATCTGAAGAGTGGCCACATAGCACATTTTATTCCAGTTGATCTGAAGAGTGGCCATATAGCACATTTTATTCCAGTTGATCTGAAGAGTGGCCATATAGCACATTTTATTCCAATTGATCTGAAGAGTGGCCATATAGCACATTTTATTCCAGTCGAGATTCCATTGAAGTACGTTTCCGTCTAAATGGTTGCCCTTGTCAGCCTTGCTGACTGACTTCTGGTTTCTGTATCTTCTTCTTTGAACTCCTCTATGACTATGTCTGTCTTGGCTTTCCTCTTTGCTTTTGACCGCCATTTCCTTTCTGTTGATCTCAGTACCACTTTCTGTGTGTCTTTCTATTTACCTGAACTTAAGGCTTGACTTTGCCAAGACTATAGCATCTCAAGCTTTCCCATCTTTGCCAGAGTTTAGCACTGGCTTGACTGATCGCACAACATTGCCTCCCAAGTCCCCAAGCGTGATTAGTAACCTTCACTTTGTGTACTTTGTTTTCATTGTCGATTGTTTTCAGGGGTAGCTTCTGCTTTGCTTGGTGACAGAAGAGCGTAACATCGGTGAAACATCAGGCAACCTTTCCCATGTCTCTGCGTACTTGATTTTGGACATATCAGCAGAGGCCAGAGCAGCAGTGGTATCAGTGAGGACAGGAGTCGTAAGTCTTGCATTCTCCAGAGTGGCCACATTGGTTTTGTTTTCCTTCTTGTGTTTTTCAGTAAGTCATCAAACCACCTTCCAAGGCACTTGACTGGCTCGTCTGTTACTGTTTGGAGAGCTTTCTTAGCTACACTGAATGTTCCTTTGACTATCACTTTTCCTTCATGCGGTGAGGGACTCCATGGTTTCTTTGTTTAATTTCACCCCAGGTGAGCGATCAAATCATCTAATTGCCTAAGTGCTATGAGTGTGATATCTAATCTTCGTGGAAGAGCAATTGCCTCATGCTTGCAGTATTTTTGAGGGATACTTTGTATCCCTTCCATGGACGTGGCTGCTCGTTGCAGCTTTCAAGATGACCCATTTGGCTACATAATCAATATTGGAGATAAAACACAGAGATTTAGCTGTGGCTTTCCTTCTCACTATTTACTTCATCCAGTACTTTTTTTTTGGTCACAGAACATTTTCTTTGATATTGCAGACGAAACCACGCCCTGGATTTCAAGTGATACTTCGTTCTGTTTTCCTAAGATGCTGTGCAAGAGTTTCTTTGTCTACTTTGAGTGTTCCAGATTTCAACCGCTCCAATAACAGTCTAATGAACCGGAAAAGGTCTCTGAAAAAAATTGTGGTTTTTCTTCCTATTGTTCCCTCGCCTCCTCACGGAGCTTACTTTGCTGAATGTTGTGTTCTGATCTCAGGTCATTTTACAGCGTCTTTTCCTCTCAAGTTCAGAGGCAGCCTCCACTCTTTAAAATGCCTTCCTCTGTTCTGTCCGTCTCTCACTGGCGTGTGAATGTTTGAGGAGGTGTCCTCAACTCTGGCTGTTTTCTTTAGTAAGTATTCCTACAGTTTGCATAAAAAATGTGTTCAAACACACAGTAAGACTGCAGATATACCTGAAAGAAGAATATCACGATACTGCAATCTTGACAATGCAGAAGGGCTTCAGTGTTTCATGAGGAAAGGTCTGTTAGAGGCGATGGAACAGAGTTCAAGGAAGGTCGTTTGGCAGATTGAGGCCATGCAGTGTCTAAGCTTCAAGATCACAAACACATGGCATGAATTTCAGTGGAACATAAGACTAGTGACAGGTGAAAATGTTTTGTTTATCCCGTGGATAGCCTTTGTTTTATCATCGTTTAATTACATTCGTGATCATCCTGCAACGACAAACTGATACCCACGTGTGTGAAATAACATAAGGTTCCTTTTCAGCTCTCACTGTCTTATTTTCCCTTCTGTCCTTTTCTTTCACAGATAGATGTTGGAGGAAGATGTTACATCTACAATGGTGGAAGAGATGACGACATTTCTCGTGTGGATGCCACCACAGAGTGCCAGAAACACGGAACTTTTCTGGTCAGTTTGCAGACTGCCCGGGAGGTGAAGGACTTTACGGAAATCATGAAATATATCTCTGATGACCTCATCCTCTGGATCGGCGTGACAGCGGTTGAGTCTGGCAGAGGGAAGGCATCCATGAATACAATGTAAACACCCATGTGATTTATCTTCAACACAATGTAAACACCCATGTGATTTATCTTCAACACAATGTAAACACCCATGTGATTTATCTTGATTATTGGTCTTTTCTTGTGCCACTCTTTGTTAATAGTCAAACGCCTCATTTGTAAAAAAAAAAAAAAAAAAAAAAAAAAACACTTGATTATGGTCAAATTGTAATAGTAGTGCAGTAAAAATTGTTTGATAGTTTTGCCAGTAGTTATTTTCTGTTTCCCTGAGAAGACTCTTTCAACGAAAGCAACAACAACAAGTGATATGTAACAATAAAGCTGAATATTTAGGTAATATACAAAGTACATAAATTAAGTGCATGAAGTAAACATCTTTGTACCTCCTATTCAGTCAGTTTCAGTTTCAGTTTCGTAAAGAAAGTGTCACAGTGTGCCGACTAGTCTACATACGCTGCATCACACCTGCTAAGTTTTGGGCACCACACTGCGCATGATTTAAAGCTGGTGGATGAATGAATTAATGACTAGGATGAGAGAATTTAAGACGACGATCTCGTGGCTACGACTTAGCAGATGTCTGACCTACGCATTATCCCGCAGCGCTGGTCAGACCTTGGATACCTATGTACCATTATTATCATTGTATGTGTGTGTAGTGAGTGTACACGTGTATGTGTGTAGTAGTAGTACTTTAGTTTTCCGTCTGTTCACATCTGTGATATTAGAGAGAGAGAGAGAGAGAGAGAGAGAGAGAGAGAGAGAGAGAGTGTCTGTGACTATGCAAGTTTATGCATAATCTGATTATGTAAGTGCATATAAATGTCCTCCTTTACATCCCTACAACATACCAGCAAATAATCTTACAGCAAATGCTTAACTGGACTACAAATTAAAGAAAAAACAACATTGAAGGCAAACTTTAAATCTGAAAAGACATCACATAAGACATGCCTGATAACGGTGGTAAATGTGCTTGAAGGGGTAAACAGTCACACAACAGATGCTTGCTGGTTATTCTTCGTTCTCCACTAATACATTTTGCTTCGCTTATATATTTAGTTTTTATGGCATCAAGTTTTAATTTATAAAATATTGAAATGACATTTCTGTATTGATACATAGTTTCCACTTGTAAATGAGGAATGCTGTTTACATGTTCATAATTAATTAAATGAGTGTTTTTATCAGCCACACTAAGCAACGCATTTTTGTAGTGTTTTCTGAATCGGCACCAGACGGTTTGCTTTAATAATTGATTGACTTCAGATAAAGAAAAGGCTATATTCAATACCATGGCGCACTTTTCATTTCTGGCTCCTCTCTTTTCGCATCTATCAGCTAGCTCATTACCCAAAATACCACAATGCGATGGAATCCAACAGAAGGGTGACATCAGTTCCTTTACATATCAAAACATGAATGAGATGGCATATTTCATTTACAGGAAAGTTATTCGAAATGGTATTTGAAAATTTTATGGATTGTAGAACAGACATTGAATCCACACAAATAACTACTTTTAATATTGATTGTGGCAAGTCAATTAAATATGACAACGACATAATAATAGCCATCATTTCAGCGACAAATATTGATCTGCCTTTTCCTAATGAATATATCTTTTCAACCTTTTGTGATGGTATAACAAAAGCAGAACCAGACTGTCTATTAGACAATACTGAACCATCTGCGTAAACTTAAGATGTTGAGGATATTTGGCTTGATTATGCATCTTTACAGAATACGATAAAATATTTGGTTGGTCAGTTTTGCTCACATCAGTGTGGTCAAGATCAAAATGTGCCCTGTTTCTTTCCCAAGCTGGAGGAGAAATCAAGGCCACCTGCGCTAATGTCTCAGAACTGACTGTTGACTCTTTCAAAAGACTTTCTGTATAAGAACCAATAGTAGAATAAGACAAAATAGTCTGAGCTCTTTTTGAATAATGAGATTCAGGTTTTATAGCAATCTCATTTTCATTCACACTTATGAGCGTTGAACATTTCATTATATATTTGGCAAGTGTTAACTTTCTATGTTCGTCTAATGGTAAAATATTAATTTCTTTATAAGTTTGGTAAGTTGAAGCATGGAACGGAAGACCTAAGCATAATTTATAGGCTTTACTATCTATGCTTGCAGCTTTTGTAACAGGTGTTTAGGGGCACTGAAGAAAGCCTCTTGCGCATAGCATAATTTTGATCGGATCAGTGATGTGGCTAAATGTTTTAAAGTGTTTATATCCTGACACCAACTTTCTTTACTGATAATTTTCAAAAGTTTAGTGGTTTTCTAGCTTTGTTCAGAAGGTACTGAATATGAAAGTTCCATGTTAATTTGAATGTTAAATATACTCCCAGAAATTTAACTAAAGGTTTGTAATCAAGTGTAACTGCATCCATTTTAAAAGAGGGCAAATCGTTTGTTTCGGCGCCATTGTTAAATAACACCATATATGTTTTCTCACAAGAAAATATTAGACCATTCCGAAACATGTATCTACCAAGACTGTCTAATTCACATTGGTAAATTTTCTTGTGATAGGGTCTAGTTGCAAAGCGAGAGGACTGCAGGCGGAAATCTAAACAAATCTTAAATAAATGTTAGCGAACCGCCCAGAGAACGTGGACAAACGAGTCACAAGACGAAACACAACTAGTTTCGACCTCTTAGGTCTTCATCAGGTGAGACATTAACGAATAAAACAATGAAAATTCACTTGTACACGACTAAAAACGTATGTTAAACGAAATACGGATCAATGATTAACAGTATACAATGATCGAAAGACGTATACACGATAACAATCACACACACTGATGACGTAAACAGAAATACAATACAACGAAGGGTAGCAGTCAGTATGAATCAAAATAGATCTAGTTGCAAAGCGAGAGGACTGCAGGCGGAAATCTAAACAAATCTTAAATAAATGTTAGCGAACCGCCCAGAGAACGTGGACAAACGAGTCACAAGACGAAACACAACTAGTTTCGACCTCTTAGGTCTTCATCAGGTGAGACATTAACGAATAAAACAATGAAAATTCACTTGTACACGACTAAAAACGTATGTTAAACGAAATACGGATCAATGATTAACAGTATACAATGATCGAAAGACGTATACACGATAACAATCACACACACTGATGACGTAAACAGAAATACAATACAACGAAGGGTAGCAGTCAGTATGAATCAAAATAGATCTAGTTGCAAAGCGAGAGGACTGCAGGCGGAAATCTAAACAAATCTTAAATAAATGTTAGCGAACCGCCCAGAGAACGTGGACAAACGAGTCACAAGACGAAACACAACTAGTTTCGACCTCTTAGGTCTTCATCAGGTGAGACATTAACGAATAAAACAATGAAAATTCACTTGTACACGACTAAAAACGTATGTTAAACGAAATACGGATCAATGATTAACAGTATACAATGATCGAAAGACGTATACACGATAACAATCACACACACTGATGATGTAAACAGAAATACAATACAACGAAGGGTAGCAGTCAGTATGAATCAAAATAGATCTAGTTGCAAAGCGAGAGGACTGCAACACACTTAAAGAAAAATCGCAATCAGGCACTCCTGACCTCTCAACTCTAAGAACCTAAATCAGAACATAATGCCGGCCCCCCAATTCCTCTCCCGTACACATGCCAGTTTTCACCAGTCCATTCATTTTCTGCCACCTATCATCCAGCCATTTGCACTAGGATATGCTAAAACACAGTTTCAGAAAACGAAATCTGCATCTCATCTCAACTTTCTAAAACAATGCATTCGACTGCGAATCACCCCTCGTGGCTTCTCACTTTCTCACACCCCATCCGATCTTCATAACACCGCTCTTACCACTACCACTACAAGAATTCTATTCCAAGCCAGCCGTAGACTCATGTTGGCACATATCAAAACACTCAATTCATCCCTGGAATCTCTCTCCCGTCTTCTTCAACATTTCAAACAACAAACCACAATCATCATGCCCATAGCCATTGCTTCAACACTCAGACAGCTCATCCATACTCACAACCAGCTCATTCACAATCACTGCTACCAGATTAAGCAAGACAAGTTATCAAAATTACGAAACAAACACGAGGCAAACCCAGACCAGTTGAATCCCCCTACACACAAAACTGACCCTTCTATCACCCATGAGCAACACCGCCACCTTGTTCGCTGCATTCCTGATAATCTGACTCTCACCAATGATGAAAGATCAGTCCTGGCAAAAGGTCTGAAATTTATTCCCATTCAGCCTGCCACCAATAAATATCAAAACCACGTTGATGTTGAAAGATTCTTTAGAAAATTAAGATGGATGGCTGCACTTGACGGTGTGCCCAAGCCCCCTCTACCAGACAGCTCAGACATTTTTACCCACCTTTTTCGAACTCCAGTGCTTCGCCAGCCACCTCTTGACAAATCCACTGAAGTTGAACTCTACATCAAAAAGTGTAGAAAAGAAATCTCTCAAGTTAAATCCAAACCTGTCCGCAATTCCAACCTCTCACGGGATGAACAAAAAGCCCTTGAATCACTGAGACAAAGACAAGACATTGTCATCAAACCAGCAGACAAGGGTGGTGCAGTGGTGGTCTGGGACAAACAGTTGTACATAAAAGAAGCACACAGACAACTGTCAGACACAAATTTCTATACACCACTCACAGCATCACCCCTCCCCCAACACCAGAAACTCATCTCAACCACAGTTAAACAAGAAATCAAACATAACAACTTACCGAAGACAGCCAAACTCCTCATAATAACAGACACCAAACAACCCACCTTCTACCTGCTCCCTAAAATACACAAAACCAATACTCCCGGCAGACCCATAGTATCTGCATGCAGCTGCCCTACAGAACACATTTCACAGTACTTAGACTCTCTCCTCCAACCCATAGTACAAGGCCTCCCCACATACCTCAAAGACACTACACACACACTCAACATGATTAATTCATACAACACAGATCCCACTTTCAAACCCAGCCTCCTCTTTACCCTTGATGTCGTCTCTCTCTACACTTCCATCCCTCATGCTGATGGACTGAAGGCCCTCGCATTCTTTCTTAACAAACGGCCCCCCAACCAACAACACCCTCCCACAGCTACACTAGTCAGACTTGCAGAATTAGTCCTCACCCTCAATACTTTTGAATTCAACAACCACACATTCTCACAAATCAGTGGTGTTGCTATGGGAACCAAAATGGGACCATCCTATGCCTGCCTCTTCATGGGACACCTAGAACACCGCCTACTAACCTCTTACACAGGCCCAACACCAGAGCTCTACAAAAGAATACATAGATGATGGATTGGGAGCCACATCCATGCCAGAACATGACCTCCAGAATTTCCTCAACTTTGCACAGACCTTCCATCCATCCATCCAGCTGACCTACACCATTTCACAGTCAGTTAATTTCCTGGACATCACTATCTCCCTCAAAGATGGACTGCTTCAAACCTCAGTCTTCTACAAACCTACTGATGCGCACTCATACCTGGACTACACATCTTCCCACCACCAGTCCACTAAAAATAGCATTCCATATTCTGAATTCCTTCGCCTACGCAGACTGTGCTCTAGCGAAGAGGATTTCACTATACAAGCAGCCAAAATGTCTGATTTTTTCACCAACCGTGGATACCCTAGTGCCGTGATCAGTGATGCTCTCAGCCGCACTGCAGCTAAATCCAGAACATCTACTCTGGAAACTAAACCTCCCAAAGAGACAGACAGACCCACTGCCTGCCTTCTCTTCCATCCTCACAATCTGCCCATCTGCAGGATCCTGAAGTCTAACTGGCACATAGTAGAAAATCATAAACCTGCCTTTGAGACCACACCAATGATCACTTTCAAACGTGACAAAAACCTCAACGACCTACTGGTGCGCTCTAAGCTGAACAAAATCTCAACACCTAAGCCACCAGGTACTTTCCCCTGCTCAAAACCCAACTGCAAAATCTGCTCTCTCACCAAACCAGACACCATCCTACATGGCCCCACAGGCTCTTTCACTATTAAACGCACTTTCTCCTGCCAGAGCCACAACATTGTGTATGCCATCCACTGTCAGCTGTGCGGTAAGATCTATGTAGGTGAGACATCTCGCACACTTGAGACGCGCATCTCTGAACACCTGGCCGACATCCGCCACCATCGGCCCAAACCAGTCGCTCTACACTTCAACCATGCCCAACACAACATCAACCATGTCAAAGTCTTGGCACTTTGGCAATCTAAGAGTGACAGCTTGGAACGCCTTATGCAGGAATCTCATCTCATTGCCAAACTGGGCACCATCCACCCTCATGGCATCAACGTCCAAAAGTAGTATGTACCATTCCATCTCTGCAGCTCCAGCCTGAAATATCCCCCACCTACACACACCCATACCACCCTACCTCCCTCTGTTTACCTCAGACATAGGTTGCAGCTATCATCATCTTCCCTTTTCCTACACTCTCTGAGTCTCTCCATTTGCTACATCAATCGACTTACTCCCCCCTCCCCCTGCCCTAGTAATGATGTGTGTAGGGGTGTTGGTGGATATGGCGGTTGCTGGGGGTGGAGGTGGGGGTAACCAAGGAATAAGGCTGATATTACAAATGGAACACACACACACACACACACACACACACACACACACAACACACACACACTCACACATACACACACACATAATAAATAGAATGCTGGCTCCTTTATCGTTGGTCGTGAAAGGGGGGAGGGGGGCGGAGAGAGAGAGAGAGAGAGAGAGAGAGAGAGAGAGAGAGAGAGAGAGAGAGAGAGAGATTGTGTATAGGTGTGAATATGTTGCCCCTCCCCCTCCCCCAGTTAGTACGTAAACCCATCCCCTTCTTCCCTCCACCCTCATAGCATCTACACCTTAAAGTAACATGTACCAACCCACCACTTCAATCTCAGCCCATAATATCCTCCCACCACACACACACATACTACCTTATCTCCCACTATTCACCTCACACAACTTATAGCTATCTTATTTATGCATTTATTATCATTTTATTATTATTATTATTATATTATTATTTATTATTATTTTTTTTAAATTATTATTATTATTATTTACTGATTTTTTAATTTATTATTATTTTTAATGTTTCATTTATTTATTTATTTGATTATTATAAAAATGTATTTTCTAAATATATTTCTGTATCATGCTTTCATTACCTTAACCTTCACTATCGTTGTTAGCAGTATCATTCAGTAATACTATTGCTAGTATTGATACTACCACTGGCATTGACATCACGAACGCCTTCGCCTCTGGGACTGTTGCCACGGCAACCCTGCTGGTTAAGAATCCTCTAACCCACTCTCCTTTCTCCCATACCCATACTTATTGACACAGATTGGTAGTAATCTTGTCCCTTTTTTTTCTTTTTTTTTTTTTCTCTCAGTATTTTGACCATTATTAGTATTCCTATCAGTAATATTATTATCTTCATTACGACTTTGACTCGCTCACTATTTCCCTTCCAACAGCCTCGTTCTCATTCAACGCTTTCTTCCTTGCGCTGAACCCTACGAAGTGATCTGAAGCGATCAAAGCTAAGTGAATTTTCATTGTTTTATTCGTTAATGTCTCACCTGATGAAGACCTAAGAGGTCGAAACTAGTTGTGTTTCGTCTTGTGACTCGTTTGTCCACGTTCTCTGGGCGGTTCGCTAACATTTATTTAAGATTTCTTGTGATAGTTAAGTGTTCTTTTAGGGGCATTTTTCCTTATTGAAGCATTCATCCATATGCACAGATCGTCAGTATACTGCACAGCCGTGATATTTTCACTTATATAATTAGGAAGATCACAGAGTAAAATGTTAAACAACATTGGAGCTATCACAGAACCTTGTAGAATTCCCATTTGTAATGATTTAAATTCAGAGTACGTATTTTCTACTTTAACTTGTAACTTTCTGTCTTGAACAAATTCTCTAATGTAATAATAAAGATTGCCAGATAGACCTATGTTTTTTTTAATTTGAATAACAGTCTGGCATGCCAAACACTATCGAAAGCTCTTTTGATATCAAAAAATGTAGCTAAACCGCTTTTTCGTTTTGCAAATTGGTTTTTAATCTGTGTCGTTATTTTAACTGTATGATCAATGACTGATCTTCCTTTTCGAAAACCGGCTTGATTGGGTGGAATTACATCATATTTATCACAATAATAACCAATCTATTCAGAACTATTTTTTCCATTAGTTTTGAGACATGAGAGGTTAAAGCTATTGGTCGATAGCTGTTTATATTTGTTGCAGATTTACCTTGTTTTAATATGGGAATTATTACTGACTGCTTCCATATACCTGGCATAATACCCTCTGACCAAATCTTTTAAAATATTGTTTGCAAAAATTTTATGAAATTAGTTGGTAAGTGTTTCAACATATCATTTGAAATTGCGTCTAACCCTACAGATGATGTTTTGTTAGTTAATGAAAAAACAGCATCATTCAACTCATGTATTGAAATAGGTGCATTGACAAAAAGGTCACTATCTGCATGTGGCTCATCATAAGGATATTTCTTTTCTTCCTCTTCTCGAAGCTGTCTACATTCTGGTGAAAGACTTTCCATTCGCATTGTCCTTGAAAATGTATCAGCATGCTTCTGCCTTTTCCGCTGAAGTTGGAAATTTGTTATTATCCAGTTTAATGGGACATTGAGGAAGATCTAACCCATGTTTCATGTCCCGAAATTTGTTCCACACTTTCTGAAAATCTTTATGTTGAGAAACCTCCTTGTCACTGTGACGTCAACATAAATTATGACGTCAACTTGAAATGACATAGGTAACTACATGACGAAAATAATAATTTTTAACGAGAGGAGAGAGCAAGAACAAACGGCCGAGGCTTAGGTGTCCAGCCTACTTTAATTTGTTTTAATCGTCGTTTTCTCCGTAGTGATACTATGTGGAGAGGCTGACTTTCAAGTCAGTAGTGCGTCGATGTTCACTGTGTATGTGCGATACTTCTGATGACGGTACCAGCGAAATATGTACCAGGAAATTTATTTGTTATAAAAATGTTGTGAATGCTGTGTCGCCGAGAGTGACTTAAAACTCCTGCAAGAATATTTGTGTGCTCTAATTGTACCACCTCGTGTGTGTCGGTGGGCTGAGTTTATTGATGTGAACATTGTAATATCAATACACGGAGAAGCTAAATTTTGTTTTAGATCAACAATACGTCAAAGTTTATTGTGTGCTATGGGACTTTGCTGAAATCGTGTTCGCCGGGGATTCAATACTGATTGCTGTGCTTGTGAATCTGCGGTTCTTCTTCTGTGGATTACTGTGCCTTGTGAATCTGCAGTTCTTCTACGGTTTACTGTGCCTTGTGAATCTGCGGTTCTTCTTCTGATAGTTCGACGTAATATATTGTGCTTTGCTGTGTTGAGACCGTGTTTCTTTTCATCGCTTGTGTTTGTGAACGGCTGTGTTTACCGTGTCGGGACCTTGGTTATCCTAATTCGTCTTATTTTAGTGCTGTAGACTGTGGCTTGGGTACTGTGGAACCGAGTGCGTTGACTGTATATGTGAGACACTGTGGACGGCGCCGGCGAGATCTGTGAGTTATATCAAGATACGTAATATGATACGCTGATATCTGATACTTGAAGTGTCTTATGTATTGATGTCTTAACTGACGTGAATTGATCTGTATACTATGTAGTAGCATGTACTGATTTTGTAACAATTCATATTGATGGTTCAGGCAGCATATAAAAAAAGAAAATCTAACTCGTGTGTTGCCTGGCTATCCATGTTCGTATGGTGTGGGTGTGTGTAGGGGAAAAGTCGTACACGCATTCAAACTTTTGAGAGCGAGAGTCAGACAACAAAACACGCACCGCACACCATCCGTAACAGTCACAGAAAGATGACCAATATAATCGTTTGGCTTTGGCTACAACTCTGTTTGAATATGCGTTGGCTTCCTTCATTTCTTCGTGTGCCTTTTCTATCCTACAGGAATGTACACTTGAATCAGTCAACATTTGATGTTTTTCTTTTTTCACTTCCTCAGACTTAATTTTAAGGTATGCTTTATATTTCTTTTCTTTTTTCTTTTTTTTTTTTTTTGTTATTCACGGCTTCTTCACAATCTTTTGTCCACCACACATTTCCAGTACGATTTGTTTTTCTATTGATTCTACATTTAGGAATAGTTTCATTTGCGGCAGAAAGAATAATTTCATTAAATTTACTATATAAAACATTTATATCATCTTCATTGTCAAAAACATCATCTGCATCAACGTGACAAAGAATAGACGAAAATTTATTCCAGTCCGCAAATTTGTAATTGTATTTGGGTATTTTATCTACTGGAAAATTTGTTATTTCAGAATGTTTATTTAATTCAATCTTTAGCGGAAAGTGATCACTTCCAAGAGTGTCTCGATACGTTTGCCAGATGCAGTCAAAAGCTAACTGTGGAGAAATCAAGGACAAGTCAATGGCACTTGCTCTGTGGGTAGAAATATCTGGTATTCGAATGATGCTACCATCATTTAGCAAGCACAAAGATGAGTCCACCACATTTTCAATGAAGCGATTGCTGGTTATAGTTGAGCAGTCTTTATCCCAAAATGGAGAGTGGGCATTAAAGTCTCCACCAACCAGCCATTTTTCATTAGAATCTTTAAACGAATGTAGCCACTCAGTGTTTCGATCATTCGGTCCTTTTGGCAAATAAACTGAGACAACGTTTAGAACATTCTTGTTATCAATTCTAACACTTGCCGCACAAGAATATAAGTCTGGTTGATCTGATGGAACTGGTGATGGGCATAAAGAATAATCAATGCCTTGACGGATGTAAATAGCACTGCTTATTCTTTCTTTTGCATTAGAAACTTGATTATGTACTGGTGGATAATAGAAGTTAGGCATCTGGGTAATTTTGTTTTGCACACATTTAGAGACTGCAATATTAAAATGAGATACTTAAATTTAGAAGATGCTGAATAAGATATGATTCATTTGTAATTATTGATTTGGCATTCCACTGTAAAATGGTAATCATATCAGGTGATCTATCAGGCATGTCTCCAAAATAACACTGCTAGAGCTAATACAAATTTCTAAATAACTAGCTACACCCCAAAAACAAAACAAACAAAGAAACTGTATGCAAAAGAGAAAGATGAGGAAACAACAAAATAACAAATGATTGTTTAGAACATTATCAGATATAAAGTGATTGTTTAGAACAATATATCAGATATAAACAAAATCAAAACTGTCAATAGGCGTACAACAGTCCACACTACTAGATGTCCATCAAAAGTGTCTGGCTGACGGTAATGCAAAGACTGCACAGTTTATTTGTTCTGTGTCAGTACCAGTCTCTTAAGCAGTCGTA
The DNA here is from genome assembly GCA_033310375.1 of Conus canariensis. Lineage (NCBI taxonomy): Eukaryota > Metazoa > Mollusca > Gastropoda > Neogastropoda > Conidae > Conus > Conus canariensis. The sequence goes on from CM065743.1 coordinate 9,551,524, forward strand.
CATATTCCACCACCGTCCCTGTCGACTTTCAACAAAGAAGGGCTGTCTTGAAGGGGGCAGGTAACGCTGCATGGGTGGTGGGGCCAGGGGTCGTCTGGATGTTTTCCTGGGTGTGCTCCAAATGAAATGCCGTACGTGTCCGCCCAGGTTGCCTGCTAGGACACTGGTCCCCTCTGGTGTTGGGGTGTAGACCGTCCTTCAGTGTTGTGTGTGTGTGTGTGTGTGTGTGTGTGTGTGTGTGTGTGTGCGCGCGCGCGCGAGTGTGTGTGTGTGTGTGTGTGTGTGTGTGTGCATGGAATTGAGGGCACAGGCCCATGTGTGCGTACCATTGTATGCAGTGCGCGTGTATGTGTATGTGTGTGTGTACGTGCGTGCGCGCGCCCACGCATGTGTGTGTGTGTGTGTGTGTGTGTGTGTGTGTGTGTGTGTGTGTGTGAATGTGTATTCTTGTGCGTGACCTGTGGGCTTTTTGTGTGAGTATCCTCCTGCACATACGCGTCTGTGCATATACGTGTACATGTTTGTGTGCAGGTATGTGTGCCTATAGATATGGACGTAAATTCATATGTGTGTGTATAATGTGTGTGTGCGTATGTGGTATTGCAATTCTGTATGCGTATGTGAATGTGCCTGCGCCTTTGATTGTTAGTGCGAAATGAACGATCAGAAGATGACATCGTAACAAGAGTAAAAACATGAACAGCAAGAACCACACACACACACACACACACACACACACACACACACACACACACACACACACACAGAGAGAGAGAGTTGCAGGGTCCTTGAGAGTTTCAACGTTTTATCTCAACTGGCGTGTGTTTGATCATTTGTGTCTTAAAGACCCAGTGTTAGTATGCCCCATCTCTAGGAGTCTTTGCAGTGTTGGCCTTGAGATTATTCCAATATATACTACGCACAAAAAGTTAAGGATCGGTATGTGAAAACAGGTGCGTAATAAACTCAGTTCGCTACTGTTACTTATTTCTTAGTCCAGCCAAATTGTCATGAATTCTTGTTCAGCTGTAAGTGGGCGATGTTGTGTTAGTGCGAAAATTGCACGGGATTCTCTACTACTGAGCTGGGCCGCAAACGGAAAAGCGGAAACTTGCGAAAAATGACCTTGTTGTGGACCGTTCTGCCTGAACACATTGCACTTGCCAGATGGAAAAACCATTATGCACGTGCAAGCACTGCTGTTTATGTGTGAGATGCTGTCGCTCGCTTGGCTATATAAGAAGACATTCCACCAGTAGTAGGCCTGATCTGACAATGCCTCCACGACGAAAATTAAGCGAGTTGGATAGGGGACGAGCTGTTGCATGGTTCCAAGATGGTGTTCCCAAGCGAGAAGTGGCCAGGTGACTTCATGTGTCCATCTCGGTCATTGTCCGACTGATTCAACGCTTCACAGCCACTGGGATTGTCCATGAAAGACGCAGATCTGGTCGACCGAAGAAGACAACCCCACGTGACGATCGTCTCATTGAACGACAAGCCCTGCAGACAAGAACAGCCTCTTCCAGCATAATTCAAAGGCAGTTCAGGGTGGCTACTAACATCAACATCAGCCAGCAGACCATACGGAACCGCCTACATGGGTTTAATCTCCGTTCTCGTCGCCCAGCAGTACGGCCACGCTTAACTCCAGCCCATAGGGCAGCACGCCGCGCCTTCTGCGCACGTCACGTGAGGTGGACACGTCAGCAATGGTCCCAGGTCCTGTTCAGTGATGAATCACGCTTCACCCTTCACCACAACGATGGCCGACTGAGGGTCTGGAGGCGCCCAGGGCAATGCTTTACTGACGCCACTGTCCAAGAAAAGGTGGCCTTTGGTGGAGGTTCTGTAATGGTCGGGGGGGGCCTTCAGCCTTCACCACAGAACACCCTTGTATCATGTACAGGGTAACCTGACTGGCATCCAATACCGGGATGAGATCCTTCGACTGCTGGCTGTGCCTACACTGCAGCAGATGGGACCGAGGGCTGTCTACCAGGATGACAATGCTCGCCCCCACAGGGCAAGGGTGGTCAACGACTTCCTGCAGCAGTCTGGAGTCAACAGAATGGAGTGGCCAGCATGCAGTCCCGATCTCAACCCGATTGAGAACCTCTGGGATGAGCTGGATCACAAAGTGAGGAGCCACCCCCCTCCCAGGGATGCCCAACACCTCTACCAGATGCTGCAGGCTGAGTGACAGGCGCTTCCACAGAGGATCTTCACCAACCTGGTCAACTCGATGAGGACTCGCTGCGTCGAGTGCCAGAACAGCCATGGTGGTTACACGCGTTACTGAGCTTTTGGGAGCATTAGTATGCCCTGTCTTGTGATTTCAATGACTTTGGGAAATCAAATTTGGATACGTACCCACTTTAATCAAATTTACACACCAAACGATTGCTCGAGATTAAAGGCAATTGTGTATCGTTATCACTAAAGAATGGAATTAAATGTTGGCCAAACTTCAACGCATTGACTTTCTTATTTTGACAGTTATGAATGTTTGTGAAAGTGATCCTTAACTTTTTGTGTGTAGCTTATGTTTGTTTGGTGATGTTTCTTCCTCTTGCTTTGAGTCTAGATGTGTAACCACTTCCTCTCCTGATATTCAGCTCTCAGAGATGGTACATGGTATAGTGGATTTGCTCTTGTTTTGTTTTTTTGTTTGTTTTGTTTGTTTTTGTTTGTTTTGTTATTTTGTTTTTTGTTTTTGTTCTTTGTTTTTTCAGGTGATTCGTTGGATTTATCACATTAGATCGGCCGAGCTGTGATCTAGATTTTATCGTGGCCTTGCGTGCCAGTGTGTCTGCTCCTTCATTCCCTTTAATACCTGCATATCCTGGGCAGTATATCTATGTAAGTTTCTTTGACGGAAGGTTGCGCATTACTTCATGCCAAGCAGGGCCTCCCATTCCACTCTCGGCTTTTTAAAGTAGGCTCACGGAATCAGTCAGTATCATGGCTTGTTGAGTTTTAAACTAGTCTGTGGAATAGAGCCAGTTGTGTCCTTGTGTCACTGCTTCTATCTTCTTTGTTAGACCTGACGTTGTTAAACTGTGTGCACCATTGTGTTCCTGGATAGTTCGGCCATTTTGCTTCTCTGTGTATACACACCCTGTCTTACCTTTAGTGACAAAATGGTCAGCGTACATTACAGTATCTTCTTTTGTGCCAAGGTTTTCCACCTGCATCTGAATTTCTACGTTGTTTTTGCCTTCTGACCATTCTCTACAGTGTCTTTCAAGCTCTGGAGTGATGGCAATTTGGTAGAGGTGTTTGAAGTGATCTGGATTTTTTTCCCCATTTCTTCGTTTCTTTTAGCTCGTTAACTGGCACACAAACTATATATTGTCCTCTGCCTGTCCCATCCATGAGTTTCCACGCCCTAGGTCAGTGCCTTTTGTTTCCTTGACTACAATGTGTAGTGGGTGTCGGGGATTTCCATGCGCTCTGAAATATGCATGTTCTACCTTGTGTTTTGCCTGCATTGAAGGAAGGTCAAGTAGCTAACGCACACTTTCAACTGGTGTATCCTTCATGGTTCCTAAGACTAATCTTATTGCTTCGTTTGGAATATTTTCTGATTCAAGAAGATTGTTCTTGGACAATGATATCAATCCTAATCTATATACTGGGAACAAATGCGTGATATAGTCGGTACAGATGGCACTGTTTAATGCCTTTACCTGCTATAGCTTTCACGGGAGACAGGCCCTTTTAGCATATAAAAATAGTATTCTCAACATGTTTCAAATGGTCATCGTTCTGTCAAAACCTATACAAAAATAGCATAAGTTGTCAGTTGATTCAATTGGTATTCGCCTGAAGGAAACTGGTTAGGGCAATTGTCCCGATGTCTTGTGCTTGAGAGTGCAGACAATGTCTGGGCTTTGGTAGGGTTCATGGACGATCCAGTTTCTTGACACCACTAAGATATGTTGTTCATCTGCTGCTGATCTGTTATTCAGTTACACACACACACACACACACACACACACACACACACACACAAGACGAAGAAAAAACAGTACTTTTCTTGCTTGTGCAGCCTCAGCATGTAACAGTGGCATTGGGTTTGGATTTCCTGTTGGTTTCCTCAAAATGCCCTGAAGACTCTAATCTGTGCTTTTGTCCTGTCTATTGTAATTCCCTCCTTGCCGGTTGTCCCTTAACGCTCATCTCTAAACTTCAAAAAGTTCAGAACAATGCCGCCCGTCTGATCTCCCGCTCCTCTAGATCTGATCACATATCACCAATTCTGTCATCCTTACACTGGCTCCCAATTCAGTCTCGCATTGACTTTAACGTTCTCCTCCTGGTTTTCAAATCACTGAATAATCTGGCTCCCTCCTACCTCTCTGGCCTCCTCCTTCTCTATGTTCCGTCTCGCAACTTACGCTCATCCACCGATTCTCGTCTGCTTCGGCTTCCCTCCGCTCGCCTGAAAACTTCAGGCAAACGATCTTTCTCTTACCAGGCACCTGCTCTGTGAATAGTCTCCCTTCTTCTTTGCGTAACACGGACTCTTTAGAGACTTTTAAAACCTCCCTACAGACACATCTTTTCCCTCGGACTGATTAACGATATCCACTTACCACTGCGCGCGTGTTTGCTGGTGTTGAACGCGCTCGTGTGTCTGTCTGCGTGTGTGAGTTTTTTATGTGTGTGTGTGTGTGTGTGTGTGTGTGTGTGTGTGTGTGTGTGTGTGTGTGTGTGTGTTTTGTTTTTGTTTTTGTTTTTTTTTTTGGTTTGTTTCTTTTTTCGGCGGTGTGTGTGTGTGTGTGTGTGTGTGTGTGTGTGTGTGTCTGTCTGTCTGTCTGTCTGTCTGTCTGTCTGTCTGTCTGTCTGTGTGGTGTGTGTGTGTGCGCGCGCGCGCGCGCGTGTGTGTGTGTTGTGCGCTTTGAATTAGAATTATGATTTTATCATGTTTTTCTGTAATATGCGCTTTGGGCTCTTGCGAGGTAAAGCGCTCTATAAATATCCTTTTACATTACATTACAATACAAACAAATACATTTTACACAGAGATAAATCATGCTTGTTATTAATTACTGAAAACTAGCACACTGTAAACTTAGTTGCAAAGTGAGGCGATTGCAGGCGGAAATCTGAACAAGTTTGACTCAACACCCATTCAGCGCCGAATTGGATGAAGATAAGTGATTGCTCGTTCTTCATTTTCATTGTCGTGAGTTGCTCATCTTGCCTGAAGAAGACAACAGGGGTCAAAACGCGTCGTGTTTAGTCTTGTGATTCGACTGTCTACGTTTTTTTGGGGCGGAGCTTTAGCAATAATTTATCAAATTTGTTTAACACACTGTCGGAAGCTCTGAGAGAGAGAGAGAGAGAGAGAGAGAGAGAGAGAGAGAGAGAGAGAGAGAGTTGCCTTCTATGATGCATATTTTCTGCATTTGTGTACAAGCTTTTTTCAGTGTCTCATTCCACAAGAACTGTTGCAGATACGCAGGGACTTTACGCTGGGAGTCTAGTGCTGTGGTTCTCTACCTGCCTAACAGATTACGTCTGAGCAGAGGCTATTGGCATACATGTGTTTTATGGAACACCTCTGTCCACAGCTTTCAGACAACGTGGTGTAACAATGCGGTCAATGGCTTTGTGTGTGAACTCCCTCTCCCTTCAGGTCATCGCCACGTCAGCAGACCCGTCACACTCCCTGTCCTGAGCAGGGTGGCCACGTCCAGTGTTCGCCTTGAAATCTGTCCCATGCAGCATCTGACTCACCAACTACTGGCCTGTGATGTGACAAGTCAGTGCAGGGAATTGGACAGCACAGGTATGTGGTACAGGGCGACTTGCAGAATGTCCCAGGGACTGACACAGCCCTACTTTCATTGTGACATATCCAGGGAGTTCGTGCCTTACAGTCTGGTGTGTGATTTTCAAGACGATTGTTTAGACAGACGTGACGAAGACTTCTGTGAGCATCCTGCGTGCAAGGAAGGCATGATGGACTGTGGACAGGGACAGGTTCGTGTTTTTATGGTTTCAGAGAACCTGTCCCTTTCTTTAAGCGTCAGCTACACCAGCTGTCATTTTTACCCTGAACCAATCAGAACATCGACATATGGGTGTCACTCTGCCACATGATTTTCTTAACTGTCTTACATCCCTTAAGCCCTCGTTGACTTCACTCACACATCTACAAGTGGATGTCACTCCACCACATCATTTTCTTAACTGTCTTGCATCACTTACGCCCTCATTGTATTTACTCCCATGTCGTTTATTATGCTGCCCCGTATAAAGCCACACATGGGTTCGATCTCTAACAATGTCAACAAGAGCAACAGTCTATTTTCAGATTTTTTTTCTCTACTGGATTTCTTCCTACCTTAGTTTCTTTGTCTCTTTGTTTGTTTGTTTTGTTTGTTTGGTTGGTTGCTTGGTGTTGTTTTTTTTCGTTTGTTTGTTCGTTCGTTTGTTTACTTACACAGATCCTCTAATAAAGACATAAATCAGCTCCGCTACTTCGTGTTCAGAGTGCATGAAATCGTCAGAAACCTTGTCACACACCGCTTGGTCACTCTGCAGATGGTGGGAATGAATTCACCACCAACAGGGTAGTGTCAAGTAAACTCTTGTTGTCACGTGACCGTGCACAAATGGCACAGCTCCATGTGACTGGTGCTGGCTTTTCTTCGGCATTCTTTTTGACGTGGGACTGGCCTACATAATAAAAGAACCTTGCTGGGTCTATTACTATTGTTGTTATTAAAGTGTATATTTTTGCCATCAGTGACAAGATGGTCGAAGACCATGTGATATTCTCACCATGGGCCCAGACCCCAAATTTCACATATCGGTATCATCTGGGTGGGCACGTTCTGGTTGCTATTTTCTACTAGCTGTATGTCTGTAGTTTATGTTTTGATGTGATAACCACTGTAGAGTGGTAGCTTAGTAGTGGCTATCACCCCCTGAATAACCCTACCCCTTACATACCAAACACAATTACGAGTTATGACATCTGTAACATTACAGGGTGATGTTGTTTCATAGTGATGAATAAGAAGCAAATAACAATCAGAACATGTTCCAGGAACATTAATGCTGTAACACTATCATGTGTCCATAAAATAGAACAAAAAACAATGCATAAGACAATTCTTGACTGATTTGAAAGGTTCAAATCATTTCAGCAACCATCTGCATCCAAATGTTTTAATTTTGGTGATAGAAGGGATTCATTAGAATATTGTCTGAAAATAATGCAGGTGTAATTCACACATTTCAGTTCAGCAAAGAGTTCCGCATGCTTGCTACAGCGCAATCAGCAGACAGGGCCAAGTAACAACTTTCAAAGTTCATCGTCAACATCTTATCACTGTCACTGTTTGAGTCTGCAAGCCGAAACTGAGGGTCATCATTTTGCTTCTGGTTGCTGCAGGTTTGAAGTTTGCAGAGATTTGTGCAGTGTAGCCCACTGGCAAGGCAGGAGCAGTTGGGCAACACACAAGGGGCGCGTACACTTGCAGGCAAGAAGCTCCAAGACCATCTCTGGTGCAGGCTGTGTGCGCATCCAGTGTATGGCTAGCTGGTCACCTCCATCATTGATCCATCCACGCTCTGTGGGATCTGGTACAGCAGGCTGACTCTGCAGGGAGCACCTCCAAATTGCAGCCTGGTAGTTGGCTCGAAGGACGTGCTGGACAGGCATTCTCTGCGTGGAGGAAGTTGACTGGACTTGACTTCCCCACGTTTGGCACAGAATAGCTGGTAGCGCAGTTCATTCACTTCTGTTGTGCTGCTACCTGCTGTGTACATGTGACAGGTGAACTGCTGGACCCTCTCAAACAGTTCCTGGGAAACATCCCATGACTGGCTTAGCTGGCAGAAAGTCTCCTGGAAGGAGGTGTATCGTCAGCAGCTTCAGGGCGCCTCTGCTTCCCACGACCAGCAAAGGCACTGACCTATCACAGCCTGTAAAGGCGGGCAGCCCTATCAAGCTGTTGCAGATAATCTCTCCTAGTGCCCTCCCTAGCTTGGTGATGTACACGACTCGTGTGCGGTTCTGTGTGCCACACTTCTGATAAAGTGGCAGGGAATGTCCTTCTGGAGGCCTAAGCAGGGATCTGGAACCATGACATCAGTATCCTCAGCTATGACGACTACAGCTTTTGAGCTAGACCTTGCAGCATGCAAGGCATGGAGCAGCAGGCGTGTGTCGGCTTCTTCTTGAGTTGATAACAGCTCTGGGACCTCCACACAGGCATCGTCTGTCATTCGGAAGCAGGTCTCCTCGCATGTGACGTACATTGTCTTTGCATTCAGTTTTGTTCTGTGATCTGGCTGTTTCCATTGCTCCACCAAGAATTTGATGAGGCTGCTTTTGTTTTCTGGACTACACAAGAACTTTCTCCACTGCTGGATGTTGTGGTTCCTGAAAGGTTCTTGTACAGTGTTGTGCTGGTGGCAGCTCCCCTTTCTCTGCATCTTTGATTGATGTCTTATGATAGACGTCAAACACCACATCAACCGCGTTGGCTGTGGGCACCTTCCTTCAGAACCTGGTGGAGGGCAGACTTCGCCCAGCTGTGCAAAAGTCTTGTTGTTCCCGTTCATTCGATGTACCAGGTTCATGCCGTCAGTGAGGCAGGCTGACGGTCTTGGGATGCCCTCAGCACAGAAGACACTTTCTTCCAACTCAATGCCAAGGGCAGATTTATTTGTTTTGCGCAGGGAGCTGTCGATGTAGGCAAGGGACCAAGGAAGAGGTCCCAAAGGGTGACTCAGAACATCCCTCATATGTAGCTTTCTTCTCCCAGCCACCAAAATCATTTGCCCAAAGGGTTTTTGGTCTGCCTTCGCAACATCTTGCACCTTCTTACCATGAACATTCTTTTTGCCAACACTTGAGAATGTCTTCAGGTTCAGCTTCTTCACTGTGTCATGGAGTTTAACTGTTGGTGGGTCTCCATCCAGTCGTGTCTGCTTGAAACTCTGGTACTGACTTTCACCTGGCTGATGTGCCTCCAGAAGATCTTTTGTGACATCAGGAGTTGCAATGGTGCCAGTGGATAGGCCCACTTGGTCCGGCTCCTCAGGAGACATCGGGTTGACCCAGCTGTTTCCAAGGAGGTCCATAGCAAATTGAACATCCCTCTCATCTTTCTTGATTCTAGGCACGTGTGTGTCTCTGTGGAACTGGTTTGAACTGCCCTGGTCTGTCATGGCTCTCAGTAATAATAATAAAAATAATAATAATAATAATAATGAATACTTATATAGCGCCTATTCTCGGCTAGAGACCAAGCTCTAAGCGCTTTACAATCAACACTCGCTTACACAACGGGCTGCCTACCTGGGTAGTGCCGACTGAAGAGCTGCCAGCTGGCAATTCATTCAGTCGTTTCCGTGTCATCCAGTCAATATCGTTCAATATCGTTCACTCAGTTTCTTTACTTCCTTCATTCTTTCCATTTCTTACGCAGGGTGCATGCTGTGTGTAACGTGTCATCCATACCAACGGCCAAACTGGCCTACTCTTCCGAAAGTTGGTGATGGGATTTTACGTGTGTGCAAGATATTATGCGTGCGTTCACGCACGGAACCTCGGTTTATAGTTTCATTCGAAGGACTGTATGGGAAATGGAGTCAGAACTAATGTTAACTCCGAGGGAAAAATCCCCCTGTACCGAAACGGCCCGGCGGAGATTCGAACCCGCAACCCCAGGATCACCAAGATTACGAGTCAGGCGCTCTACCAACTGAGCTATATCTCAGTGCTCTGAGATACTCAGTTCTATACTCTGCGGTGAGGTAGTACTTGGCAACGGCTCCTGCTTTCAAGCTGAATCCCTTTGTTCCTCCAGGTGTCTGTGTGTCTTTGTTTACAGTTTCTTCAATGGCTTGATCAACTGGGATTCTTCCAAAGGGGTTTGTCGGGCCAAGCTGAACAGAAAACCCACCATGCATGAATTCACTGTACACATGTGGATGTGTGATGGGGAGCCGTGACATCTGTGCATAGTAGTACGGCAGGTACCGTGTATAATTCAGCCTGTCATATGCGAAGCACCAAGGTATCATTGCACGAATAGATGCCAGGTGAAGGTGCCAGTCCCCCTCACGTGATGCCTGGATCAGGCCCAGGAGAATCTCCACCATGTCCAAATAGGACATCCAGAAGGCTGAGAGAACATCATTACCACTTCTGAGAAACTGCAGGTAGATGTCAAACAGGGCCATGATGCGAGCACAAGCCTTGTTCTTGAGCACTTGGTTCAGGGAAGCCTCATCTTTGCAGAGATCATTTGTGATCTGAAGTGTTTCATCCAGGTGTACCAGGTCACTTGGGTGTGCGGTTTCCATCCAGGTGAGGAAGCCTTTCCATGCCAATCTGAGGAGAGCCTCGTACACCAGCTTGTGAAGGTGCACTGCGCTGTTGTACCTTCTGCCATCCATCACACCAGCCACAGAGCCTTCTGCAATCAGGCCAGACTCAACACAGAGATCCCTCTGTCCAGCATCTTGGAAGCGTTTTCCAATGGTGGACAGCAGTGTGCAGATTGTGTGGGACACTCCAAGCCTCAGGATGATTGTGTCCTGAAATTTGTCAGGGTGTTTCCAGGTGATCTCTACAGCTTTTGTGTACAAAGCCTGGTCAGATACGCAGACAATCGTTGACAGACCCAAGGACTGCATAATGGAGAGTGACTGGTTGAGAACTTCATGTACCATGGACAACTGAGTTGCTGGAGCATTGATGGCAGGCAGGTAGCCAATGTTATCTTGACTGACTGTCCTGCCAAGTCGGGTCAGAATGTTGAAACCTGTCCAGCCACAAACAAACTGGTCTTCTTGAACTGACGCACGTGCCATGATCCACACAGGGTTCTTTTTCCTGGCTGACTGGGTTGCTTCTGCTGTCTCAGCTTCTGCTGTCTTGCTGTGTGGGGGCCCAACTCTTTCCCCAGCATTGTATGTTGCCAGCAGTGGCACTGGTGCATCAATGCTTCTTTTCTTTGTTTCCAAAGAGATGTTACAATTAAGAGTTTATTTACTGATTCAATGCACTAATAGAATTAATATGCCATGCATTTTGTTACACTTTTTCAGAAATAAAAGACAAAATGGTACGAGAATGGCCGGCTAGAGTACTTTTAATATAGCGATAAGTGCCAAAACAGGGTGCCCTAGAAAAAAGACAATAGCTACTCGTCTGAAATGGTTATCACCTATTTTCTTCATTACTGGGGTGGGAATAATTGATTGCCACCACTCATCCTTTGCCCACCCAGATGATACCGACAACTTGGTGGGCCCGTCTCCGTCTTAGGTCACACACAGGAGATAAAAATCATTGCCAATGAAAACATCATTACTTTTTAGTTTTCATTTCTGATTTAGAATTCTGACTTTGTCTTCATTAAAACGCCGTCTGGCAATAATTGGCCAGACGCTTTTTCCTGTTAGCCAATGAATATGATCAAACTGGACTTCTGTAGGTAATCAAAGTTTGTTTCATTCATACTTCGTTTCATGCCGTGAAAAATCGGATCGTTACTTCTAAACCTTCCCACCAAATAAACTATCTCTCTAGGGCACTTATTCTGTCTGTCAGTTTAGCGTTTGATCTCGTGAAATCCTTAACGGTTTTTATTTCAATTTTTTTTTCTCGTATTTTGAGGGTAGTGGAGGAGAAGGCATTCGCCTCATTCAGCAAATCCTTAGCCTCCTTCTGGAGTGCCATGAACAGACCACAGAATCCTGACATTTTACCCCTTGTTCCACACTCTCAAGCTTACAGTACAAGGTTGTCTCCGCAGACTTAAGCCTGGTCAACACGTTCAAAAGAGAAGAGCAGGGGGGGGGGCGGTCCTGAGAAAAGGGATGATAACGAAGAGGGGTCGGCTGCCCACTGTCCAAGATGTTGCTCGACCGCTCCACGCCAGTCATCCATGTGTCACTGGTCAGCTTCGTCTGGTCTGTAGTGTCACGTCACAGCATGTCAGCTTCCGTTGCTGTCACAACATTTCAGATGCAGACCACCCCAAAGCACCGGCGTCTATCAAAATGCAAGAAATAAAGGTTTCCAGTTCCACTCACAAGAACTGTGTGAGTTGTTTCCTGTTCTTTTCTGTTCTGGCCTGCTCCGTTACTTATTTATACATTTGTTTTTTTGTTTGTTTGTTTACTTATTTATTTACATTTCCATTGATATATTAGTTTGTGTGTTGTTGTTTGTATATGTATTACTTTGCATATTTATTTATCTTCAGTGATGAGAGATGTTCAAATCTATTGCTTGAGATCAGTTCATGGTGCGTTCTCTTCAGTGTGTAGATCAAGGAAAGCGATGCAATGGGCTCAAGGACTGCAAGACAAACAAAGACGAAGAAAATTGTTCTCCCAGACATTTTATCTTCAATGACAGAAAACCCCCAGGAGTGGTCAACTTCGACAGACCAGGAGGATTCACCATAACCGGCTTACAAGGAAACAAAACGCAGTGTCCAAACACTCACTTTCAGTGTCACGATGATGGCTACTGTCTCCCTGTCTTTGTCAGATGTAATGGTGTAAACGACTGTCCTGATCATGAGGACGAAGCTGACTGTAAGAACTTCAAGACATGTCCTGGGTTTTATCGATGTCGTGGCACACACAAAACAATCTGCATGCACGTGAATCACCTGTGTGATGGTCTGCCACAATGTCCACTGCATGACGATGAACTGATGTGCAACATCACTTGTCCTGAGTCGTGTGTTTGTTACGGTTTGGCCTTCTCCTGCAATAGCACTGTTCCTGTTAGCTCTTTCCCACAGCTACGCTACCTTGAAGCGTCTGGTACCAAAATACATATGGCTGACGTCACTCATAATTCCATGCTGATCCATCTGGGCGTAGGGTCTTGTGGATGGAAGAGGTTTACAGCAGTCATTTTACCCAATCTGCAGAGTTTGGATCTGAGTAACAATCTACTTCATTCTATCAACGTCAGCCATTTTGCAGGAATGCCAAAACTCCGGTCACTGAATGTGGCAGGTAACCCTGTATCTGGTATTGTGAATGTCCAAAAACATTACGTACATCTGTCCCTGGCGATTTTTAATATGTCCAACGTCCAATCGAATTCTCTCAATATCAGCACCGTATCGGCTCTGATGCCAAACCTGCAAGTCCTTGATGTGTCATGGAATCAAATAACAATGCTGAAGGGACAAAGCTTATTTCATAACCTTCATTATTTCAATTTACAGGGTTGTCCTATGACTGATTTCACTCCTGAGTTCATGAAACACATGACAAAACTTTCATTTTTATTTGCAGATAACTTCAAATTATGTTGTCCTGTTCTTTTGCCAGACGATTTTAGAGGCGAATGTTCGGCTCAAACTGATGAAATCTCGTCATGTGATAATCTGTTAAAATACGTTGCTTATCGTTGTGCTTTTGCAACATTCGCTGTCCTTGCTGTCGTGGGAAACATTGGTGGTTTTGTCTGTCGTCTTCACTTTTGTTCAGAACATACGAAGAGTGGCTGTGTAATATTTGTTCTTCATCTGTATGCTTCTGACTTTTTAATGGGAGTATATTCAGTTCTCATTTGTGGGGCAGACTGGTTTTATGCTGGTCGTTATATCTGGAATGAAGGCATTTGGAAGAAGAGTTCAGCTTGTACAGTTGGCGGCTTTTTATCCTTGCTATCATGTGAAGTATCAGCATTCCTAATCTTCCTCCTCACGTTCGATCGTGTGCTTGCACTCCATTTTCCTTCTAGTCAAATTCGATTTGGGGCCAGATCAGCTAAGGTAGCCTGTGTAATCGTGTGGGCTCTGGGATTCACGCTGGCTATGGTGCCTCTGCTCCCTGTAACATCACACTGGGAGTATTTCCACCAGACGGGCATTTGTATTCCACTGCCCGTCACCAGAGCTGACTTTCCTGGTCACTTTTACTCGTATGGTATCACGATCATTTGCAACCTAGCCCTCTTTCTTGTGATTGGTGTGGGTCAGTGTCTTATTTACTGGTCAGTGAGGAGTGACACCGTATTTAACCAGCTAATAAAATCGAAAGACACTGGCACCAAGAGACTACAGTCCAAGGAAGTAAGTAATGCCAGGCGTCTACTGTCCGTTATTGATTCTGATTTCCTGTGCTGGTTTCCTATTGGTCTGTGTGGGGTGCTTGCTGCCAGTGATGTTGTTATTCCTGGGGAGATTAACACTGGAATGGCCATTTTTCTGTTGCCATTCAATTCAGCGTTCAACCCATTTCTCTATGCTTTGAACATAACACTGGAGAAACGGCGTAGAGCCAAAGAACTCCGCTTTCAGAAACTGTTACGCATTCAACTCAAGAGGTAACAGTCGATGGATGTGTAGAAAGTCATCTCGAAGTATGCATTGAATTATTGCATCTGGACAATGTACTCTCCTGAAAGAGTTGGTAAAACAGACGTGCTATGATATTAGAAAGAAAAAAAATTCATCATTCCTTCCTGAAAGAAAGTAAGTCTACCACATAGTCTTCGAGTCCAGTGCTACGCTCTCTTCGTGAGCTCTGCAGCCTGAATGCACAGCAACACGTGCCACCCATCACTAGTGACTTGTTGACAAAGATGTCTTACCTTCGTTTTTACAGGCAATCAGAAACTCCCCTGGTCCATCTCATCTTGAACATGTGTACTGCACAGTCAGACTGCTGGGTTCACTCTGTAGTTCGCACTGTAACTGGTGTGGGAATGGGGAATTATCTCCTGTGAAACAAAAACGAGCAGCACCGCTGTTCACTGTGTGAATAAATCACAGACCTCACAACATATTTATTCACAAGGCAAAAAAGCTTAGTGTTGTTTGTTGTTTGCTGTTCAGTAAGTACCTAATGGAATATCTCAAGGTGGTTGGTATGTTGAAAAGTCTGGTCTTGGACGAGATGTTAGGCAGCATGAACACATTTTTATGACGTTTTGTCCAGCATAGTCCTTCACACGAGCCTGGATTCTACCCTTGTTCTGCCCTATGATGTGACACGTGGGCACACTCTTTTAAAATTCAGGAATTTGTGTCTCCCTGGGATGGACAGAAGTGGAAAACCAGTAAACATTACACGTGCAACACTGACGGTTGTTTACATAATCCGATGTAAAATTCACACCGATGCAGAGTATGTGGGATCACCCAAAAACCTGAAACTAAGATGGGCAAATCACAAGTCTGACATTAAGCTGAAAAAAGTTCAAAAGTACACAAATTTCATTTCATATCAAAATCTTACACTATAAGGAGGAAGGAAGTAGTGTGTCATTCTGGACATCCTAAAATTCAAGGTCCTTAAGAACGTCAATACAACAATCAACCTCAATTTTTTCACAACTTTTGTAGTTGACGGTACAGACAACGACAATAGATATCTGATGTCTGAAACCTGGTGGCAATACAAATTTGAGACAATTTTTGAGGGTCAGTATGCGCGAAAAAAAAGAGTCTACTGCATGATTCAATTTGAATCGCGCGTTCAGTTTTAGACATTGTGTGTCATAGAAATACTGTGTACAGTCCTGTCTCCTCTCCACGTCCTTCACTGGCACCACCACCACCACCCTTCCTGTCCCTCCCATTCACCGTCCACCCACCCAGCTTCTGGCCACTCCTCCCTCCCACAATGCTCACCCTCCCTTTTGCCTCCCAACCAATCCTATTTTTCTCCCACTGTGACCATCTTTTTTATTCCTCCCCTCCCCCCCCCCCCCCCCCCCCCCCCCCCCCCCCCCACCTTCCCAAGACAGAGTATCACAGTGATGGTAATGCAGATGATGACGAGTGAACAGAAAAGAGAGAATTATATCGACATGATGATAATGAAGAAGAAGAAGAAGAAGAAGAAGATGGTGAAGAGGACCGTTTCCGCCCGGCGGCCATTTTGGTCGTGTGCCGAACATGAGAAGATAAGTGGTTTCTCGTTCTTCGTTTTTCACTGTCCTCAATGTTGTTTGTTTTTGCCTGAAGAAGACCCAAGAGGTCGAAACGCATTGTGTCTTGTCCTGTGCTTTGTTTGTCTGTGTCCTTGACGGTAACTAACCCCCTCTCTTTCTAAATTTTGCTTCATTTTCCGCCCTCAGTCATCCGTTTTGAAAATCAATGTCTACGTTTTTGTAGTTGAAATATTGACATCTTTTACCGTCCTCCCCAAATCTCTTGAATTCTTTGAATTCTTGAAAGAGATTAACATTTTTTTTATCGGATCTAAGATCTTATAGTGGAAAGATTTTTAACCAAATTCCATGTGGGTTTTAAGATGTATTTTAAAGAGTTGTGTGAATGAATGACCTGTGAGTTGACTTCAACGCGGTGACAGCCCTGATATGGCCCTTTGCGGTCGGCTGGGCTGTAAGCAACATTACCTTACCTTGTTTTTGTGACAGGATTTCCTTCCCCCCCCCCCCCTCTCTCCCCCTGCCCCTCCCCTCCCCTCCGCTCCCAAGTTGTTGTGGTGGCAGGATTCATTTCTTCCTCTCTGTATTTTGAGTGAGCACTGGAAGAAAGGGCACGGCTTATTGTTGGAAAGCTGTTTATGTTGAAAGTTTTGACAGCACACATGGATTTGTAGTAGCCTTTTTATACTGTCGCTGGGATACTGGAACTGGAAGTCATTCTCTCTCTCTCTCTCTCTCTCTCTCTCTCTCTCCTCTCTCTCTCTCTCTCTCTCTCTCTCTCTGTTTGTGTGCTGTGTGCGTGTGGTGTGTGTGTGTGTGTGTGTGTTTGAATAGGAATGGTGATGGTGTGTGTGTGTGTGTGTGTGTGTGTGTGTGTGTGTGTGTGTGTGTGTGTGTGTGTGTGTGTGCTTTACAATTAGATAAGATATGAATTACTTTGTGTTGGTGTGCGATCAATGTTGGTGTGCAATCAATTGTGATGTAGGCTACATCATTGATAATGAGCATAAATGTTTTAAACACAGATGGCGCGCACCAGAACACATGCGCGCACGCGCGCGCAGCGCACGCACGCACACGCACACCCTTTGTGTGTGTGTGTGTGTGTGTGTGTGTGTGTGTGTGTGTGTGTTGTGTTCCCCTCCCTTCATCACCTTCACCCTGTATTCTTGACCACACCAGCTGTCTTAATCTGCTGCAGATTATGGTTTTGTTTCTGCCTCTGTGACATTTACCTGGCAAAGTGGTGTTTTGTTGTTCTTATTTGATTGTGAAAAATATGTTCAAGGGCCCCAAAGAATGCCAACGGCTGTCAAGTGGATTTATTTATTTTTGTTTGATACATCATTCTCGTTTATTTTTTTTCTGTCTGTGAGGGTATATTATGTCCACAGACATGTGTTTCTTATTCTTTTGTTTTAAATCTTTCAGATTTTTGTGTGTGCTATTTTGTTCCTTTCGGACTGGGAATTGTTTTTTCTTACTTATGTAATCATCAGCTATAAATTGGTTGGACAAATGGTTCTTATTTTGTTTAATGTACGTAAGTATATTTTGATGTTGGACCTAGCAGAACGATATATTTTTTTTCCTTCTGTGTAAATAATGGATAGTAACATATCTATATTATCGGTTAACTGCCAAGGCCTGAATGGACCTCAGAAAAGACGAGATGTCTTTCATTATTTGAGAAACAAAAACTGTTCGGTCTATTTCTTACAAGACACGCATTTTGAAAAAAAATGGAGAAACATGTTTTAGCGGAATGGGGTTATCAAGGATATTTTTCAAGTAATACATCAAATGCAAGAGGTGTTGCGATAATGTTTAATAATAATTTTGAGTTTAAAGTGAAAAGGGTTGTTAAGATGATTTGGGGAATTATATTATGGTTGTTATTCAAATACAAAACGTCACCTTCCTTTTTGTTAACGTATACGGGCCAAATAAAGATGACCCTGAGTTTTATAACAATATTAAACTGAAGATAATGGAAATTAATGTACAAAATATTATAATGGGTGGAGATTTCAATTTAGTACTTGACCCGGTGAGGAATTACCATAAACACATAAATAATCCTAAATCAAAGGACACAGTTGAAAGCATGATGGAAGACCTCGATTTAAATGATATTTGGCGAGAATTAAACCAAGCATGTCTCCGTTTTACCTGGAGAAGAACCAGCCCTTTTCAGCAAGCAAGGTTAGACTTCTTTCTAATCTCGGATTCAGTGGTTTCGTTTGTAGATGATGCAGATATTGACTGTGGATATAGAACAGATCACTCTGCTATCCTACTAAAACTAAAATTTAAGGAAAATGTGAAACATAACACTTTTTGGAAGTTCAATACATCTCGTTTGAAGGATAAACTATATCTAGATGAAATAAATGCTGAAATAAAGAATGTTAAAGAAGAATACTCAATAAAAACAAATAATAATGAAATATCTGACGAAGAGATTCAATTTTCCATCTCTGATGACGCGTTCTTAGATTTCCTTCTGATGAAGATACGGTCAAAAACTGTCTCATATGCTACGATGAAAAAAAAGAAAACAACAGAAGAAGAAAAACGGTTGGAACAAGATATTCGTAGTATAGATAAAATCGAAAGTAAGAGTGAACAAGACGTAGGGCTATGGAAGTCAAAAAAGAACAATTAAAAGAGATACGGGAAAAAAAGAATAGAAGGAGTACTATTGAGGTCGAGGGCCAGATGTATAGCTGACGGAGAGGAAGTAAGTAGCTATTTTTGCAATTTTGCAATTTAGAAAAACGTCATTATGTTAGTAAAAATATGCCAAGACCAGCAAGACGATACCTTAGTGAAGCAGAAAGACATTACCAAGAGGTGCAGAGATTTTATAAGTCTTTATATGCCGAAAGTGGTGTACAAAATTGTGAAATTAAAGATTTAGTCAATAATGTTCCATGCTTGGATGATACAGAGGCAAGTGAACTGGAGGGTGAAATTACACTAGAAGAAGCTACTTGTGCCCTGAATAATATGAAACATAATAAAAGTCCAGGTACAGATGGTTTTAGTGCAGAGTTCTTTAAAGTGTTTTGGAAAAAGATAGGAATATTTGTTGTTAGAGCCCTAAATGCAAGTTTCAGGAAGGGGGAACTATCTTGTGCACAGAGGGAAGGTATCATTACGCGCATTCCTAAAGATGACAGGCCAAGACAATACATAAAGAATTGGAGACCTATCTCACTGTTAAATGTCATTTATAAAATTGGATCTTCTTGCATTGCTAATCGTTTAAAAAATGTACTACCACATTTTATTAATGAAGACCAAAGAGGATTTATTAGAAATAGATACATAGGTGATAATTTGAGATTAATCTATGACACAATAGCCTACTTAGATAAGCACAATTTACCAGGATTATTACTGAACATAGAGTTTGAAAAAGCTTTTGACTCAATTAATTGGGAATTTATGTTCAAGGTATTGAAAGCTTTTGGATTTCAAGAAGATATATGCAGATGGATAAATGTGTTTTATAACAATATAAAATCTTGTGTTATTGTAAATGGTCAGGTATCAGATTGGCTGGAAGTTAAAAGAGGATGCAGACAAGGAGACCCCGTATCCCCTATTTCTTTGTACTTTGTGTCGAGGTGCTAGCTATAATGGTAAGAGAAAATCCAGATATTCACGGGATCAGAATGAATAACATTGAATACAAATTGTCTCAATACGCTGATGACGCTGAATTCCTGCTTGCAGGGGATAGAAAGTCTTTTGAAACATGTATCGATGTTCTTGCTCGGTTTGGGTGTGTGTCAGGCCTCCATATGAACAAAGGCAAAACTAGCGCTATTTGGTTGGGAAGCAGAAAAACTAGTGAAATCCGTTACATGGAACATTTGGGAATGGACTGCAATCCATCAAAATTTAAAATACTTGGAATGTGGTTTACGAACGATCTTAGAGAATGTATTAACATAAATTATTCGGAAAGATTGACAGATATGAAGCATTTATTCAAAGTATGGGTAAAACGTCAGATAACTCCTCTTGGCAGAGTTGCCATACTAAAATCAATTATTCTTTCAAAACTGACTCATTTGTGGTTACTTTTACCGAACCCACCTGATATATTTTTTCAGACATGTCAACGCATCTGTTAAAAATTCGTTTAAAATTAGCCACAAAATTTCACACAAAAGTATTAAAAATGGTGGCATTGGTATTCCTAACTTAAAGATATTTGTTTTATCTTTGAAGCTGTCTTGGATTAGGAAAGCGGAAAAATCAACTCATAAATGGAAACATATTTTGTTGAAAAACTTTCCCAAATGGCCTCTGATTAATAAATTTGGTCCTGAGTTTGTCTCCAGTCTTATTATTATTATTATTATTATTATTATTATCATTATTATTATTATTATTATATTGGGTATTTATATAGCGCCTATCCTCGGTCACAGACCAAGCTCTAAGCGCTTTACAATAAACACACTACCTCACTCACTCAACGGGCTGCCTACCCAGGTAGAGCCGGCCGAAGAGCGGCCTACTGGCGTTCATTCAGTCGTTTCCCGTACCATTCAAATATCAGTCACTCATTTTCATTTTATCTCATTTATTCCCCCAGTTTCTCACATAGGATGCATGCGATGTTTAAACGTGTCCTCCATTTCCACCGGTACACGATGGCACACGATAACACTAAGTGACAATTTTTGTGGCTTGGTAAGAAATATCAGGCGGCTATCTTCAATCTACATCAATTTTGCCAGGGCAGCGGGGAACCCCCCTGCTCTTTTCGATTTTCAACTGCCGTGGGTTCTTTAACGTGTGCAGGGGGCCAGGAAGGCACACGGGTCCGACTCGCTTATAGTCCCCATCCGATGGACTTGACGTTCAGTTCGATTTATCATTCAAACTGGGAAAGAAAGGGCGAGAAAGGCAGGGCTCGAACCCACGCACTTCTCACACGTTGGATTGGCAGGCGAACGTAACCACTCTGCCACCTTTCTTCCTTTCTTGCTTTCATGGCGCGCGCGCGCGCGCGCGCGCGCGCGTGTGTGTGTGTGTGTGTGTGTGTGTGTGTGTGTGTGTGTGTGTGTGTGTGTGTGTGTTCTCTGTTTGTGTCTGTCTGTCTCTGTCTGTCTGTCTGTTGTTGTTGTCTGTGTGATTGTGTCTCTGTCTGTGTCTCTGTGTGTTTCTGTGAAAGAGAGAGAGAGAGAGAGAGAGAGAGAGAGAGAGAGAGAGAGAGAGAGAGAGAGAGAGAGGTGATGATGGTGAGAGTGTGAATGTTCCGGTTTTGCAAAATACAATCACTTTTGGAAGGATGTCTTCGAGGCAATGAATGTTTTCTATTATAAATGTATACCTAAGAATTCCGCTGAACTTCTTGCCGAGCCAATTTTTTACAATAAGCGAATTCAAGTAGGGAAGAAATTTATTATTTCCAGAGAACTTACAAACAAAGGTATCTACAATCTTGCACAGTATTTTTATGATAATGGGAAGATTTTTTTTTGTCGCATATGCAGTTCAAAGAAAAATATAAGGTGAACATTGACTTCGTTACTTTTGCTGGTTATACATCGGCAATAAATGATTGCGTAAAAAAAGTATAATATTACGATCAAGGATAATAAACATCTAAACGAATCACTTTGTTTTAGGAACATATTTGCAATTAACAAAGGCTCAAAAATGTACTAGTAGAAAGAAACTCGTGGAGAGCGTGGCAGCAGAGGTCCTCAGAAGATATACTGGTAGAAAATAATCTGAGACCAAAATGCTGTTACAAATGGGACTTAAAGCTCTCAACAGTCCATGACTGGAAATCGTGCTTCCACTATATACATAAAATAAATGACGTAAAGCTTAAATGGTTTCAGTTGAAGATTGTACATCGTTGCCTAGGTACGAACATTATCCTAAGGGAAATTGGAATAGTTGATCACGATACTTGTAATTTCTGTGGAATGCACAAGGATAGTATTGATCACATGTTTTGGAAATGTGACATCGTACAGGTTTTTTCGAAACAATCTCATTGATTTAATGAAAGAAAGGTGTATAAATGCAAGAAATGTACGATTAACAGAATCATTTGTGTTGCTCGGTTATGACAGTAACATTTTTACAGACAGCATCTTTTCTTTCTTAATATTGTTTGCAAAATACTATTTGTACACTTGTAAACTAGTGAAACAAAATCCACAGATATCTGTCTTCCTGAAAAAATTAAAATTCAGATATAAAATCGAAGAATATAATGCCTGTTTACAATTAAACCAGGCAAATTTCTCTAACAAATGGATAACATACACACCATTATTATCTACGACTAATCAATCAATAATATACTTTACAAAATACAGTTATACGTATAATAAACAATTATATCGGATTGTGTCAATTCATTTGATTCGCCTGACAATCATTATCCTTTGCCCATCTGTTCTCTGTATGATCAGCATACACTTAATTTCAGGTGGTCATTTTTTTTTTCTTCTGAAAAATGGCTACTTTTGTTCCCGCATGTAATCAAATATTTCATATTTGTGTGTTACACTACATATGGTTGATATAGGTCTTGTTTGCCCATGTACTCTCCACTGTGTTTTACAGCTTGTTTGTCCAACATCCAAAACTTGATTTAAAACATGTTACTGAAAGCATTTGAGGTCACGCACAAACCCAATCCAATCTATCTCTCTCTCCCCCGTCCCTCCCTCCCTCTCTCTTCTCTCTCTCTCTCTCTCTCTCTTTCTCTTACTTTTTTTCTAGCTTTATGTTTGATTCACTTATTATGATTATGATTTCTTTTGTGTATTTGTTATTGTCATTTTGTTTAAAGCAATTAAAAAGTTTTTTTTTAAAACACACACACACACACACACACACACACACACACACACACACACACACACACACAATTACCTTACTTTACCTCACACCACTCCTGCAACCCCCCTTCCCCACTTACCCCACCCCCACCCACACACACACACACACACACACACACACACACACACACACACACACACACACACACACACACACTCACACACACACACACACACGCACACACACTTTTTTTTAGACTCATTGTTTAATGATAACATTCTCATTCAGACCCAAAAAAAATCTTATTTGGATGTCTACAATTTCTGACAGGACATTGAACAAAATTCCTTCCAAAGAACACCAAGCTGCCTTGCAGTCATCGTGCCTAACTTGGTGATTGCCTCCACCTCCACACGCTATCACGATGGTTACTTTCCTCACTGAATGCTTACCTCATCCGCATCCCTCAACTTCACACCCAGACTTCTGGCCAACGTTCATTTTCTTTCCCGGTCCAGCCTCAGCGGGACCAATACTCTCTCGCTCACCCCGCAGTTCCGAATCTCTGTCATCTTCCAGATGTCTCCTCTGAAACTACTCTCTTCGCATCTCGAGTGATGTCCCTTCTTCTCCCTTTACCAGCTGCTGCGGTGTGTGTGTGTGTGTGTGTGTGTGTGTGTGTGTTGTGTGTGTGTCTGTGTGTGTCTGGTGTGTCGTGTGTGTGTCTGTGTGTGTGTGTGCGTGTGTGTGTGTGTGTGTGTGTGTGTGTGTGTGTGTGTGTGTGTGTGCGTGCTTGTGTGTGTGTGTGCGTGCGCGCGCGTGCGTGCGTGCGTGCGTGCGTGTGTGTGTGTGTGTGTGTGTGTGTGTGTGTGTGTGTGTGTTTTCTCTGTGTGTCTGTCTGTGTCTGTGTGTGTGATTGTGTCTCTGTGTGTTTTTTTCTGTGAGAGATACAGAGAGAGAGAGAGAGAGAGAGAGGTGATGATGGTGAGAGTGTGAATTAATTATTGCGTGACAGGACAAAAGCATTT
>CM065743.1:9580289-9600289 GCA_033310375.1 Conus canariensis
TTTTTGGTACACAAATCAAACGTGTGTGAGATAAGCCAATCCAACGCTCATGCTGGGCCACAGAATGCTGGTGAAAATGGAACAGCTTGTTTGGTGGAAAGCATACAATGGGCCAGACAAAATGTACGTTTCGGAGGGTTGTGGACCTGATATCAGTGTGTGTGTGTGTGTGTGTGTGTGTGTGTGTGTGTGTGTGTGCGTGCGTGCGTGCGTGCGTGCGTGCGTGCGTGCGTGCGTGCGTGCGTGCGTGCGTGCGTGCGTGCGTGTGTGTGTGTGTGTGTGTGTGTGTGTGTGTGTGTGTTTGTGCGTGCGTGCGTTCGTGCATGCTTGCGTGCATATGTGTGTTTGTTTGTGTGTCTTTGTCTGTGTCTGTGTGTGCATGCGCGCATGTGTGTATATGTGTGTGTATTTATGTGTGTATGGGGGGGGGGGGTAAACAAGAAGGAGGTATCAGTTTGTGCACGTCCGTACCTTCCTGCTTACACATGCACATGGATACACAAATACACACTATGAGTGGCTGATGGAATGAACGACCAAATCAATCAATGGGAAAAAATAAAATCATCTCACTTGTGAAATGAATAACGAAACGATGGTCACAAAATGAGCGAAGGAAAAGAACAAGAAGAAAAGCCATATAATAATGACAATAGCGATGATGATGAATGATGATGATGATGATGATTATATCATCATCATCATCATCATCATCATCATCATCATCATCACTCATCATCATCATCATCTCGTCGTCGTCATCATCATCATCTTAATCATCTCATCATCATCATCATCGTCGTCGTCGTCGTCATTATAATCGTCATCATTGTTTTAATCACCATTACCGTCATCATCACAACCAACTGAATAAATTTCATAAGTTGATTAAGATAAGAATAGATAAAGCAATTGATTAAAAGGAACTTGGTAAACATGTTATAGAAAGAATGGATGCACATGATGAAAAAGTGTTGTAAGAAGTCCCTTTGATACATAGGTAGAAAGAGAGAGAGAGAGAGGAGAGAGAGAGAGAGAGAGATGGCTGGTGGGTGGGTGGGTGGTGAAGTGAGAAGGACTATGGCTTGAAGACGAATGTGTAGCATTACAAGCAGGGTGTACTCTACATGGGTGGCTGGAGGGAGATACAGGGTGCTCTGTACCTGGTGCGCTGACCCGTCGGCAACATGACAGGTATGCATCTAACAGAGAGACAGAAGAAGCGCGAAATGTTCAAGTCTGCTTGTTCCATTTTTACTCCTTCAAAAAATACTTACGAATCGTTAAATTTGGTTCTAAAATATTTTTGCTCGTGTAGTATGAATCTTACGTGGAAAAAAAAACTGTATATATCGCCTTACAGAATTTTTCTGTACAATTAGTTTTACCTGTCGGGTGTCCTGGTTTGGTTCATAATGGATAGTGTTTGGTTTTTGCGCTTCAAAGTGACTCCGTCAGTTTCATGCAAAAATGATATATCTTACAAATTCAACAAAACCTTTTTAGTCTTTATACTCAATAGCTAAGCAACTCATCATAAAGTCAATTTCATCAAAAGGCATCAGAACTGAGAAAGTGATTGCTGTTTCGAAGGATATAATGTAAGAATTTTTCAAGACTTCAGCTTCATTTTACTTGAAGCAGGCATTTATCAAATGTATATGTTTGGCTTTAAGCCTTTATCTGATCTACCAACCCATCTATATGTGTCTAGGTATATATCTATACATGCATGTTCACTCCACGCCTTACGTGTGGGAATTCACGATTCAGATGCTAGGAGAAGACTTTCAAACTTTCACCATTCACTTGCCATACTTTGACATGATTGAGCAGGCCACAAATACTCCTATTCTTCGCTACTATGTGTTCAGAACTCCATTGTTCGAGATCGAATTCCACAGCAAAATAAAAATACACAACAGGTAATCTACACAAGAGGTAAACGCTCTCTCTCTCTCTCTCTCTCTCTCTCTCTCTCTCTCTCCTCTCCTCACATCACACACACACACACACACACACACACACACACACACACACACACACACACCACACACACACACACACACACATATACTCATGCGAGGCAAGAACATTGCATC
Organism: Conus canariensis; assembly: GCA_033310375.1. Lineage (NCBI taxonomy): Eukaryota > Metazoa > Mollusca > Gastropoda > Neogastropoda > Conidae > Conus > Conus canariensis. Next base: position 9,582,392 of record CM065743.1, read on the forward strand.
GATTTTAATCCCACATGCAAGTACACTATCAACATGTTGTGTTTTATAGGAGTGTATATCTTTGCAAATACAAAAACACGCCAATGTATCAACCGGAGATCTAAAAGCGCCCCACAAACTACAACAGACTCATATGCGAGCTACACAGACCAGGAAAAACAAAAAAACAAAAAGAATTCTAGTGAAGTCAAATACATTTTTTTGCATACAAAACCGTATTATCACTTCACCAAACGTTTGAGCTTGTATGCTTATATTTCGTGTTTGCATTTCAAACTTTATTATTTGTTCTTTTAACCATCATTAATTTAGCATCATACAGATCAGATGCTTCACTTGGACAGAAAGACAGAATCCAGTGTTTACTTTAGTTCGCTTCTAACACGGCGGTCGTAATATGCCCTTACATGTCACCAGCAGTCTCTGCCTACAACTAGCACAGACGGTTGTAAGCTTCCAGTAAAGCAATGGCACTATACCTACACATATTGCCAGCCAGTTCTCATGTGTTGCACCAGCTGTTGTAAGCTTTCCATACATCAATGACACCAGACCTACACATATTGCCAGCCAGTTCTCATGTGCTGCACCAGCTGTTGTAAGCTTTCCATGCATCAGTGACACCAGACCTACACATATTGCCAGCCAGTTCTCATGTGCTGCACCAGCTGTTGTAAGCTTTCCATGCATCAGTGACACCAGACCTACACATATTGCCAGCCAGTTCTCATGTGTTGCACCAGCTGTTGTAAGTTTCAGACATCCAGTGACACCAACGGCCTACACATATTGCCAGCCAGTTTCCCCATTGGCACCAGCTGTTGTAAGCTTTCCAGTATCAGTGACACCAGACCTACACATATTGCCAGCCAGTTCTCATGTGTTGCACCAGCTGTTGTAAGCTTTCCATGCATCAGTGACACCAGACCTACACATATTGCCAGCCAGTTCTCATGTGCTGCACCAGCTGTTGTAAGCTTTCCATGCATCAGTGACACCAGACCTACACATATTGCCAGCCAGTTCTCATGTGCTGCACCAGCTGTTGTAAGCTTTCCATGCATCAGTGACACCAGACCTACACATATTGCCAGCCAGTTCTCATGTGCTGCACCAGCTGTTGTAAGCTTTCCATGCATCAGTGACACCAGACCTACACATATTGCCAGCCAGTTCTCATGTGTTGCACCAGCTGTTGTAAGCTTTCCATACATCAATGACACCAGACCTACACATATTGCCAGCCAGTTCTCAAGAATTACGCTGACTGTTGTAAGCTTCCAATACAGCAACGGCACCTTACCTTCATTCATTGCCCGCCAGGTCTGCCCATGAGTGGTGTCAACTGTTGCAAACATCTGATGTGGCCACCACGCTAGTCCCTGCACGCTTTGCCATGACTGGCACAGGCTGTTGAAGAGAAAATGGAACCAGGAACACCATTTTGAGCGGCCAGACTCAACCCCCATTATCCTCCTCCCCCAAGTCTTCGGAGAAGACGACAGGCTAATCAGCGACGAGAAGCGAGCCAGTTTCGTGTCTCTCCAATGAGTTCAATAACAGTAGAAATGAAAGCCGAATCCCAAATCTTCAGACACTGAGACAGCCAGTCATGAAGACTTACGCCAGATTGGGTTGCCCCAACAATCCCATGCATTCTGCAGTAAAGCTGATGTATGGGCGGCGGCACGTTTGCCACGGCCGGTCACAATGTTCCCTTGACACTGTTTCAAGAGGGAAACAACATGGCGGCGACTGTTATAGGATTCTGCTTGTCGTGTCTGGGCAAGCGATTCGGTTTTCAAATGTGAGATTTGCCCCCCGGCAATGACACTATTATCTAACTGAGTGTTCTAAAGTTTCCTTTCATCGCATGTTCGTCATAAGTAGTTCAACAAGGGGAGAAACAATGATAAGCGAGTTATCTACCTTTAAATGACAATTAGCGATGAGAAACAGGCTGCACATCTAACATTAATGCGCCAAGACCTTGCTGAAGGAGTGGAGTATTTCAGTTCAGTTCGGTGGTTTACTTCATGTCTTTCATCGCCAAATGATATTAGACACTTGTTTAAAAACAAATCAATCAGAAAGCCTTCACACTCAGCTTATCTAGTACTTTCAAACCCACGTCTGATATATGCACATTTACATAAGTGAAGTACCCTAGTGGTACACAAAATTGTTGATCTTTATATAAAAAAAAAAATTGCAACCTGTGACTACGAAATAACCATGGCAATTTCAGCAACATATGAACTATATAAGTGGAGTATTTATGGACTGGTATGATTAGATTGTTTTGAGGATTTTTCTTGTGTCTGAAAGTTGATTCTCCTTGTTTTGTTTCATATGGTCATCAAGGGACAAGCTAGATGGTTCCAAGCGGACATTATTAAAATGAAAGGAATGGGACCACATGGGATAGACCACTTGGCGGAAAGATAGGGTCACGGGTGAGAGCGAGGGCCTGAAATGTGACGTCAGCTAAGGGGAAGGTCGTGTATTTCAAATTTGAGAACGACGTCATCGGTGGAATTTTTTTTTTTAAGTGAAATGATTGGGGGGGGGGGGGGGGGGTTCTTGTGATCAGTTATCAGGTTAACATGAAATTCTGGCTCAAATATATGCTGGGCCTCAAAACGCTTACAAGGATTATATCATGATTTGGTGCAAACTTCTAATTGTGGCGTGTGGCCATATAGTCGGCTTGCCTATACAAACTGCTGCAGGCGTAGAACATCACAGCGCTGTGACATAGAAAGAGAACACTGCACGTGTTCTCCCCAACCCACATTGACAACGTTTTGGTGAGAATGTTTCGCTGGCTAACTCAGATTAAATTTAGATGCTACTCTCTCCGCTCCCGCCCTCTCCCCCCCCCCCCCCCCCCCCTTCCCTACCCCCGCCCCTTCTCACTCTACCCCTCCCTCCTAGCCACATTCCCACGCTAACATAAGTTCATCACGACCTAATAGCCTTTAGCCTTCTCAGGGCCTAAAAATAAACTGGACCGCCTCCCTCCCATCCTCCATTCCGTCCCAAGACAAGTGATCCACCATGGTCAATCCGTGTGACTGTCTGAATGAAGTGACCTGCCCCTGATCAGAGAGTGTGACTGTCTGAATGAAGTGATCCCCCTGATCAGTGTCACTGTCTGAATGAAGTGATCCCCCTGATCAGTGTCACTGTCTGAATGAAGTGACCTGCCCCTGATCAGAGAGTGTGACTGTCTGAATGAAGTGATCCCCCCTGATCACTGAGTGTGACTGTCTGAATGAAGTGACCTGCCCCTGATCAGTGAGTGTGACTGTCTGAATGAAGTGATCCCCCCTGATCAGTGAGTGTGACTGTCTGAATGAATGATCCCCCCCTGGTCAGTGAGTGTGACTGTCTGAATGAAGTGATCCCCCCTGTTAACTGAGTGTGACTGTCTGAATGAAGTGATCCCCCCTGGTCAGTGAGTGTGACTGTCTGAATGAAGTGATCCCCCATGTTCACTGAGTGTGACTGTCTGAATGAAGTGATCCCCCCTGATCACTGAGTGTGACTGTCTGAATGAAGTGATCCCCCTGTTCACTGAGTGTGACTGTCTGAATGAAGTGATCCCCCCTGATCACTGAGTGTGACTGTCTGAATGAAGTGATCCCCCCTGATCAGTGAGTGTGACTGAATGAAGTGATCCCCCTGATCAGTGAGTGTGACTGTCTGAATGAAGTGATCCCCCCTGATCAGTGAGTGTGACTGTCTGAATGAAGTGATCTGCCCCTGGTCATTGAATGTGACTGCCTGGATGAAGCCGAGATCCTTCCGGTCCAGTCTGGATGTCCTTGACCTTGTCTCAAGCAATGGAGACTGCAGGAGAGACGGAGGAGGATGAAGGCTGGGTCCAGGGTCGCCATGCCGTCCTTCACTATCGTCGGACCTACAGTCGAGGGATGTCCGGGTAACGCCCCGAGGTGTTGGCGTTCCGCCAGGGCGATGCACTGAGACAGAATCCAGAGAGAAGACGATGACCATTCTGTGTGAAAGAGCGTGACTCGTAGTGCACTGTGCTGTGCGGTTTTAAACTAGGTGGGATTGCAGTGGGTTACATCGGAGGATTTTGGTATTAAGACTGCATCCAAATGGCTTGTCATTGTATTACCTAGTGTACATTATTGTAGCGTCTCTCCTATCATGCCTTTTATCGTGGCGTGTTTTATGATGCCTCATTGAGATGTTTTATATTTTGGTGTGCATTGCATCGAGCTGATGCACTTGGCAAGCGAGGGGCCAAGTATTGAGCATGTCCCAATATTGGGCCACCCCGGACTCCGTCGTACCTTAACACCACCTGGTGAAACGTTCACTCTGCTTGACTCAACTGACTTCCTGACTGGCCTCTGCATGTCATATGGCAGATATGGAGTCTACTGAAGTTGGAGAATATTCAGTCTGAAGGAGTGAGAGAGAGAGAGAGAGAGAGAGAGAGAGAGAGGGAGGGAGGGAGGGAGGAAGGGAGGGAGGGAAGGAGACAGACAAGCAGACAGAGAGAAAAGAGAGACAGAGACACACAGACACACAGACACACAGACAAAAGAGGGGTAGAGGGAGCGAGAGAAAGAGGTAAATGAAAGTATGCGCGCGCGCGCGCGCGCGTGTGTGTGTGTGTGTGTGTGTGTGTGTGTGTGTGTGTGTGTGTGTGTGTGTGTGTGTGTGTGTGTGTGTGTGATTTTATCGCACGGACATCATTTCCTTTTTTTTTTCTTTTGACATTCGATTGTTGTAAAGAACAGATTTACGTAAAACTATTATTACATTCGCTTCACATTATTTTCTGTTCGTCCCAACAAAATGTTCAGGGATTGTTCAGTATCAGGTCATTGTATGATGCAGATTACATGCTCAGGACTACCTTCCACTGTTCCAGAGGACAGGTCCCAGTCATCCCTGGAGCCATGTCACCGGGTTTAGTTAGGATTTGGTGAGTTTGATCTTAGCCATGATATGATGTTCTTTCTGAACTGGGTTTTTTGTTAATTTTGTTTGAATTAAAGCCACCCTTGGGCAGGGTAACCCATGCTGGACAGTCAAGGGGAATGAGTCTATACGTTGCCCCATTTCTTTCTTCTTTTTTTCTTCTTTTTTTTGGGGGTGTGTTTTGCTCTATCTTCTATTTTGATGACTTTTTCGTCTTCGCTTTGTTTAGGCAAACAGTCCGTGGAAAATAATTATCCTGAGTTCATGCATAGCTGTGCTTATCCAGGGAAGGTATACATGGAGACACAACCTCGCGCTTACGGAGATCACATGGGCGGTGAGTGCTGTCTGAGGAAACATTGCACCACCAGAAGCTCCAGTATCCTCGTTCTACCTGGCAGGAGGCCACAAATCATGGTCTGGAACAGCTGAGATTTCAAGAGCGTGGAGTCGTTAACTGGGTGGAGTGGATGACTGGCAGTGCTCAGCGCACAGTCAAGAACAGGAAAAAAAATATCCACGATCAGCCGGAAGGGTGGCTTCAACCAGCACAATGTGCTCCATCAGATGTCCTCCAACAACCGATCCTTCAAACAGCATACTGTGCTCCATCACTGTCCTCCAACAACCGATCCTTCAAACAGCATACTGTGCTCCATCACTGTCCTCCAACAACCGATCCTTCAAACAGCACAATGTGCACCATCAGGTGTCCTCCAACAACCGATCCTTCAAACAGCATACTGTGCTCCATCACTCTCCTCCAACAACCGATCCTTCAAACAGCACAATGTGCTCCATCACGTGTCCTCCAACAACCGATCCTTACCGAACGCAAAGTGCCACATGAAAGCAGAGTGGAGCAAGCTAACACCTTCATTTGTATGCCACCGACAGCCGGATGGACTCGTGTCTCTCAAACCAAAATTATCGCCATGGAGCTTGAAGCAAAGGGGGATTGTAGGCTCAGCTATGACCTGACGAAACAACACGGACTGTCTGGTAAAGGCAGGACCAGAACCCTAAAGGCAATCTGAAAAGTGCTCCAACGGGATATGGTCAAAGAATAAAAAGTGAACTTCATAAGGCTTAAATTCTCCAGCAAGAAACAGGTGTCCAATATCGTTGTGGACATGACATCCGTCTTCAAAGGTAACGCCTTACACCACCTATCCATCCATAAGTTGCTGGTTCGAATCCTGGCAGCGCCACGGAAAACGAAAACTATGGCAGCAGAAGTGTACCTAGGCATCATGACCTGGATGCGGCCCGGTCCCCCTTGAGTTCAAGGAGCTCGGGGGCCAAAACACCAGTCTGGAGGGAAAGAGAGGTATTCTTTGAAGATCTTCCACTATCAAGCTTTTCCTAGAATTTGTTCCTGCTGTGTTACCAAACCCTTTCTGTCTTCCACTCCCTGTCTAACCCTCTTCCCACGTCTTCTCAGCATTCTCCTTTCGGCCCACTCTTTTGGCTGTGAGGTGGGTCCTCTGTTGGAGAAGGATGGGAGCCTAGAGAGTGGGACGTGACTGCAGGGGCATCGGGTCAAGGCACCCTAGACAGGCAGTCGAAGGGCCCACTTCACTCAAGCGACAGGTCGTGCACATGCCCTAGCCAGCTGAGGCTTGACAGCGGCAGCCAAGGTCAAACGGGTCCGGGAGCTTCCACGGCAGGGACGCTTCTGGCCTCGGTCATCTTTCGTTCACCTGGTGCCCTGACAGACTGAACATCCCTAGGAAAGGGACACGACAGACTGAACATCCCTAGGAAAGGGACATGACAGACTGACATCCCTAGGAAAGGGACATGACAGACTGACATCCCTAGGAAAGGGACACGACAGACTGACATCCCTAGGAAAGGGAGAAACCATCTGGACAGGACTGACTAATCCCTAGGAAAGGGACACGACAGACTGACATCCCTAGGAAAGGGACATGACAGACTAACATCCCTAGGAAAGGGACATGACAGACTGACATCCCTAGGAAAGGGACACGACAAACTGACATCCCTAGGAAAGGGACATGACAGACTGACATCCCTAGGAAAGGGACATGACAGACTGACATCCCTAGGAAACGGACACGACAGACTGACATCCCTAGGAAAGGGACATGACAGACTGACATCCCTAGGAAAGGGACATGACAGACTGACATCCCTAGGAAAGGGACACGACAGACTGAACATCCCTAGGAAAGGGACACGACAGACTGAACATCCTAGGAAAGGGACACGACAGACTGACCATCCCTAGGAAAGGGACACGACAGACTGAACATCCCTAGGAAAGGGACACGACAGACTGAACATCCCTAGGAAAGGGACACGACAGACTGACCATCCCTAGGAAAGGGACATGACAGAAAGGGACACGACAGACTGAACATCCCTAGGAAAGGGACATGACAGAAAGGGACATGACAGACTGACCATCCCTAGGAAAGGGACATCACAGAAAGGGACATGACAGACTGACCATCCCTAGGAAAGGGACACGACAGACTGAACATCCCTAGGAAAGGGACACGACAGACTGAACATCCCTAGGAAAGGGACATGACAGAAAGGGACACGACAGACTGAACATCCCTAGGAAAGGGACATGACAGAAAGGGACATGACAGACTGACCATCCCTAGGAAAGGGACACGACAGACTGAACATCCCTAGGAAAGGGACACGACAGACTGAACATCCCTAGGAAAGGGACACGACAGACTGAACATCCCTAGGAAAGGGACATGACAGACTGAACATCCCTAGGAAAGGGACATGACAGAAAGGGACATGACAGACTGAACATCCCTAGGAAAGGGACATGGACAGAAAGGGACATGACAGAAAGGGACACGACAGAAAGGGACATGACAGACTGAACATCCCTAGGAAAGGGACATGACAGACTGAACATCCCTAGGAAAGGGACATGACAGACTGACCATCCCTAGGAAAGGGACATGACAGAAAGGGACTAGACCAGAAAGGGACACGACAGACTGAACATCCCTAGGAAAGGGACATGACAGACTGAACATCCCTAGGAAAGGGACATGACAGACTGAACATCCCTAGGAAAGGGACATGACACACTGACCATCCCTAGGAAAGGGACATGACAGACTGACCATCCCTAGGAAAGGGACATGACAGACTGACATCCCTAGGAAAGGGACATTACAGACTGACATCCCTAGGAAAGGGACATGACAGACTGACATCCCTAGGAAAGGGACATGACAGAAAGGGACACGACAGACTGAACATCCCTAGGAAAGGGACATGACAGACTGACCATCCCTAGGAAAGGGACATGACAGACTGACATCCCTAGGAAAGGGACATGACAGAAAGGGACACGACAGACTGAACATCCTAGGAAAGGGACATGACAGACTGAACATCCCTAGGAAAGGGACATGACAGACTGACCATCCCTAGGAAAGGGACATGACAGACTGAACATCCCTAGGAAAGGGACATGACAGACTGACCATCCCTAGGAAAGGAACATGACAGACTGATCATCCCTGGAAAGGAATGACAGAAAGGGACATGACAGACTGAACATCCCTAGGAAAGGGACATGACAGACTGACCATCCCTAGGAAAGGGACATGACAGACTGACATCCCTAGGAAATGGACATGACAGAAAGGGACATGACAGACTGACCATCCCTAGGAAAGGGACATGACAGACTGACCATCCCTAGGAAAGGGACATGACAGACTGACCATCCCTAGGAAAGGGACATGACAGACTGACCATCCCTAGGAAAGGGACATGACAGACTGACCATCCCTAGGAAAGGGACATGACAGACTGACCATCCCTAGGAAAGGAACATGACAGAAAGGGACATGACAGACTGACCATCCCTAGGAAAGGGACATGACAGACTGACCATCCCTAGGAAAGGGACATGACAGACTGACCATCCCTAGGAAAGGGACATGACAGAAAGTAACATGACAGACTGACCATCCCTAGGAAAGGGACATGACAGAGTGACCATCCCTAGGAAAGGGACATGACAGACTGACCATCCCTAGGAAAGGGACATGACAGAAGGGACATGACAGATGACTATCCCTAGGAAAGGAACATGACAGAAAGGGACATGACAGACTGACCATCCCTAGGAAAGGGACATGACAGACTGACCATCCCTAGGAAAAGGACATGACAGACTGACCATCCCTAGGAAAGGGACATGACAGACTGACCATCCTAGGAAAGGGACATGACAGATGACCATCCTAGGAAAGGGACATGACAGACTGACCATCCTAGGAAAGACATGACGAAAGGGACATGACAGACTGACCATCCCTAGGAAAGGGACATGACAGACTGACCATCCTAGGAAAGGGACATGACAGACTGACCATCCCTAGGAAAGGAACATGACAGAAAGTAACATGACAGACTGACATCCCTAGGAAAGGGACATGACAGAGTGACCATCCCTAGGAAAGGGACATGACAGACTGACCATCCCTAGGAAAGGGACATGACAGAAAGGGACATGACAGACTGACTATCCCTAGGAAAGGAACATGACAGAAAGGACATGACAGACTGACCATCCCTAGGAAAGGGACATGACAGACTGACCATCCCTAGGAAAAGGACATGACAGACTGACCATCCCTAGGAAAGGGACATGACAGACTGACCATCCTAGGAAAGGGACATGACAGACTGAACATCCTAGGAAAGGGACATGACAGACTGACCATCCTAGGAAAGGGACATGACAGAAGGGACATGACAGACTGACCATCCCTAGGAAAGGGGCGTCCTTCTCGCTGTGACTGGGTGGTGGGTGGGACCGGGTTGAGATGAATCTCAATTTGTTGGAAACAAACCTTAAGATACACAAGGCATGGCTGCGGCCTAGGAATGTGAAAGGAGGAGACACACGGCTTCTGGCCCAGCTGGTTATTGACTGAAAGCCGACGAGGGCAGACCATGCTGGAACCTTTCTGAATAAAGTTGGTGCAACCAGTATATACCTGTGAGTGGCTCATCATTGGGACAATACAATACTCCGTGATCCAGTAACGTTTTCGTTTTGAAAAATAGAAGTTGTGTTTTCTGTTTTACTGGTTTTAATTATAAACCATCTTTTACAACAGTTTAAAGTAATTATAGATAAAAAAAATAAACAAAAAAATTAAATAATAAATAGATGAACAAATAGATAAATAAGTAAAATTCAATGGGAAAAAAGTAATAAATAACTATTTGAAATAAAACTTCAGCTTTCCAGTTTCAACTTTTAGATCTTACCGTCTGCTGCTGTACACAAGTGCTGTGTCTAAATCAATCATTCACGAAACTCACGACATGGCTTAACTTGCTAAGTGAGCTCAAATTCACCCCTGGTAGAAAACATTATGACGTCCTCTCCAATGATTCATTCGCTTCATTGTTAAAAACTCATTCATATCATATAGTCCTATCATTTTCCGTCGACAATGTGACTGTTTCTGTCACTCGGTTCATGTGTTTTTTCTGTGTTGACATCATTTCCAACATTGTTTTACAGTGTCTGCAACTCAGTTGGTAACCTTGTACGTGTTACACTATTTGTATTATTGTCTCTGTAGTTGTTGCTATTCTAATCAACGATATGATACATGTGGCGAGCATTGGACAGGTTCTTGCCTTAGGCCAATAGTCTGTACCGTGTTTACCTGTTGTAAGGCCAATAGTCTGTACCGTGTTTACCTGTTGTAAGGCCAATAGTCTGTACCGTGTTTACCTGTTGTAAGGCCAATAGTCTGTACCGTGTCTACCTGTTGTAAGGCCAATAGTCTGTACCGTGTTTACCTGTTGTAAGGCCAATGGTCTGTACCGTGTCTACCTGTTGTAAGGCCAATAGTCTGTACCATGTTTACCTGTTGTAAGGCCAATAGTCTGTACCATGTTTACCTGTTGTAAGGCCAATGGTCTGTGCCGTGTTTACCTGTTGTAAGGCCAATAGTCTATACCGTGTTTACCTGTTGTAAGCCCCATAGTCTGTACCGTGTTTAAGGCCAATAGTCTATACCGTGTTTACCTGTTGTAAGCCCCATAGTCTGTACCGTGTTTAAGGCCAATAGTCTATACCGTGTTTACCTGTTGTAAGGCCAATAGTCTGTACCGTGTTTAAGGCCAATAGTCTATACCGTGTTTACCTGTTGTAAGCCCCATAGTCTGTACCGTGTTTAAGGCCAATAGTCTATACCGTGTTTACCTGTTGTAAGCCCCATAGTCTGTACCGTGTTTACCTGTTGTAAGGCCACTAGTCTATACCGTGTTTACCAGTTGTAAGGCCAATAGTCTGTACCGTGTCTACCTGTTGTAAGGCCGATAGTCTGTACCGTGTCTACCTGTTGTAAGGCCAATAGTCTATACCGTGTTTACCTGTTGTTGCGTGTGTGTAGAGGCCATTCGCTATCCTGGTCAACAGGAAGTTGAGATGTTTCCCTGTTTCTCTTGCGCATGCAATCTGTAAGAAAAGACAATGGCTGTACTCTCTCTCTCTCTCTCTCTCTCTCTCTCTCTCTCTCTCTCTCTCTCTCTCTCTCTCTCTCTCTCTCTCAAACACACACACACACGCTCGCGCACACACATGCATACTCACAAACGCAAGCACGCGCGTGCACACATACAAAACCACACACACACACACACACACACACACACACACACACACACACACGCGCGCGCGCGCGCGCGCGCGTGCGCGCACATACACACACACATACATACATATATATATATATATAGAGAGAGAGAGAGAGAGAGAGAGAGAGAGATTTACATATTTACACGCGCGCGCGCATGCACACACACACACACACATACATACACACATTCTCTCTCTCTCTCTCTCTCTCTCTCTCTCTCTCTATCTCTCTCTCTCTCTCTCTCTCTCTCTCTCTCACACACACACACACACACACACACACACACACACACACACACACACACACACGATCACACAGAAACACATACACACACATACACACAAGCACGCATGCACGCACGCACGCACGCACGCACGCACGCACGCACGCACACACACACATACACTCAGTCACTCACACATTCACTCAGAGGAATGTCGAGGAAGAGACGAACGCCAATGAAAGAAGATAATGACAGATGAAAAGCTGAGAGAACAAAGGGAAGAGAACTCACACTGAGCGACCAAAGAGCCCACCACCACTGCCACAGAGATCAGCAACACACTGCCGAGCACCGCCCAGCGCATGCCCACGGTGTCCTTGCTCTGCTCTGCTGGCGTTGTCCTACCTGCAAAACAGGTCCACCTTGAATCCAGACTTTCTCTGTGTTAATGCTTTTCAGAAAACACACACACACACACACACACACACACACACACACACACACACACACACACACACACACACACACATTCACTCTGCCCGGATTGTTCTACGACCGCGCCATAACGTATTCCTCTGAATGGAATTCTGGCTGATGCCGTGAAAACAAACGTGCCATAACTCTCTCTCTCTCTCTCTCTCTCTCTCTCTCTCTCTCTCTCTCTCTCTCTCTCTCTCTCAGGACCCATGGAATAAAAAATTCATGGGTCTTGATAACATACCCGCATTTCTTCTCAAACTCGCTCTACCTTACATTGTTGAGTCTCTTACATACATATATAATTTATCCATTGAAACTAATGTTTTCCCTCAGGCGTTCAAAAACACCAAAGTGATCCCCCTTCCAAAATCAAAAACTTATCGGATCCAAATAATTTCAGACCTATATCCTTACTATCTGTTCTATCCAAACCCCTTGAAAGACACATACACACACACGTATCTCAGTTCATGGAGAAAAACAAACTGTTTCACCCACTCCAATCTGGATTCCGATCTAATCATTTCCTGCCACACAGCATTATCACGAATGTGTGACTCATGGCTTTCAAATATGAACCAATCACAAATGACAGGGGTTGTCTTTCTTGACTTCAAAAAGGCGTTTGATCTTGTTGATCATTCCATTCTTCTAAAGAAACTATCTGTCTACTTGAACCATACCCGACAGTCTCATTATTCCAATCATACTTGAACGATAGGACTCAGTATGTGGTGCTTAATGGCAAAACCACCGCTTCAGGGTCCAGTTCATGAGGCGGGCGGTGGCGGAAACGTCCGAACTAAACCGGTTGTCCGAGACTATCCGGGTAGAGTCGGAATTCACAGCGGAAGACTTCGTCAAAGCTTCGGACTAAACGCCGGCCTTCGGCGGTGAAATTTAGTCTAGCGGTTTCGCTGGACTAAAGTCGAACGTCGGGACTACGCGGGAAAAAATGGCGGCTTTTGTTTATCGACAATACTGCATCCGACGTTCACTTCGAAGGCAAAGAGTATTTCGAAACAGACAAAATCCTCTTGAGGTGTATAATGATTGCCAAATATTAAAGAAATTCCGTTTGACTCGACAGGCAATCCTAGATTTGACGGATTCACTGAGCGTGCAACTGGAATTTGTTCAGGACAGACGAGGCGCATTGCCGCCAGTGTTGCAAGTGCTGTTGACATTACGTTTTTTTTGCCACTGGTGCATTTCAAGACGTGGTGGGTGAACTAACTGGTGTCAGTCAGCCAACTGCCTGCCGCACCATTGCACGTGTGACATGCGTTGCTGACACAGATGAATGACTGGATTGCTGTGCCAACAAGACGTCAGGCGGAGCGTACCAAACACAAGTTTCACTCCATGCAGGGGCTGGGAAATGTCGTCGGCTGCATTGATGGCACACACGTTCGGATTCAAGCGCCACAGCAACTTGAGCATGAATATGTGAACAGAAAGAATTTTCACTCAATCAATATTCAGGTAAGAAAATAAATTCCCAGTGCATTTGAACATACTGTATTATTATTGTTATTATTATTCCAGTGTAGCATGTTTTTTTTTTCTTTTTGGCCACAGTCACCGACGTCTGCAGTTTTGATACTAGTATGACGTAGTGCAGACTCACTTCAGTCAACAATGTTGCGATTTCATTATCGCTGAAATTTGGCTTCTTGGCACGCTTGGTCACTTCCATTATTTCTGTTTCTCTGCGACCGGCGTGGAAGGAAAATGCCAGGATTACGCGTGCGCAGGGGGATGCTTAAGCGGGAAAGCCCGAAAGTCTAAAAATATCTTAGCAAAGTTCGGGCGTTCGTTGTCCAACCTGACCGACCGCCACGCGAATCCTGACTTCGCGCTGGCAAAAGTCCGGACGTTTCAACGTCGGGCGTCGCGCGAAACGCTAGACGTACAGTTGTCCGGCCCCATGAATTGGACCCCAGACTTTGTCAGACATGGAGTCCCACAGGGCTCAGTACTAGGCCCCCTACTATTCTGCATCTTCATCAATGATTTACGATTGTCCGTATCAGATGAAATGGTCACGACAGATTTATTTGCCGATGACTCGTCACTCCAAACGAATGGTAGTGATCTACAGACAATACAAACTTCTCTCCAGGAAAGTCTAAACGACATGTCAAACTGGTGTCATTCAAATTCAAACTCAATGGTCATACACCCAGCCAAAACTAAATCTATGATTATAACTACCCGCCAAAAACACCAATTGACTCCTCTTTGCCTAAAACTTCAGTTGAATGGCACTTCTATCCAGCAGGTAGATGAGCATCGTGTTTTAGGGTTAACGATAGATAAAGAATTGAAATGGCAAATCTCATCTCGATAACGTATGCAAAGTAGTCTCAAAACACCTTTTCCTGTTATCTCAATTAAAGCGCTACGCCAACAGTGATGTGCTGAAACTTTTCTTCAATGCACACATAATGTCACGTATCAATTATGCTTCAACAGTGTGAGACGGAAGTAGTGATGTCCACAAAAAAGGCTGAATTCTCTCCATAGACGTGCAGCAAAGCTACTCCATCCAGCTGTATCTCTAACAACATACTTCCTCTGAACAGGCAATTGGAATTCAACAAGGCATCATTTATGTTTACAATCTTGACAGATACTATGCCATGTTATATCAATGCCCTTTTTACAAGATCGAACAGCTTTTCTGGCTCGACGAAATTCCTTCTTCCCTACCCACGCATTGATCTATACAAAACAAGCCTAGATAACTCTGGACCATATGTCTGGAACTCACTTCCACCGAATCTACAAAATATGAATACTTTAAAACTTTTCAAGGAACATTTGCATAAACATTTTATGTCTCAGTAATTCAATTATTCGATTACAATGATTAGCGCCCATTCGCAACGTCTTCTGTGAACCATACTTTGAATAAACCGTCTGAACATAAAACCTACTCCGTTAAAATCGCTCATCCCCACTCCCACTCTGTCTACCATCCCTTTTCTCCTCCCCCTATCTACCATTCTCTCTTCCCCACCCTCCTCTGACCTCTCTCTCTCTCTCTCTCTCTCTCTCTCTCTCTGTGTAGTTTTGTTTGTTTGTTTGTAAGTTTCCTTCTGTTTTACCATCCCCCATCTCAGTATTTTTATGAACAGTGTGCTTATCATTGTAAAATTAGATTACAATCTTGCTATGTTGAATTGTCAGTATGAATAATAATATGTGTTGAAATAATGTATGCATGACAAGGACAGATTGTAAGACTAGGCTTTGGCCTAAAAGCTTCATCCTTGTGTATTAAAGACCAATCAATCAATCAATCAATCTCTCTCTCTCTCTCTCTCTCTCTCTCTCTCTCTCTCTCTCTCTCTCTCTCTCTCTGAGACGGAAAGTACTGAAAGACGGCGTAAACTGATAGGATGCCAAATGTTGATCGGAGAGGACTTTTCGTTTCGAGTTAGAGAGGTGAGAAAGAAACTAATCCCTCATCTGAACTAAGCGCGGAGTGAGGGGGGACGTGCGGCCATGGTTCTCCTTGCACCAGGCCTTACTACCTCACCCCGTCACTAGACTCTCCCCCTCCCCAGCCACTTCCGGCGGCACTCAGTCTTCCGCTACATCCCCAGTCCACAGATTCCAAGCTCGTCGAATATATATACCACCCACACTATCAGTCTCACCTTCTGAAATCTCTGTCTTGTTCAGGGGCTTGAAGTTTATACGTTCCAGACTTGGAACCGGCCAATACCAAACTCTGCCTGCATGTGAATGCGTGTTCCGCACCATCAGATAGATCTAGATGGCCACCATACGCTACATTCCTCAACCGCCACTCCTCTCTCCAGACTCCAACCTCTTTGACCATCATTTCAATGCAACTGCCCACAGACCACCTCCTGTTGACAGATCCAGCGACTTCCAGTTCTTCATGCCAAAGTCTACGAAGGTTCATCGACTCTCACCCAAACTCCCCCAAAATCAAACCTGACACTCCATGACTCACACTCCGATCAACTCCCAACAATGCGAGAATATCGTGATCGAACCTGAGGACGAGTGAGGCTAAATCGCAGTTTTGAATGGGAGTTGTACATTAAAGAATTGTCAAATAACTTTGAGACTCCCAGTTCTTTGAACCTCTTCAGGTTTCCCCAGTGGTAAACGACAGCCAACTCGTCAAGAAAACAATTAACGAAGAAATTCAAAGGAACAACCTTCCTCCATCACCGAACTTCTTAACATCAACTTGCCCAGACAGTCATCATTGTATAATTTTCCCCACATCCACAAGCTCAGCACAGCTGGAAGTCCTTTTGTAACAGCCTACTGAAGACCACATTTCCCCGTACCTAGGCTCGCTTATTCAACAGGTAGTAGAGACATTTCCTACATACATCGAAGACACTGTTGACATTCTCAGCATACTTGAAAAGTTCCGCATGCTTACCATATACATTTCCATTGGCTAAGGTTTTCCCTGGATGTTGCATCACTGTACACAAGCATGCCACACGAAGAGAGCCTATGAGCACTACAACTCTTCCTTGACAAATGTACGTCAGACCCAAGCACTCCACGACCACCCACACATGCTCTCCTTCGCCTCGCAGACTCAAACTCAACAATCGAATCGATTGCTCTCCAATAATGACGTTGATAACCCAAACAACTAAAGAGCGGTTTTGTTATGTAATAATTATAAACTGCGCAGTGCTATCATTAACAGAAGCTTTTTAAGACTGGGCCAAAGAGATATGGTGCAGAGGAATATCAAGCTGAATTCAAACGGAAATATTCGACTATGTATCATTCACTTTGATGGCCTTAGTTTAAAAAGAGTTCTGTCTAGTTCGTAACTTATACGTATTTTTGAGCATGTATGATTGTAAAGGCGAGAGTTAGATCCGGGTCATCTCTAGAATACAATGTACATTGTCCCTTGGGAGAATTAAACAAAGGAAATTCTGTAGCCCTGCTCTATTTTCTTTGTTTATCAATGAGGTAACCTTAAAGGTCATACACAATAGTACACAAGGACCTCATTCTTTTTTAATTATGCTTTGGTGATTTTCATTCTCCTCCAAGCGGATGATGTTGTATTGATGTTAGACATGGTGGTTGGTATGGAAATTCAATTAAACCGTTTTGAAAGACCTTCTCCATCATCCCAGTTGAAGATAAACATGGCCAAAGAGTAATGCTATAGTTTTTAGGAAGGTATCTTGCTGCACGAGAAAGATGGATGCACAACGGGACAGTGATGCTGATGGTGAATGTTTATATGTTAGGTATGCATTTTTAAGCACAGAGCTAAACATTGTTAACAGTATATTCTGAAGAAACAGAAATCCGAATAATGCCAGTCTTACACTGTTTTAAAGTTGTTCGACATTAAAATTCAACCTATGGTACAACACAGAGCTGAGTTATGGGGTCTTGAATCTGTTACCAAACAAATAAAAAAGACTTGTTTATATGCATTGAAAAGGTTTCTTGGCGTTTCTATGCACACACTAGGTTATTCAGTTTATACGGACACCCAATTTATTTACTTTCAGTTGT
>CM065743.1:9602789-9605289 GCA_033310375.1 Conus canariensis
TGTGTGTGTGTGCGCGCGCGCGCGCGCGGCTGTGTATTTAGTGCATATGCGTGTGTATTGTCACGCATATCTGTATGCGCGCCTGCGTGCTACAGTGAGCGCGCGTGCGAACACGTGTGTGTGTGTGTGTGTGTGTGTGTGTGTGTGTGTGTGTGTGTGTGTGTGTGTGTGTGTGTGCACTCGCGCGTATGCGCATGTGTTTGTCTATATGGAGAGTTATATCTTCATGTATTCATTCTACCGCCCTTTCTATCCGTACTTTCTGCACACCCCAGCACACAATGCTCTGCACCCCCCCCCCCCCCCCCCCCCCTCTTAAGAATGGATCGTTCTGAACGCCAAGAGCATTGACAGAACCCTCCAGTCTGTACGGTCTGCTCAGTGTTGTGACCCGTGCCACTCTCAGTGTGTCTGCCCACTGAATCAAGCAACCATCAAACTCTGCTGGCGTGTCGGTGATCGAGTGTGGTCGCCATTCGTATGCCGTGCGATGCTCCTCTAGTGTCTGGAGACTTGTGTGCCAACAGCAAGGTGTTGATGTAGTGAGTCAGACTGATGTGCTGGTGTCCGTACCAACAGCAAGGTTTTGATGCAGTAAGACTGATGTGCTAGTGTCCGTACTAACAGCAAGGTTTTGATGCAGTAAGACTGATGTGCTGGTGTCCGTACCATACTAAAAGACGTCGTAAAAGCGAAGCATCAGGTTTACCTGTGGTCGTTCTGTGAGGAATGTACCAGTGCGCTGCAGTGCAGAACACACGATTCTTACAATCTTTCCAAGACTTGGGTAGAAGTACTGATGATTTTTTTCTCTGATAGTGTTGTGAATAATTCGCTTTTGGTAATGGTGTGTTGAGTTTATCTGTGAATGTGTTGTGGGACCAGAATAGCTCAGCTGGTAGAGCGCCGGACTCATAGTCTTGGTGATCATGGGGTTGCGGGTTTGAATCTCCGCCGGGTCGTTTTGGTACAGGGGGACTTTTCCCTCGGAGTTAACTTTGGTTCTGACCCCATTTCCCAAACAGTCCTTTGAATAAGACTATTAACTGAGCCGTGTGTGAACCCACGCATAACATCTTGCACACACGTAAAACCCCATCACCAACTTTCGGAAGAGAACGGCTAGTTTGGCCGTTGGTATGGATTCCACATAGCATGCGCTTTGAGTGAGATTATGAAAGAATGAAGGAAGTAAGGAAATTGAGTCAACCATATTAACCAGTGCCGGCAGGCAGCTCTTCAGTCGGCACTACCCAGGTAAGCAGCCCGTTGCGTATGCGAGAGTGTGAGTTGTCAGCGCCTAGAACTTTTGGCAAGGCGCTTTATATATGCTTTGTTATTATTACTATTATTATCATTATTATTATTATTATTATTGTTGTTGTTACTATTACTATTGTTATTATTATCATTATTATTAATTGTCTATTTTTGGATGAGCTGTGATGAGTTTACCTGTGGAAGTGCCGTGGTCACTTCAGCTTCAGCAGTTTATTTCTGGTCGCACAAGAACGGAACTGACTTGGTTAACTCAGTAGCAAGTTTACTACTAGTCGCCATTTTGTGAGTAAACTTTTTGAATTTTTTTTTCAGATGTGTCTCTGCACTAGAAAGAAATTTCACTGATAAAACCCACCTAAGGACAATTTCCGGGAACGTTTGGAATGAAATGACCTATCTTCAATCTACTTACAAGCCACTTGCAGTGTGAAGGCTGGTCCGGTGATGTCAATGATCCAGTCGACGTCACAACGCAGTTTGTGACCATGGTGATTTCTGTTGAACTTCCGCGTCAGTGTCAGAGTGCCATCACTGTACTGTCCACTGGCGACAGAGGTGGTGTCGGTGTCACTTTCTATGAACCATCGCAGTCGTCCCTGTGGCTGACCCGGGTTGCTGTCACATGTACATGTCACTTCTCCGTTCTCCGACACATAGCCAGTGCTGGGACTGCAGCTGATGCCAGAGACGACGGGAGTCTCTGAAGAAGAGGAAACACTGAGGTTATACACTACACACACTGAGGTTATACACTACACACACTGAGGTTATACACTGCACACACTGAGGTTATACACTACACACACTGAGGTTATACACTACACACACTGAGGTTATACACTGCACACACTGAGGTTATACACTGCACACACTGAGGTTATACACTGCACACACTGAGGTTATACAATGCACACACTGAGGTTATACAATGCACACACTGAGGTTATACACTGCACACACTGAGGTTATACACTACACACACTGAGGTTATACACTGCACACACTGAGGTTATACACGGCACACACACTGAGGTTATACACGGCACACACACTGAGGTTATACACTGCACACACACTGAGGTTATACACTACACACACTGAGGTTATACACTGCACACACTGAGGTTATACACCTACACACAGTGAGGTTATACACTGCACACACTGAGGTTATACACTGCACACACTGAGGTTATACACTGCACACACTGAAGGTTAT
>CM065743.1:9612789-9615289 GCA_033310375.1 Conus canariensis
TGGTTGATGGTCGTTTTCTTTTATGATTATAAAAGTGTCTGTGGTACTGGGAAGTAAAACTGCATTTAGATTGTGGGTATTTTCCAGTAAACGTATTGGTACCCAAGGACCACGGAAACTATACAACGTTTTTACTGTGACTATCCAAAGCACTAATGACCAACATTTTTTGTGTCTGTATCTGTGTGCACGCGCGCGTGTGTGTGTGTTTGTGTGTGTGTGTGTGTGTGTGTGTGTGTGTGTGTGTGTGTGTGTGTGTGTGTGTGTGTGTGTGTGAGAGGGGGGGGGGGGTATGTGTGTGTGTGTGTGTGAAAGTAAAAAGGGTGAGAAAATTTATAGTTGTTCCAGTGCTATTTTTCAACTTCATTTATTTTTTGCACATCTTCAGCAGCATTACCCCACGTCGCTCATTCCGGCTCCCCATCCACATCCACATTGTGGCATGCCCCGCTGTAGCCCTCACACCAGCAATCCACAGGGAGCAGTCGGTGTCAAGTCATCATGAGGCAACCCACCAGAGAAGACACTGCACTGCTGCCAAGTCACTTCAGTGGTGCTCAGTGACGCCTGTTCTGACCCAGCGTACAAAGGACACCACCTACTAAGCCCCCTACTGACGACAGTAATTGATTAGTTCCGGAGCTATCGTGAATGAGCTCTCCCTCTAAAGGGCGCCGTCACGTCCGTCCGACGACAGTCGCTGTGACCTTGTCCATACAGGCGATCTCGACAAGAACATCGCCAAGTGCTGTGTACCTCCATTCTGGTCTGAGATGGCAGGACAGGGCGCTACCATACGTTATCATACTCTATCCCGACGCCAACAAACCACAACAGATACAGACACCTACAGTGTTGGTCAGCAAATCTGAGCAACGCTCTCAGAGACGCAGTCCTTTATTGGATGAAACTCGACTGTGTGGTCCCCGTCTTGCCAGTTAAATCCATAGCAAGCTCAACACTGGGTAGCCCGGTTGGGGCAAAAAAAAAGTCCAACAAATTAATGGCTCTGATATAAATTGAACTCACAATCTTCCAGCCGGGCGTCCACGACTCTAACCACTTCACCACGGCTGCTGATCCTTTTAATGTCTTTATTTTCTTGTCTGAATCTAATTCTCTTTACAGAAGTTATTATCAGTCTAAGCTGCATTTAAATACTAAAGACCATTACTGTTGTTCGAGGAGAGGTACATTACTACAAAATATGAGAACCATTACACCGTTTGAGGAGAGTTAAACTGCTCTAATAGGTGTATTGCATCAACACCTGCTTGCAGAGAGTGTGTTCCTCTCTTTTTCATGGTGAAACAGAAATATTTACTGTAACGTATCCCTAGACAAACGCAAACTTTGTCGTAGCTATTGAGAACAAGGAAAACGGACGTGACAATGATGATGATGATGATGATGATGATGATGATGATGATGATGATGATGATGATGATGATGACGATGATGATGATGACGACGACGATAAGTGATGATGATGATGATGATGATATGATGATGATGATGATGATTGATGATGATGACGACGACGATAAATGATGATGATGATGATGATGATGATGATGATGATGATGATGATGATGATGATGATGACGACGACGACGACGATAAATGATGATGATGATGACGATGATGTTGATGATGTTAATGATGATGATGATACTCACTATCCATGCTCAAAGTCCTGGAATCCGTCAAGGTATAGTAACTCTCTCTGACCCAGAGACCACGACAATAACATGTTAGGTTGTTGTCGGAATCACTCAGAGATAAGATCGTTAAACTGCTGGACTGCCCAATGGTTGGATCCTGCTCGTGTTGACCCGGACACGTCAAGGTCACAGAGGTCACAACAGGGTCACCTCCAGTGATGTTACAGGTCAAGGTCAAATTGTCACCTTCATGGAGAATCTCACTGTCCATGTATCCGCTGATCTGAGGAGGTGACTGTGGTGGATCTGCACAGACACCCTGATCATTCAGTTATGATACGAGCTACACACACACACGCACACACACACACGCACACACACACACCACACACACACACACACACACACACACACACCACACACACACACACACACGCACGCACGCACGCACGCACACACACACACACACACACACACACACACACACACACAGAAATACAGGACACACAGACAGGCATACAGAACGCTCATACACATGCAAGTGCATGCACACACACACACACACACACACACACACACACACACACACACACACACACACACACACACAATGTCCTTACACTTCATATCTAAAGTCACACTGTCCTGCTCTGTGGTGTTGTCGTTCAGGACGTTGGTGACAGTGCACGTGATCGTTCTGTTGACGTCACCCATGTCTCCGGGACCAGGTGGGCGTGGGTTAAAGCTGCACGTGCTTTGCCCTGGGGGCTGACATGGGACGTCCCAGCTGTAGGTCAGGTTAGAAGTGAGGCTGACGCCAGAGGCCTGACAGGTCA
>CM065743.1:9620289-9630289 GCA_033310375.1 Conus canariensis
TAGACCTTCAGCTGCAGGGCACACCCTTCCCAACCTGCAAGCCTGCTCCAAGAACTGAAATACCGCTTGCTGATGACCTCTTCAGGGAGTCTGCTGTTCTGCCATTGTCATTAACTGAAGGCTGGCGCTTTCTGGTGGGCAGTGCTTCAAGGCTGAGCTTGGACATCAAACTGTCTCTGACTTTCATCGGACAATGTTCTTCTGCAGAAATGTTGAGAATTGCTCATTTATCACGTGATGTTAGTGGAATGTCATCTGTTTACACTGATTCTGTGCATGGCTTTGCTGTTATGCTAATCCAACTGTTATTGCAGAAGTTCTAGCACCGTCGTGGATTTCCTTTTAAAGAGTGTCGATGTGATTGAGTAAGAGGCTTACGCCACTCATCAGCCCAGGTCTTCTTGAAGACGGCGATTGCAATACATCTAGTTGCAAAGTGAGACGACTGCAGGCGGAAATCTGAACAAATCTTAAATAAATGTTAGCGAACCGCCAAGAGGCACGTGGAGAAACGAGTCACAAGACAAAACACGACGCGTTTCGACCTCTTAGGTCTTCTTCAGGCAAGACACAAACAAATAGGACAACGAAAATGAACGAATTTGTCACTTAGCTTAGATCTCTTCAGCGCAAGGTAGGCAGGCGCTGAATTTTCTTTCTTTCTTTCTTTCTTTCTGCGTATGCTGGCTGATACTCCTGCGGACACTGCGTGCTTAGACAGGAAGTGGAGTTTTGTGTGTATGACCGTTTTTTTTATCCCGCCATTAAGACAGCCATACTCCATCCTCAGGGAAGGTGCATGCTATGTGTAACGTGTCATCCATACCAATGGCCGAACTGGCCTTCTCTTCCGAAAGTTGGTGATGGGATTTTACGTGTGTGCAAGATGTTGTGCGTGCGTTCACACACGGAACCTCGGTTTATAGTCTCATTCGAAGGACTGTATGGGGAATGGAGTCAGAACCAATGTTAACTCCGAGGGAAAAATCCCCCTGTACCGAAATTCGACCCCGTAACCCCAGGATCATAAGTCCGGTAGTTCTACTAACTGAGCTATTCCGGCCCCCTGAAAACGAGGCTGTTAGAATGGAGATAGTAAGGGCGATTGCGATATCAATGACTGCCTGTCCAGCGTGTTTGGAGAGTTCTGGGGACACTGTCCATTCCTGCAGCGTGCCCACATTCCGGCCACTTTACTTCCACTTCGACTTCTTCCAGAACACTGGAAAATCGTCCTCTTTTGACCAATCCTACATTGTTAGCACACTTGTAGCTTCTTTGCTCTGTTTGTTGTAGAGTTCAGAGCAATATGAAGTGCACATTGTGTGATGTCTTTTTGCTGTATGCAACTAGTTAGTCCTTACTTTGCCCTGCATGGTGCTGGCTTTACTTTGATTCCGTGTGCTCTTGTCTCATACAATAGAAAAGCTGGTTTGTTTAGGTTTTCTCAATGTCTTCATGCTGTTATGGGACCCAGTGCTATGTCTGGTGGGTTGCTTCTTGACGATACTGACTGCAGCCAGCGCACTGCCGGTGCCGGAGCTGTGGGGGGACGATCCACACTGTGGCTGTGGAGGTGGAGGCAGAATGAGTGGCGAGGGTACAATGCCACTGAGCTGGCACCGGAGATGAGACAAGACAGGAACAGAAAAATGTGTTTGTATTCTTCATTACTTTGCATTGCATTTCTTGACCGATTGTCTTGTTCATGTCTGTTTCCCCCCCCCCCCCCTCACCCCCTCACCCCCTTTCCCCCTTAGTCTTCTTGAGCGGTTTCAGCTAGCTATATTGTCACACAATCCCAGACATGTAAATGAGCTGTTACTGTGAGACACTATACACCGGATAGACTGATCATATTACCAAGCCATCAAGCAGCGCATGGGACTATACGAAAATCTGGGTTATCAGATACGAAAAGAAAACTACGTTGACATGCCATCTGATATGATCCAATGGCTCTGTTATAACAGTGCCCATAAACCAGAGAGAGAGAGAGAGAGAGAGAGAGAGAGAGAGAGAGAGAGAGAGAGAGAGAGAGAGAGAGAGAGAGAGAGAGAGAGAGAGTGAAAACATTGCAGAATGGACAGGGACAACTTGTTTGAGACCCAGGCCTAGGCACAGAGCAGACAGGAGTGGAGCAGCTGGTGACGTTCTTCATGTGGTGACCCAGGCCTAGGCACAGAGCAGACAGGAGTGGAGCAGCTGGTGACGTTCTTCACTGTGGTGACCAGGCCTAGGCACAGAGCAGACAGGAGTGGAGCAGCTGGTGACGTTCTTCAGTGTGGTGACCAGGCCTAGGCACAGAGCAGACAGGAGTGGAGCAGCTGGTGACGTTCTTCACTGTGGTGACCAGGCCTAGGCACAGAGCAGACAGGAGTGGAGCAGCTGGTGACGTTCTTCAGTGTGGTGACCAGGCCTAGGCACAGAGCAGACAGGAGTGGAGCAGCTGGTGACGTTCTTCACTGTGGTGACCCAGGCCTAGGCACAGAGCAGACAGGAGTGGAGCAGCTGGTGACGTTCTTCACTGTGGTGGCCCAGTGACACTCCACGGTGCTGAAAGAGATCCAAAAGAAAAGAAACCTGTTTGCAGAGACCTGATGTAGCCGGTGGCACAGACGTCCAGCAGAAGAAGAGGAATAGGCGCCATGTGTCTCCGGGAGGATGATTAGGATCGACGTCCATTGGCTTATCCCGAAGAACTCTGTAGCTGTCTTGGACATCACCTGCCTGAAAGTGTCTGTGGGGGTTCCAGGTGTTCTTCTCGCAGACTAGCTGGAAAACTGTCCTTTGATGGCGGCTTGGATTTGTCCAGAGATGTCGGGATCCTTCACTGTGTCAATATTGAATTGGAGACGGTTAGTCCTTACTCTCTCGTCCTTCTGTCGTACTGTAATCTAACATAGATCATGACAGCGTCGTGGTCACTACGAAAGTGGCCTCCTGGAAATATTCCTGCTTCAGAATTTGAATGACTAGCCCTGGCTGCGATCATGCCGTGTCCATTGCTGCAGAAATGAGGCTTTGCTCTCCTCTGTAGGCCTAGTTCACTTCAAATAGGACTTTCTCCCTCCCACCTGGATTTTGTCAGCTAAGGCTGTATTTATTTGTTCAGTCGGAGATCTTTATTTACAAATGTCACCAACTGCATTTCAAAGGGTTTCTTAGGGATATTTCAACTTCAGAAAAGCAGCCGTGGCTCATTTTCGATCTCTGAGTGAGAGTGAGTTGAATTCCTGTGTTCTAAATGTTTTGCGTTTTGAACTGATGAATAGTCCTGACAGACACAAGCATATGTCTACTTTTTGAGCACGATTTCAGACACATAAATTGCCTGGTGTGAATGCTGAAATGACAAAATATCACATGACACGTGAATTGTCTGTATGAGTATTTGGCAAAGTACTCACATCTGTCCTGTAGACCACACACAGGAATAGTTTCCCATAGACATGTGCAGTGTCTGTATGGACGTGTGGCAAAGTACTCACATCTCTCTTGTAGGACCACACACAGGAATAGTTTCCGGTGGAAGAGAAGATCTCCGTGATGTTCACAGTGCCCCTGACTGTCCACCCTGATCCTGTGGCAGGTGTGGTCACTGTGATGGTGGGGGTGGACAGCACAGCCCGAGCTGTCACACACACACACACACACACACACACACACACACACACACACACACACACACACACGCACACACGACAGAGACGAGAGAGAGAGAGAGAGAGAGAGAGAGAGAGAGAGAGAGAGAGAAACTGAAGTTGCCAAATCATTGTGAAGATCACAAGATCAAAAGACTGGTCGGGTGTTACTGGTTGTGTGGCGTACGTAAACAAAAATGTTTGGTTGATTTTGTAACTGTATCGTGTAATATTATCGATGATGGAGATATTTTCAATAAAATGACTAAACTGAACACACACACACACACACACACACACACACACACACACACACACACACCACACACACACACACACACACAACACACACACACGCTTCAGACGCTTCAGAATCGTTTTTTATTGACAATGACAAAAGACAGTTTTCATGTCAAGGGGGCTATCATTAATGCAGCGTCAAGAATTTATGAAACGAAAAATGTATATTACATTACAAATATGATTCCCGGTGTTGATCTATCTGGGAATACTAAAGTTAAAGGCAAACAAAAGATCACCAAACCTAAATGGCCAACTATGACATACAGAGAACCGAAGCACTGTCTCACAGGGAAACAGCAACAGACATTTTTTTTCTCTCTGATATCATAACATTCAGCAATATATTTAGCAAACAGACGTACAATATTTCCATCATCAGAAGTTAATAGTTCAATCAAAGTATGTGGTCTTTCTGGCATCAGATTAAACAGTCTTGATTTTTTCTTTTATCTTCATATGCTTTACATTGAAATAAAAAGTGCTCTTCATCTTCCTTACTGTTATCTGGACACAACACACAAACATCATAACAGAAACTTCATTGCAAAACCATTTCTTATTTGTTTTAAAACCAAGGGTCCGACTTCTAAATCTGGCCAATATGCTTCTATGCCATTTATTAGTAACAGATTTCAAAAACATTTCCGGCTGAAGAATACTTTTAAAGGAATTAAACCATGAGTACTTGTCATTTTCTTCCATTTTTGAATGCCAATTCAGTTTGTAGCAGGCTATCAAGCGATCCTTAAATTCTGACATAAATGGAGAGAGAGAGAGAGAGAGAGAGAGAGAGAGAGAGAGAGAGAGAGCGGTGGGTGGGGTGGGGTGGGGCATAATGGGCAATTAGATGACAGCTGATATGAATAGGTCAGTTTCAGACCCGTGTACAAGAGAGAGTGCCTCACGCACCATCATCGCGCTATCAGGCAGTGGCTATGAAGAAAGCTCGAACAGCCTTTCACCGAGCAAGAAGCGAGCATTTCATTAACCATTGAGAGACCAGGTTTCGGCTCAACGTTCCTACCCTTGTAGAAGAGGTAGGGAATCTCCAAAACTCCCAATCAAAAACGCTCATTTAATGCCAAGCATAAAAACAGGATGTTGGGGATGTGTTTCGTTGACATCAAGTGTGTACGTGTGAGTGTTTTGGTCTTCAGTTACCTTTTGCTTGAAAAGATACTGCTGTTTGAGCCGCTGTTTGAGCCAAGTGCCTGATTAGCAGTCGGAAACCTACACATATTTATACTCCAAGGTGGCGAGAACTTGGCTGATTCACTACGGTGGAGACATCGAAGCAGAGAGTTTGCCGTTTACAGAGGTCTACTATCAAAAGAAGATTTAGAAGTGGGAGAGAGACGAGGGGGGAGGGAGGGAGCGCTTCCTGTGCTAGAGTCCAGGTCAAGTCCTCAGACCTTTCATGGTGTCTTTGATGCAGCAGAGGCTGACCTGGAACTTGCGATGCTTTTTCAGGATGTGATTCTGGGTCATAGAGGACCTGGTATTTCTTCCAGTGGTGGACTGTTGGCTATTTCGCTTTGCATGTTTTTGACCCTTGAACTGCCGACTGGGGTTTGGTCAACAAGAATCTCCGTGTTGCACGAGGTGAAATGGTTTGAACAGGGATCTCCATGTCACTCAAGGTCGAATGGTTTGGTCAAGAATCTCCGTGTTACTCAAGGTCGAATGGTTTGGTCAAGAATCTCCGTGTTACTCAAGGTCGAATGGTTTGGTCGAGAATCTCCGTGTTACTCAAGGTCGAATGGTTTGGTCAAGAATCTCCGTGTTACTCAAGGTCGAATGGTTTGGTCAAGAATCTCCGTGTTACTCAGGGTCGAATGGTTTTGTCAAGAATCTCCGTATTACTCAAGGTCGAATGGTTTGGTCAAGAATCTCTGTGTTGCACGAGGTAAAATTCGGAGAACTTGTTGTGAACTTGAAGGCGCTGCTCTTTTTAGATAGTGGCTTTGGTTGTGTAAACTAAAATGTTTGTGAATTAGTTTATAGGCATCCACGGATCGTGAAAGCTATTCACCATATGTGTGTGTGCGTGCGTGCGTGCGTGTGCGCGCGCGCGCGTGTGTGTGTGTGTATGTCTACGTGCGTGCGTCAGTGTGTTGTGTGTGTGTGTGTGTGTGTGTGTGTGTGTGTGTGTGTGTGCGTGTGTGTGTGTGTGTGTGTGTGTGTGTGTGTGTGTGTGTGTGTGCGCGCGCGCATGAAATTGTCTTAAAACTGCTGAATTGTATACACATAATTTCATAGTTGATGGTGCTATAGGAAGCTGAAAATTGTTGTTAAGGGGGAGGGGGGGGGGGGCTATTGTTGAGCAAAGGGAAACGTTTTTGCCCAATGAACTGTGCTTGTACGTGTGCAGTTTGGTTAGTGATTTGATCTTCAGTGGAGGGAGGCTCTTATAAGTCTTTTAACCAGCCTGATTTTTATCAATCAATCAATCAATTGATCGATCGATCAATCGATCGATCGATCGATCGATCAATTTATTCATTCATTCATTCACAACTACTTTATTCATTGATTTGTTAGTGTATCGATTGATTCATTCAATCATTCATTCATTCATTTATTCATTGATTTATTTATCTCTTTATCGATTCATCTATTTTGAGTCCACTGGGTGCTTAAGACGAGCACCTGGAATAGGAGCAAATCTGAAATTGTGAGGTCTTGTGACGAACAGATCCTCAGCCTGACCATCTATCCACTGGAAAGAGAACAAGCATTGAATATTGTCCATCCACAAAATATTTAAACTATCTATAAAAGAGATAAATTCTATGGTAAAATTATTTAGATAACAATTGCAAGATATTAATGATAAGATAACAGACATCTGTGAAGCCCAAAAGGCAAGATATTAGTGATAAGTTAACAGACATCTGTGAAGCCCAAAGGGCAAGATATTAGTGATAAGTTAACAGACAAATGTGAAGTCTGAAAGGGGAAGGTGTGGGGGGGGGAGCATGTGAGTGAGTGGGAAGGTGGTGTCTTTTTTTTTGTATTTGCAGGTACAAAAAAAATTCTTCATAACTTTAGTTTGAAATTCAAATTAAAAAAAAAAGAATTGTATCCTTATTATGGAGAAATAAAAAATTTTAACACACAAAAAAAGAAAAAAAATCTATCCACTGTGGAAGGGGAGCGGTGTCGTGACTGCCGGTCTGAGGGATACCTCCTGCTTTGCTCCAGCGGGGTTCAAAGCCTCCAGAGGAGAGAAAGAGAGCAGATCCTACAGGAAATCATTCAGGAACTTCACACGTTGAACAGGAAGACAACACCAGTCCTGCAGTGGATTCCCTCCCACTGTGGTGTTGCAGGAAATGAAGAGGCAGACAGACTCTCCAAGGCGGGCAGCCAACAAGACCAAATAGTCCATGCTGTATCCTACAGAGAGGCGAAGACCATCATCCGCAGCCAGTTCAGGACAGCATGGAGAGAAAGACTACAGGTGGAGGTAGAGAAGGATGACATTCACCATCTTGAGCGTGCCCAGCAAGTCGCCATCTTCAGACTAAGAACTGGAACACTGTCAGTTGCTCTCCCACCTCTATCGCCTGAATATATCGCACACAGATGAGTGCCCATGTGGCACTGGCCCAAAAACCACCCACGTACTTCAGTGCCTGTCCCGCTTTCGACAGCCCGCGGCGTGAGTTTTGGCGCGGCGCAGTGGAACTCCAAGAAAAGCTGTGGGGAACGGCGGACTCACTCGACGGACCGCTGACTTTGCCCAAGCTACCGGACTTTCCTATCTGACCAGCATAAACAGGGAACGCAGAAGAAGAAGAAGTTCCAGCGGGGAATCATCGGTCTTGACGAGAAGCCCACCCCCTCCCCCCTCCACCCCCCCCCCCAGCCCCACCACCCCCCACTCCCACCCACCCACTAATGTACAGTCTAGAGATCTTTACTCCGGTTCAGGAAAGTCAAGCTACTCTCAGATGTACATGGCATTAAGTACTACTTGGGGAGAACGTGTACCTCTTAATTTGAAGATGAAGCAGAAAGTTTCATTGCAGATAACCACCCAGAGACAGACGCAAACTTCAGGACAGATGTAGAGAGCAAGTGGAGAGTAAAGAGTGGGACGTGACAATAATGGTGGTGGTAGTCCTGCTGCTGATGTTGAAGATGATGATGATGGTGACGATGATGAAGATGATGATGATTATGATGATAATGATGATGATGATAACGATGATAATGATGGTGAAAATGACTATACTCACAAGACACACTCAAAGTCGTGGAATCCATCAAGATGTAGTAACCCTCACTGACCCAGAGACCAAAACACTCGCACGTCAGGTTGTTGTCAGAATCACTCAGAGACACGATCGTCACACTGCTGGACTGCCCGTTGGTTGAATTCTGCTCGTGTTGACCAGGACACGTCAAGGTCACAGAAGTCACCACAGGATCACCTCCAGTGACGGTACAGTTCAAGGTCAACATGTCACCTTCATAGAGGACTTCGTTGTCCACGTATCCGCTAATCTGAGGGGGTAACCATGGTGGATCTGGACAGAGATTCTTATGATGCAATGACACACACACACACACACACACACACACACACACACACACACACACATACACACACACACAGACACGCACACACACACACACACACACACACACACACACACACACACACACACACACACACACACACACACACACACAATGTCCTTACACTTCAGATCTAAAGTCACACTGTCCTGCTCTGTGGTGTTGTCGTTCAGGACGTTGGTGACAGTGCACGTGATCGTTCTGTTGACGTCACCCATGTCTCCAGGACCAGGTGGGCGTGGGTTAAAGCTGCACGTGCTTTCCCCTGGGGCCTCACATGGGACGTCCCAGCTGTAGGTCAGGTTAGAAGTGGGGCTGACCTCGATGGCCAGACAGGTCAGGTTCAAGGTTGGTGACCCCGGCGTGTTGGTGTAGAAAGTGGTGTTGCCCTCAATGCTCACAGTGTCAGGTCCCCCTGTGCAATCAGGACTGTTCACTTCGCTGAGATGGTTAGAGATGATTTAAAGTCATTTCAGTTGGGCCAAAATATCTCTACAGACAGCAAAATAAAACAACAACAACAAATTCTTTTCTCAAGTCTGTTTCATAATTATGTTTAAGGGATGGTAGAAGTCTCTATCATTGCTCATTTTCCTTCAGTTCAGGGTAGGGGGTTAAGTGCAGTATCATAGGTGGTTCTGTGTTCTTCAGACTGCGAGATTAAAGACGTAGAGATCTACGTTCTGTTCCTATTGAAAGTGACCGAGGAGGACAATGAAGAGCAGGCTACAATCATGAAGACAATGTTGTCATCAAATCCTTAACCGTTAACTGACCCAATTTTTTGTGGCTGATGATCTTTTTCGTGATATCACAGTCAATCGAGAAAAATGAAAATGAAATGAAATGAAGCATCAGTGTATGACTACCGTCCCTAGTTCAACTGAAGTTCAACTCTCTATACCAGACCAATGTTCAATGTTACTACAGAATTCACCTGACTACTCTCCCTGGTTCAATTGAAGTTCAACTCTATACCAGATCAATGTTCCATGTTAGCACAGAATCCACCAGACTACCATCCCTAGTTCAACTCAAGGTCAACTCTCTGTACCAGATCAATGTTCCATGTTACCACAGAATCCACGGGCTTCTGCTCTGTGGCTGAGTGGTTGGGGTTTACTGTTCAGGTGTTGTAAGACAGTCTTCCAGCATGTTTTGAGTGGTTGGGGTTTACTGTTCAGGTGTTGTAAGATAGTCTCCCAGCATGTTTTGAGTGGTTGGGGTGTACTGTTCAGGTGTTGTAAGACAGTCTTCCAGCGTGTTTTGAGTGGTTGGGGTTTACTGTTCCGGTGTTGTAAGACAGTCTTCCAGCATGTTTTGAGTGGTTGGGGTGTACTGTTCCGGTGTTGTAAGACAGTCTTCCAGCATGTTTTGAGTGGTTGGGGTTTACTGTTCAGGTGTTGTAAGACAGTCTTCCAGCGTGTTTTGAGTGGTTGGGGTTTACTGTTCAGGTGTTGTAAGAC
>CM065743.1:9635289-9642789 GCA_033310375.1 Conus canariensis
TCTCTCTCTCTCTCTCTCTCAGCTGAAATGTGATTCAGTGCCCAGATTCCAGAGAAACTCATATTTGAAAAAAAAAGAAAAATGCGAAGATTAGTTACTGTTTGAGTGCTTTTAAAGTCTTCATCTGACCTAAGAATCTTCGAGTTAGGTTGCATGTTATAATGAGTGTGTAAAATATTCCTCCTCTGATCTGTACAAAGAACGAACAAATGCTTGTATGAAGCGTACATCCACATTTTGTGCACGATTTAGGATATATATGTCGCCTGGTGTGAGCGTGGAAATTACACGTGTCACATGTTATATATCCATGACACGTAAATTGTCTGGATGGACGTTTGGCAAAGTACTCACATCTGTCCTGTAGGACCACACACAGGAATAGTTTCCCACAGACCTGTGCAGTGTCTGTATGGACGTGTGGCAAAGTACTCACATCTCTCTTGTAGGACCACACACAGGAATAGTCTCCAGTGGAAGAGAAGATCTCCATGATGTTCACAGTGCCCCTGACTGTCCACCCTGATCCTGTGGCAGGTGTGGTCACTGTGATGGTGGGGGTGGACAGCACAGCCCGAGCTGTCACACACACACACACACACACACACGCGCGCGCACGCACGCACGCACGCACGCACGCACGCACGCACGCACGCATACACACACACATATCAAACAGATATAGCTGGATTATTACGAATATTGAATTATTCCCTGGGTATCATAGATCACAAGGGTATAAAATCACCATAGGTTGTAAGGTAGAAAATCAATGTGTTTGATTTGGTAACTATTCATTGTATGAAATTATCTATGTTGGAAACCATTGATTTGAATACCTAAACTGCACTGAACACACACACATACACACACACGCACACACGCGCGCGAGCGCGCACGCACGCACGCACGCACGCACGCATGCGCACACACACACACCACACACACACACACACACACACACACACACACACACACATCGCGTCGGTCTAATATCACTCGTATGAACCTGCATTAGTACGTATGCGAATTGTTTAACTAACAGGCAATGGGATGGACAGATCTACTTCAGATCTGTGTGTGACAGAAAAAAAAACAAAACATACCCATCAACATCGTGCCGGCGCTGACAGTGACTGTGATTAAAGCCCGAACAGCCCTTTACAATGCAGGGAGCGAGCATCTGATACATTGTTTGGAGACAAATAGTCGGCTCTGTCCTCCTACCCAGTAACAGGGACAACACCCGAAGCTTCCATGGAGAAACTTCCATCTGACACAGAGTATCTCAACGTGAGGCTTGATACGTGTCCTCCTGGACCCAAGAGTGCATGTAGTTCATCTCATTTATTTATTTATTTATTGAGGAGATGTTGCTGTTTCAGGTAGGCGTGTGGTCTGCAGTCTGGAAAAAAACTGACAAATGTTGTTCTTCCGGGTCGGTAGAATTTGGACAAATTCATTCTTGGAGAGGCATCGCAGCAGACGGATTGATGTTCAAGTTTCTGTCGAGAAACTCTTGAAGTGGGGCCAGTATCCCTGTGTGTGGAGACAGGGTAGACTACTTTGGCTTATCTCGTACACTAGAGTTATCTGTAGGGTGGCCGGAGACCAGCCATGTTATGCCTGTGTATAACACAGGGTCCATGGTGAACCAGAACTCTGTTCCTGTAGCAGACTGTTGGACAGGTCGCTTTGTATGGTGATGAAGAACTCTGCTCCTGTAGAAGACTGTTGGACAGGTCGCTTTGTATGGTGGTGAAGAAGTCTGTCCCTGTAGCAGACTGTTGGACAGGTCGCTTTATATGGTGATGATGAACTCTGTCCCTGTAGCAGACTGTTGGACAGGTCGCTTTGTATAGTGATGATGAACTCTGTCCCTGTAGAAGACTGTTGGACAGGTCGCTTTGTATGGTGATGAAGAACTCTGTCCCTGTAGCAGACTGTTGGACAGGTCGCTTTGTATGGTGATGATGAACTCTGTCCCTGTAGAAGACTGTTGGACAGGTCGCTTTGTATGGTGATGATGAACTCTGTCCCTGTAGCAGACTGTTGGACAGGTCGCTTTGTATGGTGATGAAGAACTCTGTCCCTGTAGCAGACTGTTGGACAGGTCGCTTTGTATGGAGATGATGAACTCTGTCCCTGTAGAAGACTGTTGGACAGGTCGCTTTGTATGGTGATGAAGAACTCTGTCCCTGTAGCAGACTGTTGGACAGGTCGCTTTGTATGGTGATGAAGAACTCTGTCCCTGTAGCAGACTGTTGGACAGGTCGCTTTGTATGGTGATGATGAACTCTGCTCCTGTAGCAGACTGTTGGACAGGTTGCTTTGTATGGTGATGATGCTTGAACAGTTGACTGGGATCGAGAAACCTCCATTTTGCGCCTGGTCAAACTGGCAGAAAGCCTCGCTGTGATTTTTTTTCTTTTGATTTTTTTTTTTTTTTTTTTTTTTTTTTTTTTTTTACAAGGAAATGGTGGCTGTTGATTTCACATTTACCTTTCGTTGTGAGAGTCAAAATTACTGTTAGACTGCGGACTTTTGAAGTGCTTTTTTTTTCTTTTTTGTTAGGACCCAGATGCTATGTTTACTATTTTTGTTGTTGTTGTTGCAAAAATTTGTAAAATTGCAGGGTTATGTGAAAATGATTATGGAGGTGAAAATGATTATGCTCGTGCGAGCCCGCACACGCGCGCGTGTGCGTGTGAGTGTTTGTCTGTCTGTCTGTGTGTCTGTCTGTCTGTCTGTCTGTCTCTCTCTCTCTCTCTCTCTCTCTCTCTCTCTCTCTCTTTCCCTGTGTGTGTGTGTGTGTGTGTGTGTGTGTGTGTGTGTGTGTGTGTGTGTGTGTGTGTGTGTGTGTTACAGTAAGCTAAAAATGGTAGTTAAGGGGAGACTTGTCGGTGAGCAAAGACTTTGCCATATGAACTGCAGTAGTGTGTGGACAATTTAAGTACGTGCATCTGATCTTCCGAAGAGGGAGTCTGTCGTAAGTTCTGTCATCAGCTGATAGGGTGGGTGTGTTGACGTAAGTTCTGTCATCAGATGATAGGGTGTGTGTGTTGACGGTGTGTGTGTTGTTCGTAAGTTCTGTCATCAGCTGATAGGGTGTGTGTGTTGACGTAAGTTCTGTCATAAGCTGATAGGGTGTGTGTGTGTGTTGTCGTAAGTTCCGTTCATAAGCTGAGCTAGGGTGTGTGTGTAGCGTTGCCGTAAGTTCTGTCATCAGCTGATAGGGTGGTGTGTTACCGTAAGTTCTGTTATCAGCTGATAGGGTGTGTGTGTTGCTGTAAGTTCTGTCATAAGCTGGTAGGGTGTGTGGTTGTCGTAAGTTCTGTCATCAGCTGATAGGGTGTGTGTGTTGCTGTAAGTTCTGTCATCAGCTGATAGGGTGTGTGTGTTGCCGTAAGTTCTGTCATCAAGCTGGTAGGGTGTGTGTGTTGCCCAAAGTTCTGTCATAAGCTGGTAAGGGTGTGTGTGTGTTGTTGTAAGTTCTGTCATAAGCTGGGAAGGGTGTGTGTGTTTGCCGTTAAGTTCTGTCATAAGCTGACAGGGTGGTGTGTGTGTGTGTTGCCGTAAGTTCTGTCGTAAGCTGACAGGGTGTGTGTGTTGCCGTAAGTTCTGTCATAAGCTGACAGGGTGTGTGTGTTGCCTAAGTTCTGTCATCAGCTGGTAGGGTGTGTGTGTTGTCGTTAAGTTCTGTCATAATTTGGTAGGGTGCGTGTGTTGTTGTAAGTTCTGTCATAAGCTGGTAGGGTGTGTGTGTTGTCGTAAGTTCTGTCATCAGCTGGTAGGGTGGTGTGTGTTGCCTAAGTTCTGTCATCAGCTGGTAGGGTGTGTGTGTTGTCGTAAGTTCTGTCATAAGCTGGTAGGGTGTGTGTGTTGCCGTAAGTTCTGTCATAAGCTGATAGGGTGTGTGTGTGTGTTGTCGTAAGTTCCGTCATAAGCTGGTAGGGGTGTGTGTGTGTTGCCGTAAGTTCTGTCATCAGCTGACAGGGTGGGTGTGTTGCCCTAAGTTCTGTCATCAGCTGATAGGGTGTGTGTGTTGCTGTAAGTTCTGTCATAAGCTGGTAGGGTGTGTGTGTTCTCGTAAGTTCTGTCATCAGCTGATAGGGTGTGTGTGTTGCTGTAAATTCTGTCATCAGCTGATAGGGTGTGTGTGTTGCCGTAAGTTCTGTCATCAGCTGGTAGGGTGTGTATGTTGCCGTAAGTTCTGTCATAAGCTGACAGGGTGTGTGTGTGCCTAAGTTCTGTCATAATGGTAGGGTGTGTGTTGTTCGTTAAGTTCTGTCATAAGTTGGTAGGGTGCGTGTGTTGTCGTAAGTTCTGTCATCAGCTGGTAGGGCGTGTGTGTTGTCGTAAGTTCTGTCATAAGCTGTAGGTGTGTGTGTTGCCTAAGTTCTGTCATCAGCTGGTAGGGTGTGTGTTGTCGTAAGTTCTGTCATCAGCTGGTAGGGTGTGTGTGTTGTCGTAAGTTCTGTCATAAGCTGCTAGGGTGTGTGTGTTGCCCTAAGTTCTGTCATCAGCTGGTAGGGTGTGTGTGTTGTCGTAAGTTCTGTCATCAGCTGGTAGGGTGTATGTGTTGTCGTAAGTTCTGTCATCAGCTGGTAGGGTGTGTGTGGTAGTCGTAAGTTCTGTCATCAGCTGGTAGGGTGTGTGTGTTGTCGTAAGTTCTGTCATCAGCTGGTAGGGTGTGTGTGTTGCCCTAAGTTCTGTCATAAGCTGGTAGGGTGTGTGTGTTGTCGTAAGTTCTGTCATAATGGTAGGTGTAGGTGTGTAGTGTCATGTAGTGTTCGTAAGTTCTGTCATAAGCTGGTAGGTGTGTGTGTTGTCGTAAGTTCTGTCATCAGCTGGTAGGGTGTGTGTGTGTTGTCGTAAGTTCTGTCATAAGCTGGTAGGAGGTGTGTGTGTGTTGTCGTAAGTTCTGTCATAGCTGGTAGGGTGTGTGTGTTGTCGTAAGTTCTGTCATCAGCTGTAGGGTGTATGTGTTGTCGTAAGTTCTGTCATCAGCTGGTAGGGTGTGTGTGTTGCGCTAAGTTCTGTCATCAGCTGGTAGGGTGTGTGTGTTGCGTCAAGTTCTGTCATCAGCTGGTAGGGTGTGTGTTGTCGTAAGTTCTGTCATCAGCTGATAGGGTGTGTGTGTTGCCCTAAGTTCTGTCATCAGCTGGTAGGGTGTGTGTTGTTCCGTAAGTTCTGTCATCAGCTGGTAGGGTGTTGTGTTGTCGTAAGTTCTGTCATCAGCTGGTAGGTGTGTGTGTTGTCGTAAGTTCTGTCATCAAGCTGGTAAGGTAGGGTGTGTTGTGTTGTCGTAAGTTCTGTCATCAGCTGTAGGGTGTGTCTGTGTTGTCGTAAGTTCTGTCATCAGCTGGTAGGGTGTGTGTGTTGTCGTAAGTTCTGTCATCAGCTGGTAGGGTGTGTGTGTTTGCCCTCGTTCTGTCATCAGCTGGTAGGGTGGTGTGTGTTGCCGTAAGTTCTGTCATCAGCTGGTAGGGCGTGTGTGTTGTCGTATGTTCTGTCATCAGCTGGTAGGGTGTGTGTGTTGTCGTAAGTTCTGTCATCAGCTGGTAGGGTGTGTGTGTTGCCGTAAGTTCTGTCACCAGCTGGTAGGGTGTGTGTGTTGCCGTAAGTTCTGTCATCAGCTGGTAGGGTGTGTGTGTTTGTCGTAAGTTCTGTCATCAGCTGGTAGGGTGTGTGTGTTGTCGTAAGTTCTGTCATCAGCTGGTAGGGTGTGTGTGTTGTCGTAAGTTCTGTCATAAGCTGTAGGGTGTGTGTGTTGTCGTAAGTTCTGTCATCAGCTGGTAGGGTGTTGTGTTGTCGTAAGTTCTGTCATCAGCTGGTAGGGTGTGTGTGTTGCCTAAGTTCTGTCATCAGCTGGTAGGGTGTGTGTTGTCTAAGTTCTGTCATCAGCTGGTAGGTGGTGTGTGTGTTGTCGTAAGTTCTGTCATCAGCTGTAGGGTGTGTGTGTTGCCCTAAGTTCTGTCATAGCTGGTAGGGTGTGTGTGTTTGCCCTGAGTTCTGTCATCAGCTGGTAGGTGTGTGTGTTGTCGTAAGTTCTGTCATTAGCTGATAGGGTGTGTGTGTTGTCGTAAGTTCTGTCATCAGCTGGTAGGGTGTGTGTGTTGTCGTAAGTTCTGTCCATCATGGTGGTGTGTGGTGGGTTTGTCTAGTGTGGGGTGTTGCCCGTAAGTTCTGTCATCAGCTGGTAGGGTGTGTGTGTTGCCGTAAGTTCTGTCATCAGCTGGTAGGTGTGTGTGTTGTCGAAGTTCTGTCATCAGCTGGTAGGTGTGTGTGTTCGTAAGTTCTGTCATCAGCTGGTAGGGTGTGTGTGTTGTCGTAAGTTCTGTCATCAGCTGGTAGGGTGTGTGTTTGCCGTAGTTCTGTCATAGCTGGTAGGGTGTGTGTGTTGCGTAAGTTCTGTCATCAGCTGTAGGGTGTGTGTGTTGTCGGTAGTTCTGTCACACTGTAGGTGTGTGTTCCGTAAGTTCTCAAGCTGGTAGGTGTGTGTGTTGTCGTAGTTTGTCATCACGGTAGGTGTGGTTGCGTAAGTTCTGTCATCAGCTGTAGGTTGGTGTGTGTTTCCTGATTCACTGTTCAGGGTAAAGAGTAGGGCGTTGGGAGAAAGTCTGCAAATGATACTGCTCACTTATCGACAGATCGTCAGCCTTATCATCCAACCAGTGAAGTGTGGACGGAATCTGGGGTGTGCTGATGGTGTGAGAGATGGCGCCGCTTTGTTCTAGCTGGGATGGGCGGGTGGGTGACATCAGGCGTTGACAGCTGAATCCAGTCTCCATCTTTCGGATGAACTGAGTCAGGTCTGTGTGCTGAGCACCAGCGGCTCCTCTTTCTGATCGCCCACCGGACGATGGTGAACAGACTTTGATGAACTAGTTTCTTTCTTTCTTTCTTTCTGCGTACGCAGGCTGATACTCCTGCGGACACTGCCTGTATAGACAGTGGAGTTGTGTGTGTATGACCGTTTTTTATCCCCCCATTAAAGCACCCATACTCTATCTTCGGGGAAGGTGCATGCTATGTGTAACGTGTCATCCATACCAACGGCCAAACTGGCCTTCTCTTCCGAAAGTTGGTGATGGGATTTTACGTGTGTGCAAGATGTTGTGCGTGCGTTCACACACGGAACCTCGGTTTATAGTCTCAATCGAAGGACTGTATGGGGAATGGAGTCAGAACCATTGTTAACTCCGAGGGAATCCCCCTGTGCCGAAATTCGAACCCATAACCCCAGG
Source organism: Conus canariensis (assembly GCA_033310375.1). Classification (NCBI taxonomy): domain Eukaryota; kingdom Metazoa; phylum Mollusca; class Gastropoda; order Neogastropoda; family Conidae; genus Conus; species Conus canariensis. Next base: position 9,642,540 of record CM065743.1, read on the forward strand.
ATCACGAGTCCGGCGCTCTACCGACTGAGCTATTCCGGCCCCCGTTTAATGAACTAATCGAACGGAATACGGACGCCGTGTGTTGTGTAGTGAACTTTCAATGACATATCTAGCAGAGAGCTCGTGCATCATGAAGAATGGCTCTGCTTAAATGTGCTTCAGGGCCCAGATTCCAGAAACTCATATTTAAAAAAAAAAAAGAACAATGAGAAAATTAGTTATTGTTTGAGTGCTTTTAATGTTTTACTCT